>BOPM01000503.1:18327-20827 GCA_022179025.1 Porites australiensis | reverse complement strand
GTAAACTTTTATATAGAGAGAAAACCATTTACATAAAAACCCATAAAATGACCATAAATCGGCCCATGGACCACACAGGAGAGACGTATCACATGTTTTAAGTAAGGTAAGAACTTTTTTATTGAAATCGTTTCATTTTTGTAGCTTACAGCGACAATAGTTTTTTTTCCATACAAATCTTTATATTTCGAATGTTACGCAACAATGCTGATGTTAGCCGATGCTCATATTCGAGCTTGGGCTACCTGTGGTCTTTCCCCCACAAATTGACAGGATGACATCACAAGTACATGTAGGAGGAGGGTACACGTAACTGGGCTGCTCAGAGTGATCCAAAATGTCAGAACTTTGCATAATGCTGCTGATTTTTTCACTCTTTCGTAGACAATGCCTTGTATATATCATGAAAAATACAAGGATTATTACAGCCACCTGCAAACAGCTTCCTGAAAGCTTGGTTACAAATGAACTACAAATTCAAAGACTCAACAAAGTCCCTATATAGAAAAATATGGAAATCTGTAGCCTGCGAGCAAGCTTTCCGGAGAGTTTGCTCACAAGCTAGGAAATCTGATGAAGTTAAGTGCTATGGCCACGCAATACATGTCGAACTTGAATAATTCTGGCAGTATGTAAAACTCTTCAAGCGTGGGCCATTACTTGGATGATTACATAATCAATCAACAAACCGTATCAGCGACAAATGCGACAATACAACGCTACAAATACATAATTACCTACGAATGAAACATTTTGATGGTTTTAATAGCACCAGTTTGACTAGGATTGTTGGTTAACTCAGAAATAACAACTTTTCGAACTTTTAACATGCAAGCTAATTAAGCTTCTCTTTGTTTTTAACACCGGCATTTCTCATGTTGCTTCTGTCAGCCGTTTTCCCTCTTTATCCAAAAGGATGTAACTTACCTTCCACATGTAGAAAGAACCATTGCATTTGCTTCACCAATACCTTCTGCTGTTGTAGCTTCTTTAAACCAAGAGTCGAACTGCATAAACGGTTCTTTCGCCACGAGACCGCTCTCGTCAAATACAGGCGTTTTGTAATCAATTCGCATGGCCGCGACTTCGTCTTTTCGCATCATCTTTGAAATTCCCAAACCAAAACGCCTGATCACAGTTCCCTTCAAAAGCTGTTTACTTGATCTTCGCCAAGGAATGATTGACAACGCAGTCATCAGCTACAAATAAGAGTCTTTATAAAAAAACCAGGCAGTTTACAGCTGATTTCAGTGCGGTCGGCATTATATTCTACCCACCAAAACCACATCGATCGAGAGGGACTGAGATTGAATTTTGGACACCTTGTGACATGTTATACCAACGAAAGATTCCTACGATGTTTTGATAAGTTTTGATGTACTCGTCTCACGGGGATTCGCGTTTCTTTTGCTTTGAGCTTTATTATTATTTATTATATCAACAAAGGATGAATATAACGAGTATAACTGTATTTTGGCAAATATTGTACATGACGTTTTAAAACATGTTTCAAATATTTCATGGGGCTACGTGATACACATCTAGCCCCGAACACTGTTGGTGGTTTTGGTGGGTGTTGAAGTCTACATCCACCAAAACCACTCGACCTGTCCAGACCGCACATATGAGCCCTTACCTATAACCATTCTTAAATCTCCAAGGAGGCAAGGGTTTTAATTTTTTTTAGGCGCATAGCTACGCTTCTGCAAAGTACTGACGGACTTTTTAAGACCATACTCATAAAGCATAATAATTATTGACACAATGAAAAATTTAATCATGGTTTTTATATAAGTTGTTATTGTTTACACATACAAAATATTTTCTTTTTTTACTTTTATTACTACAGTCGACTCCCGATAACTCGGACCTTCAAGGGAAATCGAAAAAGGTTCGAGTTATCGGGAGCTCGAAGAAAATAGCCGGGAGTAAGGAAAAAAATAGTTTTTTGAAGTTTTTACTGCACAGTGAGTATTCTAATCACATTTAATAGTAAAGATGTTGAGTGAAAATTAAAAGATACTGTTAGATTATAAATCAGAACGTAAAGTAACAAAACGTTGCCTAAATAGAGCATGCATTTTTACTTTTGAGAAGTAAAGCTATTTCACGTTAGACTCGTGGCAAACATCATCAGCCTCCACTATCGATCCACTAGTAAACTATATGCCTACAACACGTCAATGGGAAATTCAAAATTCAATGTTTCGGAGGCAGTACACTCTTTTTTCCCGACTTTTTAAGGGCTCAAAACATGGTTCGAGTTATCGAGGGTAAAATTATATAGAAATGATCTGAGGGGAAATCGATTTTGGTTCGAGTTAGCGCGAGGTTCGAGTTAGCGAGGGTTCGAGTTATCGGGAGTCAACTGTATTATTATTATTATTATAAATATTTTTATTATCATTATTATTATTATTATTTTTTAATGTGCACTTGTGAGCAGCACACTTACACTTCCAGTGAACATTTTCACTTGGAAGAACTTAGGAGAAACCAT
>BOPM01000502.1:306840-323359 GCA_022179025.1 Porites australiensis | reverse complement strand
TATCTCACTCTCCCTCCGTTGCTAAGAATCTTCTGTCCTTCTTTAATCGCATACCTGATATGAAAATGCAGTGCAAATCTGCTAAGGATGTTTTAGTCGGCCTTTCTTTTCTTCTTGCAATGGAGAGAATGTTTACGTCAGGTAAGAACTTGGATTAAAAACTAGACCATTTCACCAAGGGGTGTTTTCCTAGTTTGACAATCACTCCATGAATTGCCAATATTACGACTTTAGTCACTCATTCTGCAGGTTTTATCTTTTGATTATTTATATACATTTAGCTGTGTGAAATAAAATGACATTAAAATTCTAACTAGGCAAAACGTTTTGATAAACTTGAGGATAGAAAGGAAGCTACTCCCATTTTGTATATGCATGCACTGATTTGAACTTAATGGATGTCTTTATCATATCAGTAGTAGACGAAATTTAATACATACATTCAATGTTTGCTAAAATAATAATTACGTCAATAACTTAATTGACTCTTATCTTAAACTCTTTTCCACGTTACTTCGTACTTCCTATTATGATCAACTATTTCCTGTTTTTCAAGGAGAGAGACCGTACCTAGAAACACAATTGTCAGGGTTCTGTTGCGTCGTCATCATCATCATCACAACCACCAACACCTGACCACCATGACCATCACCATCATCATTATCATCATTATCATAACACTTTTCTTATCGGGATTGAGACGACAATATTTTTATTCACCGCATTTATTCGGCTATAAGCCAAGCTAAAGTTATGTGAAATTTGAGCTCTAGACGAGGGTCTCGGCTTAAAGCCAAGAGTTTTCGTCCAAAAATCTTTTTCAAATCATTGAAACTCTACTAAATGGGTATGTTTTCACTTGAGCTGAGCAAAGTGCAGCAAAAGATCGAACCGACCACTTAACTACGAATCTGAATTTTAAAACTAACCGAAAAACAACTAAAGCGGTGGACTAAAAAATGTTAAATAAATTAGAACGTTGTCATAGTCGTTACTCTATAAGCCATACAACTAGACAAATTTAAAAAAAAAAACGTTTGAATGTGGAATATGATATTCGACCCATACGCTAACAAGAGTACCGATTATTTCGAGATTGGTTTTCTGTTGTTGGGTGGGTTTGATCTCTTTTGACCTCACTTTTTCCTAGAAACTAGCCAAGCGTAAAATTCTTGGAAACTGGTATAAATCGTAACAAACTTCCGAAGAGTTGCAACCTGTCCTTATCGTGGATTTCGAGCTCCATTTCTGTGAAATCTGAAGATAACGGTTTCGGTAGTTCCCCTTCTCGAGACTAGCGTATCCGCGTCTCTTAGACTGCATCAATCGTTCGTGGAAAGACGTTTAGTCTTTACAAAGATTCCATTCCGTGTTTGCACTTCAAAGTTATGCAGCGCTTATTTACTCCATACCTAAAGGAGTTTCGTCAATAGCACTCGTCAGCTTTAGACGAAACATTTCTCGAATAACTGCTAATTGAAAACTAAATAACGTCTGACAATGGGATTCTGGCATAGTTTCACCATAATTGCTTTTCTTGCACTAAGTAGCCGTTACTCGGCGATATCAGGTAGGTCTTGACACAATGAAACTTTGTTCTAAGTCGTTTATATGTGCCTTAGGGCAATTGCGCTTTCACTTTTTTCAAATCTGCAGCTAGAAGCTTATAGATTTTCTTAAATATATTGTTGTAGCAGACTATTCTTATTTTTGCCGTCTGGCATGAGGTAGAAGTATATTCTTTTTTACTTGTCTAGTCAGAAAATACGTCAGGTTTGAGAGTAATATCCCTATCTCACCAACAATTTAGTGTGCTGATCACTGTCATAGCTTCCTTTATTATGACTAACACGACAGCCTTTTTGGTTTCTATTCATTGTAAATCACTTGGTCAAGTTCTCTGGTCACCTGACCATGCACTCACTTAGAGAGTTTCCTTTTTTTTTTCTTGTATCTTTAAGGCGAATTAAGAAAAAAGTTCAGGGCATGTGTTCGGCACTGACTTCCGTGGAAGGTTAATTCAGGCATTTCCAAAAAAGGAGAGGCAAACGGTCTGAAATGAAGGAATGGACATTAAACTGTCTCTATTTCTATTTTTATTGTATAATCCTTTACCTGTATATTATTCTATCTAGTATCAACCAGTAATAGTTGACACTACAACTGCCCCCGTTCTGTATATTGTCGGTCAATAGTATTCGATTCTTGCTCGTTGTGTAGCTCTTTGAAATATACCGGTTCATAACGAAGATTTTCACACATATTCCATACAATGGGTGAGATAAATACAGGAAACGCAAGTTTCAGTTCGACTACACAACTTTGATAAAAACATTCTCAGTTTCGAGAATAGTTTATTCTAAACCATAAGAAAAGATTTAATTAGAAGTTGAATTTTTCGCTATTTCTCTTTCACTTTTTACATTCAGTTCATGTTATTTGCCGGAAAGTAAGCCTTAGAAATTAAAAGGACGTTTGACCAATTCACGCTCTCGCATTCTAGTCAGCTGTCTAGTCTTATTTTAAACTTTATAGCGGAAGGACGGCAGGGAATAAGTCAGCACAGAAATTTGATTGTCGGCGAATTTCTGTAATTGTCCATCGTTCTGCTAGTGATAAGCTAGCCGTTGTTCACTCGTCTTGCTTGTTTGGGGCTGAGTCTTATTATGGTCAAAGAGAGAGAAAGAGTGTCTGGCAAGGTTTCCGATCAAAGATTTGTGAACTCGTGTCTGGCAAACTCTCCAAGTGTTTATAATATATACACAGTTAGACGAATCTTAAAAGTTCATCTGCGGTTAACGAGTGTCTTTTGGTCCATAACTTTCAAAACAACAGCTCCGCAGAATGTCACTGATAACACGTAACGCAAAAGACTATCCAAGTATGACTGCACAATAAATGTCACAAAATCTAAGCAAGCGGTCCCTTCGGGATTTTTTGTCTTTACGTCATCCTAACCATTTCGTACTTGCGGGCGCAAACAATAGATACGTCATCATTACCTATCGATTCCTCGCGGCCCCTGTTCAAGCAAATCGAGATTTTTCCTGGCATAATGCCTGTATATTTCAGCTGTAAGTACTTTCCTATATATATGTTGTAGTTAATTTTTTATCTCAGGTAATTTTTCTTTTTCTTTTGTTTGAACTTCATTAGCATATATTACCATACCCAAAAACAAAAGAAAAAGAAAAATTACCTGAAATAAAAAATTAACTACAACATATACGCTCGAGTTACTAGAGTGCCTCCTCGGGATTTCGCGTTCTGGGCGAAATCCCTGCGGGGGCAATAATTGTAGTTAATTATTAACCACTTATATTTATTTTAAATTCAAATATTAGGAGCCGTTAAAAGCTCTGGCCTTGAGGAAGGCTAATTTTGTTAGCCGAAATATTGGCCTATAATAAATCAGCCCTTTGCCGTAGTGCCAGCCCTGCATATCAGTTTTGTTTTATTTTACACTTTAAGTGACGTCTGGCTACAGCATCTCTTTAATTAGAGATCCGGCAAGAGGAACCAGTCAGTTATATTTACCCGTTGCGTGGACCTCTGCATTCAAACAGTTTTCACTAATTTTGTTTGCCATCTACTAATTTTGTTTGCCATCTGTCGATAGCTTTATTTGGAGTTTATCTTGTGCTTCAACCATATTTTTTCAGTGTTTAAAACCACTTTGCTTCTTTTGAACTAACCAGAAATCTAGTCAAGTTGAACGAGTTCGAGTATTTATACTTCAAGGTGGTTCATGCCTCTGAAACCGAGAGTCCTGTGTCACTGGGGCCCCTTGGTTCGTGCGCGCCAGCTGTCACACATCCGATAAGCTACCAGAACATAGATGTACCTTGATCAATACGAGATACTATGTCTATCAGAACCAAGTATCACGCTAATCTATGGTATTTTACCAACAGGAGATCGACAGAAAATGATTTCTACACCAGATAAACCAACCAAGGTCTTTATTGGAGACAACGTTTCACTGGTTTGGCAGTACTATAAGCCTGCACATCTAACTCTCTTTCAGGTCGTCTTTGGTTACTGGAAAAGTCCTGGTTACTTGCATCCAAAGCTTATAGCAGTCGATTCAAAGGGGGTTATAAGTGTAAGAGTAGGCTACGAGACAGCGGTGAGTTGGGATGGAAATCTGACATCTTCCCTGGCAGTTTTTGTTTTATATAATGTTCAGCCGGCCGACGGAAATGTGGATTTTGGTATACAAGTTGAGTTTGGACTCGCGGACAATCCATTGAAAGACATAGTCCAGCTTCTAGTCGTGGCAAAACGTAGGTAGAACTGGCATGTGGCTATTTATATATATATATGTTTTTAATTATGTTAACTCCCCATAAAATAAAGATGAATTAAAATATGAGCGATGAATTCATAATACCATGCTTTTTATGTCGACTCCCTTATATATAGTATCAACTACTTGAACTTCTCGAATTTCTGTTCTGTTCCAACGATTTTGCAACTGGAATAAAGGAACGATTTAAAACTAAGCTATGAGAAAATTCTTTTGGAGTCTTCAGTATAGTTCCCACATTTATTCGTACGTATACCTTCCCATTTGGTGGCGACGCCTAGTTAAGCATGTTTTCCCACCCTGCTTACCTCACACAATTGCCTCACATCATTATATGAGGCATCGCATTCTTTTAGCTTAGTTGTTCGTTCATCGTTTTAGCTTCTATGCGATCTGGGGTTCATGAAAATCCTTCACCGACTTTTCTCTCTTTCTCTTAACGTGGAGACCAACGCAGTGTGGTTTCATTGGAAATGTATGAGCATCATAGGATAATTTTTAAGCTGAACTGACTCAGAGGAGTTCCAAATAGCATACAACTATTTGCATTTTATTGGTTGTAAATTGATTTCCGGAATTTTGGGCTGAATGGAAAGTACCTCCAGGTGACAGCGAGAATCAGCGGTTTAACCAAGAGTATGATTCTAGTATGAAAGTTGATCCATTCTCTTGCCATGAATTTGTTTCTAGTCATTGCAGATTTGCCACGAATCACCGACATCACCACACCACCGATCCTTAGAACGGGACAAAATGTAAACCTTAGTTGTACAGCCAGCGGGTTGTCTCTTCTCAATGTCACGTGGTACAGAGGAAAAAATGTCGTCAGCAACCATGGTAACGGTACTTCCACTGTGGTGATCGGGCTATTTAATATTACTCAAGAAGACTGGGGCGAGTACACTTGTGTCACCCAAAATGAAGCGGGAGAAGACAGGAGAACTGTTTTTCTCAGAAGTTAGTAGTTAGCCTAGTAAAGCTGTGAGACTGAAAATTCCTGTCATAATGAATAGTGATCAGCATATAAGCAACCTTTTCCGTAATATGGCATACAACTATCCCCTGAGGGGGAGGTGAATAGTGGTGGTTATATATGCCGAGACGTGAAGCGTCGAGGTATATATCTAGCGCTGTTCACCGACCCTGAGGGGGATATTTGTTTTAGTATTTACCAAATCAGTTGGATCATAATGAAAAGAAGTAACTATTTGTAAAATAAAAACGTCACTTAGTAGGAACTTTGTTTACAAGTACAAACATTTCAGGTTAGTGTCAAGTGCATTTTTACGAATTGGTCGGTGCAAATAGGCCATTTGCACTAAGAGGTCATGTGACATCGTTTTATGGAAATGAAAGTTATATGATTTTGCCCTCGAAAAACGATTAGTGGGTCATATCTTAAACAAAATAATACTGATTTGGTTTTTCAAACCTGCACCATTTTCTTAGCGTGAGTAACTTCGTAGCTGGTTGACAAAATGTGATTTTTAAAATTATGAATTATCTCTTTCTGAACTCACATTTTGCACTTAAATTTCGAGGAAAATGTTGAAAAGATGATGTGGTAACGTTTAAAGCACATCTGAGCGCAACTATCAAACGTTTAACAAGATATAAGCAAAAAGTAGTTTTGGCGAGGAGTATGCCCTCCAACATGGCGGCCAATACAAATCATACTACTATACTACTATACTATCCATAAAAGATCCATAAAAGTGCCATAAAATATCTCCCTTAAATGCGTTTCCTCTCAAATTCTTTTTGTGTTCTGTCAATTTTTGGTGTCAGCAAGATTCCAACTCATTGTTTAAAGAAAGCATTGGTTACGTGACCTTTTAGTGCAAGTGGCCTGTTGAGCATGGAAATAGTTTTCTACCTACCAGTAAGCACTGACAAGCCAAAATTCATCGTTTTCTTGATATTTTATTTTGAGCGACGGCTTCATTTATCGCCCAAATTTCGTCTTTCGAAAATTTTTTGAAACGAGACGCCATCGGTCGCAAAACAGTGAATAGCCAAGGATATTCCACAATCACAATCACAATCGTCCCAATAATTGTTTCAATCTGAGTAGATTTTCTTTTCGTCACTGTAGCCATTGGCAGAGATGCTTATAATAGTTTTTTTTATTGGTGTTAAGGGTTTTTACTTGATTATTGTTAGCATAGGGCCCTGGCAAGCCTTGAAGTACTGGGGTGGGGGGCACAAAATTTGCTTGTTGTATCCCTATCCTATAATTCTTCACGTCTATAATGTACTCTGCCTCGTGCAATATTTGTTAACTATATATCGATGGTTTATTTACAGGTTCATACTCAAGTACGTCTTCAACACCTACCTCTGCAAGTACCTTTATACCGATCTTTCCGATGGCAAATATACTTTTTGGATATTTTCTACTATTTGAAATTATGTAAGTTTCACCAGTAATGTAGATCTAGTTCTAAGTACGGAAATAGATGAAAGTGAAGTGGATTTTATTTTAGAAGAATTTTTGACAGGTAAAGCTTTTTCCGTTGCCTTTTGTCGACCTGTCATTCTTATGTCACCTAGTTGTACTGTATTTGTTTGGCATTTCATTTCCAAAAACAACAAAGTCTGTATCAGACTCAAAAACAAACTGGACTTGAACTAACAGGCTAGGCCAGCAAAGTGTAACTGCAGTTTTACAGCTTACAGACGATATTCGTGATATTTTGAGCGTTTAGTCCATGTTTTGACCATGAAGTAATCTCGCTCTCCAAACGTTTCACTGACAAAGCCCCCGATCGAACACCCTGATTGTGCTTCTTGGTCATACATTGCTGTTGCATTTTCAAGTTATGTAAAACTATGTAGTCCTTTTTGACTTTCAAGCATTGGTATTGAATGAATTTTTTTCTTTTCTCAGGAATATTTTGGAAAACTTTTAATGGTTCCCGGGTTTTTCAAACTGCGATAGTGTGGATGAATAGATTAAGTACAGGTTTATCTAGTAGTTTTAAGTCTGAGAAAAATGCTTAAACGTAAAAAATAGTTGTCCCATATTAAAAGGTAATCCAAGACAGTCTTGGAGTCTGGATTTGACGCTGTGGATTTCGGATTCCAGGTACTGGATTCCGGATTCCTTGTAGGTGGAACTTGGATCCCGGATTCTAATCGTTAACAGGATAACGGATAGAGCTAGATAGAGATTCCACAAGCAAATTTCCCGGATTCCGGAATCCTACGTTTCAATCATTTGATATAATTTTTTCCCCGCAAATCGCAAATACCTGACGAATTGAATGGCAGGAGTTATGCAAACAGTTGTTTTCTTTTTCTATCCTCATAAAGAATTACCCCCCCCATGCCCAATTACGCAGACCCCACAAACCCGGTTGAATTGTTAGTTTACATTCGGGATAACTAATCCGCAAAACAATCAATCGACTCAGTAACGCTCTTACGTCAATACTGTAACCGTGACGAAATGTTTAAGCCACATACAGGTGTCGTCAGTGATGGATTTAACACTGCCTCTCTCACAGTCACACCTTTCTGGCTAACTCTCTACATAAGTTTCAGCGCTTTTTCATCTTGTATTTCACGTTTGATAATGGTCTTGAAATAACAACCGACATATTACGTTTACTTTATTATTTTGTGTCAATTCTTGCTTATACTTATATTTCAAGTTAGCAAGATGTTTTTCGAAGTTGTTTTTGTATTATACTCTCTTACAGCCCTCCAGAAATTTACGAAATTTGAAATGAAAGTTGTTTTACAGACTTTATATCAAGATTAAGTAATGGCAATGACTTCTCATGACCTTCTTTAATCAGGTGCCCCTTTCCCGACGCCTTTTCTCTCTCTTTACATTTGTTAGCAAATTTGATCGTAGCTCATCCGGTGCTTAAAAAGCTTTCAATAATGAAAGTAGTTTTACAATCAGCTGTAGCAATCTGCTTCCTCCCTTCTATTTTTGCTGAAACATATATGTAGCACTGTGCAGCTTATTGGGCTGCTACCTGTCTGGTCCCAGTTGTTCAAAACTCGATAACCGGCTACTCCACTGGGTAATTACTCTATGGTGGATAATGCATTAGTTTCCTTTACCGTTTATCTGCTGGATAGTGATTTATCCGATGGATATATAGCACTATCCAACAACGAGGTCTGATTGTTACATTGTCCTCGCATCCAGATTTCCGCATTCTAAGATTCCATATTTTTTCCCCGAGGCCAGTTTGCTGTGCACTTGTCAAATATGTCACTAGTAATAGTTTCCTAGAAAAACGGAAAGTACGTACTTGAGGAATGTAAACAAACGCTGTTATTATTATAACCGAGAGAAGAAAACGAAAGATCCATAATAATCCCTCGGTATTGAAATCGTTAATGTGCAATTCTGAGAAAAAGAAAAAGGTGTTTACCACAAAATCATGATTAAACGTTAATTATTGTAAATTATAAAACGAAAATTGCAAATGCGAAAACCGATTTCACTGAACACGAATCGCAAAACGATGAAAGCGAGCCTGGGTTTCGCCTGTAATTTAACGTGGTATTCACGAGACAGGTAACTTTCCTTGAATAGCGTAAGCCTTTGATGCACTTACATTGGACGCTTGGGCTGCCTGATATCGTCTTTGCTTCAAGTACCGACAAGTTGGCAAAATAGGTCAGAAAAGAGATTAGAAACTCCCCAACATGTGATTTATAAATAATCGAGCTGAATCTACGTCTAAGAATCGTAGAAAGTTGCTCGGATCTAGCTCAACAGCTTCTAAGTAAACTACAATCTCATACGTACGAAAGAATTCATGAGTCAGCTGTAACGAATTTTCTGAGAATCCTAAATCTCAGAATACCATCTAACTATGGCATTAAGGAAGTACACTTGTAGCCGTTCTGCAGTTTTCCATTTTAAGAAATACAAGCATAAATTGGTACTTCCTCCTGCCGCTCGTTCGCCACTTTTGATTATCCTCGATACTGAAAATACGTGAGTTTAGCCTAAAGGTTTCTCCCCCTTAAACACTCAGTATAAGGCAGGAGATTAAAAATACCGATTTATATCAAAATTTTATTCAACTTACCTGAAATGCAAAGGTTCATAATAACATAAAGTAAAAGCATCGTGGATGTGTTCGTTGAAGATTGTTTTTTTTTTTAGTGCAAGCGGTCTTCTTATAGCAATCTAATTTGCCTTCGCGAGTTATTAAACAAAGATATACAACCATGGAGAGAATGTATACTTTCGACTTAAATAAAGTCAACTTGATGTGCACCAGTACTTTGTAAGCTCTTATGGCATCGTCAGTTTTCTGACCTTTCCGAGAAAACGCTTAGTTATGAGAAACCTCCTTTTCAAAACAAACAAGGATACCTGCCATGCTAATAATATATACATTTAGGGCCTGTTTACATGGAGGTGGGGGACCCCAGGTAGGTGAGGTAACCCGCTTAGGTGGGGTAACCCGCCTGTCCATATAATCTCTCATTTTCATTTGATCACGTTTACATGATAGGTGGGGTGACCCGCCAAGGCGGGTAGCCCGGTCTACCAGACCGGGTTACCCTCTCAGCCGGGGTCACAATTTTTCATGTAAACGTTTCAAGGTGGGGTAACCCGCCTGGCCGGGGTCGGATTCGTGATACATCAAATTCGCGCAAAATTCACTTTCGCGGTGTCTTTGCATTATGATTAAAGTTAACAATAGAAAGCTATTGCACTGACGGGTTGCAGCAAGAGCAACAAGTGAGAGAAAAAGTGCAGTAATCGCCAAAACTCGTGGTTTGCCAGCATTTTTCTTGTTTACGTGCTTAGCGACCATTCAATAATCTTGAGAAAGTGCACCCCGGGAAAGCGGGGTTGTAAGATTGCATGTAAAGGCGGGTTATTTTTTTACCTCATGATCACCTAAGCGGGTTACCTCACCTACCTGGGGTCCCCCACCTCCATGTAAACAGGCCCTTAGCCGGGGCTAAAAGCGAAGCTCTCGTTAACGTGTAAACAAAAAAAATGAAATTGTGCAATGTTAAACGGGGACGACAATGAAAATGGCTTCAAGATCTAATTAGCAAAAAACAAATTTGGCACGTGCAGCACGCTTTTTCCCTTGCCGTTGTTTTGCACGATTACAACGCTGTTTTGTACGACTAAAACGTCAAACGTCCCAGTTACACATTATTTTTATGGAGGAATTGTCGTATGTGCTTACCCAATATTTTGTTTCCTGTGTTCATGTTCGCTTTTATTTTTCACTGCCGCTCATTTCACCTTGCTGGCCGATAGCATTTCTCATTTTCTCACCGCCGCTTTGAATTTCCATGTTTTTCTTCCTACGAAATTCGTCTCCTTTGTTTTCAGTAACTCGCTCTAGCTCTTTCTCTGTTATCCACGTTAGTGTAAACATAAAAAAATAACGCCGAAAAAGACATGACTTTGTTGTTGTTTTTTCCTTCTAAAAGTCCGGGCGGCCATGTGATTTCCTTTGTCATTGCTGACAAAATAACTTTTATCCCGTCGCTGGCTGTGTGCCATGTGATGTCTTTCAATATGCTCTATAACATCAATCTTTTCGAAGGAAGCATCTACGCAAACATCCCCCGGCTTGTAGCCTGTGCTTGGCAATTTCAAAGGGTAATAATATCTTTGACGTTCTGTCTGACATGAAGCATCATCACCTTCCTCCATCTTGTTAAAAATGAGGACGTTCTAGCCAGACAGCTACTAATAACAAAAAGAATGCTCCGCCCCTTCCACGTGACAGACAGTTATTGGTCAATTTCCACCAGAAAGGCTGTGATTGGTCAGCTCTTGAAAGGTTGACAGGAAATTGTCTCCTTGAGTGACACTTGCATGACGTGACGTCGAGTCCAAGCGTCACGTGAGCCTCGTTTCCATCCAGGTTTTTGATTGGTCTGTTTGAATGGGTCAGCCTCGTTTCCATCCAGGTTTTTGATTGGTCCGTTTGAATGGGTCAGCCTCGTTTCCATCCAGGTTTTTGATTGGTCCGTTTGATATGGGTCAGCCTTGTTTCCATCCAGGTTTCTGATTGGTCCGTTTGAATGAGTCACGTGGCATTTTGGACAACCGTTACTGCGTCATATCAATTCCTTCGCTCTGATTGGTCCATTTGAAAAATCCTGCTCTGTGATTGGCTCTTTGTCGTAGGTAGCGAGTTGCATTTGGGTTGCCATACCTGTTGATTGAGTTATTTTACATTGGTATACCTGTGGTGCGGACGGACGGTCGCCCGCGACACGCGTGCAAAACGTCTGCGCATGTGCAAGGTCTCTATTTTCAATAATTAAAATTTGCAAAATCTTCCCCATTTAAATTTAAAAACACTTAGGAATGTTTGATATGTTTAATGGTTTGCAGCCGGTTCTAGTTTTAAGCACAACAAAAAATTACTTAAACTAACTTAACTAACTGGTAAAGTCGTCCAGTACAAGGCTTTTCCGTCCTTGTTTTTCCACTTAGCATGCATTGGTCGTTTTCGTTGTTCGCATTGACCGAGCTCAGCGACATGATGACCAAAACAGCAACAATGGCTACGGCGAAGTGCTGCCAGAGCGAGCGTGGACTTTCAAACATGATTTTCGCCTTCGGTGCAAGGAGGAAAGTATGTGGTGCAAAAGAGAGAAACTAAAGCAATTAATAAACTTTGTGTTCGTGAAATTCTAAGCTTATCTTTTGTGTGTGGAGCTTACTTTTTTGAATTTCGCGGCCGGAATCTAGTTTGTTTTGGTATCGCGTATAATTTCGATTGGGGGAGGCACATGCAAATTCGCGCCGGAAGCAGGGAAGGCACGCATGCGCACTGCGTTTTTCACGCGTGTCGTCGCCCGCTCGCTCGGTGTACGATCAAGTGATTACCAAATTTTCTCGGATAGGTAGATTACCACATTTCCTTAGCTATGGGGCTCCGTCCACGCGGGGCGCGAACGCACAAGCGTTAAAGGAACAGTATCCCCTTACTGCGCATGCACCAAACCTTGATTTTTGGACAGGATGTCGCGAAATCAAAAGATGCGAGGAGAGTAAGAGAACCTTGAAAAATCCGTTTGCATCGCGCTTGACCGGGTTCAATACGACTCTAAAACTTCTCAGGATTACAGATCAATGATATATTGTTCCTGTTAAGTTTCGATTTGGGCAAAATCTGGATTTTTTGGCGTTACTTTTATTGCCGTAGGCCAGAGGACCAAAAGATTGGAAGCACTTTGATGCCGATTGAAGGCTTATTTCTTCTGCTAGCTTCCATACAAGCTCAGATAATTGTGAAAGGAATACGCAGAAATGAAACGGCAACAATAAAGAATGTAAGGAAGAAACCATTGAGACATTGATGTGACTGAGGAGATCTTGTGGAGGGGAGCTTCGTGAAGCAGAATGTTTTGCAACGACGCGTTAGTAAACTTTTTTAAATGAATCTCCCTAACGGCCAACAAAATCAAACAAACAGGCGCTACATGTTTAGAAAAACTAGTGCCATGAAATCATAATATAATTTTTGACTAACCTTTCTGATGATTCATAGCGTTGAGATTGCATTTTTATTTATGTCTTTCAAACGTTTGAGGCTAGAACGCGAGCAAATCAGGCAGATATTACGAGACTTGGAACAACTGACCTCTGACACGAGTTTCAAATTAGAAAATGTGTTTTTAAAGCGAGCGGAACGAGATTTTCGGGTCGCGAGGCGGCCCAGCTAGCGATAAAATCGCAATAAGTCTTCGAACCGCGAGCCAAATTTTTATATAAGACGAAAGACTTCTTTGAAAGTCTAAAATTTTTACTTGAGAATATAAACAACAAATCTCTGTCGGCGGTGCGATCCGGAAGGAAATCTTGTCGAGTCAATATGACAGTTCTATTGTCTTTTGAAGAAAAAACAGATAACGCTCGCGCGTGCGCATAATCGGGACACCGTCCCTTTAAGGGAGCCAATAGGAGTCGCCGGACAATTTTGGAAAAGAAAGCTAAGGAAAGCGTTAAACATTACTACGGACGGGTTCTCTCCATCGATCCCAGAAAAAAGAAAAAAAAGGAATTTTTTTAGACACATGCTCCGGCTTAAGAGGATGTTGATTTTCTTTTTTTATCGTTCTCGATCAATTTCTTGCCATCGCAGTCAGTTACTCGACAAGAAACTTTAAAATCAAAAGAAAAAAACATTGTTAACAAAAGAATTCCCTCGTGTTCTATGGTTTTATTTTGTTCAGGGCACTTCAAGTAGATTGACTAACTATTGCAGATCGAATGTTACTAAAACAGGGAACGGGTGATGACCTGCACGTGGAAAGTTAAAAAACAAAAATAGCTCCCATACCTATCAGTAACTTTTATTACAGTATTTGCCATTCTCTATTTTGTTCTCCTTCTTTTTACCGTTTTCCGTGCTCGTTATTCGTTCTGGCCCATCATTGTAGAGGCCCCGAAAATTTTTAAGGCTTAATTTGATAAAATTCATCAAATTCTCTGATTATTCAGTTTGCGTATTAATTAATTTTTTCCAAACGGAAATTGATTTTTCATTTCTTTAACACACCTTTGATTCCAGTCCATGAGTGGTAAACAATCCCTGTTTCACTTTCCTGCGGAAGGCGCGAATCATGATAAAGGTCCTTAGCGAATTATTCCTCAGAATATCCTCAGAACTTCGCAATACCCATACAATATTTCAGAGGAACATGATATGTGTGATATAGTTTTCCTTATAGATGAAAAAAATACAAGCGTCAAGTTTACAGTGGCGACAATTGTATCGTTGCATAAGTCCTTATGTGCACCAGTGAATTCAAACTCAACTGTCACATCGTCTCATTTGTCAAGAAAACAAAAGAACGCTTTTGTAAAACTTTGCGCGAATATAACCTTTCACTTGCTTAAGTGGCTTTTCCTAGAAAAAATTCCTTATTCTAAACAATCACTGTAGATGCCTGCCTAGCTTCCGGCTAAAATAGCCAAACAACACATACGCAAGAACCAGCTAGCATTGGAACGAAGCCAAATCTAAATGTGGCTTAGATTACTCCTGCGACGCAGAGAAGAAGGCCAATAATAGCTGGCGAACAAAGCTATCTGCACAACTTTAGACGTCATTATACTACCACTACCGGTATTCTTCAGCGTTTTTCTTTTCTATGGAGATAAGTGGTTTTGTTATTTAAACCTCGCTGGGATTACCAAATTGAAATATGATAGGAAAAACGAATGCATCTGGGTAGTTATATCAAAAAGTGACACCATAAAGGATATTGCCTATTAATAAACACATAGTAACTCATCCAGTTTTTCCCTATCGTCCCCTAGGAAAATACAACAAGTTTTAACCAAAGGAGAAGAAAAGAAGGACAAAGACTTGTTACACTCAAGAATATTTCATCAAGGACGCATAGTTTCATTTTCTTTCAACAAAACAGAAGTATTTATTTAAGTTTTTCTTTTTTTTAGTTAAGGTCAATTAGGTCATTTTCCTCGAATGGAAGAATGATAGATGGCTTCAAGCGATTCTCCAATAACTTTTTGAAAAGCCTACAAGAATTCTAGACCCCCATCTCAGCAACTACAGATCTTCTTTTCACAACTTTGTTAAGCTTTTTTGGCACTTATTAGAGCTTTTAAGAACGGAAACGTCTATTAAGGGAAGTAACTTTCTTTTCTTCTTGCAATGGAGAGAACGTTTACGTCAGGTAAGAACTTGGATTAAAAGCTAGACCTCTATTTCATCAAGTGATGTTTTCTTGGTTTGAGAATCACTTCATGAATTGCCAATATTACGACTTTAGTCGCCCATTCTGCAGGTTTTGTCTTTTGATTATTTATATACATTTAGCTGTGTGAAAACAAAATGACATTAAATTCTAATTGAGCAAAACGTTTTGATAAACTTGGAGCTAGAAAGGAAGCTACTCCCATTTTGTATGTGCATGTACTGATTTGAACTTAATGGATGTCTTTATCATATCAGAAGCAGAAGAAATTTAATACGTGACATTCAACGTATGCTAAAATAATAATTATCTTAAACTCTTTTCCACTTCACTTCATACTTCCTATTATGATCAACTATTTCCTGTTTTTCTTTCTATATCCGGGATCGATCTTCTCTAACCGCAAGGAGAGAGACCGTACAAACGCAGTTGTCAGCGTTTTGTTGCGTCATCATCGTCATCACAACCACCAACACCACCACCACCACCATCATAATCATCATAACACTATTCTTACCGGGATTGACACTGCAACAATATTTTTATTTATCGTATTGGCTTGAGTTCAAAATGCGTCGCTAATGATAGCTTTCCCAGAAAAATGGGAAGTTTTTGAGTAGTGTCTAAACAAATGCTGCATTTTTTATGACCGTAAAACGAAAACAAAAGATCCATTATCCCTCGTTTTGGACTGCTAATGGCTGATTGATATGGGAATTCTGAGAAAATGTATGTTTACAACAAAATATTCCTAGAATTCCTAGTAAGTTTCTTTCTTTTTATCTAGAAGTTGTCAAGCTAAAAAAATTCCCTGCGATTTTGAAACATACTGATTCAGTTGAATAAATAAAATAATCAATTAATAGAGAAATTGTAAATAATTTGTCGGGTTATTTCTCTTGTTAAAAGACTTAGTTTGCCAACTTGTCGATACGTGAATCAAAGATTTACAATCAGTAGATGGCCTGCCTCCCAGGCAGCCCAACTGAACAGGGTTTTTCAGGTTATTTATAAAACTTGAGGTTCATGTGATTTAAGGAAACTTCATTACTTGTCTCGTGAATACCACGTTAAACTGCACACGAAAACCGATCTCCTAGAGCTCGCTCTCGCGATTCGTTTTCAGTAAAATCAGCCGATTAACATACAATTTTTATAATTTATTTAAATTAATTTAACGTCGAATTCACGAGTCAGGTACCCGACAATTTTCCTATAGAATTTAGAATTTTAGCATGTCATGTAACCCTGATATCAAAGGAAGTATACTTGTTATCGTTTTGATTTATAGTTCAAGAAATACAAGCGAACATCGCTACTTAATGCCACCGCTCGCTCACTATAATTAATTAATTATCTTCGATTGTCGTCGATATGCAAGCAGTTTAGTCGTAAAGGCTGCTCTCCTCTATTAAAATGACTCAGTATCAAGGTAGGAGATTAAAAACACCGATTTTAAAATTTTGTTTAACTTACCTGAAATGTAAAGGTTCATAATAACATAAGGTAATAGCATCTGGG
>BOPM01000502.1:296808-306830 GCA_022179025.1 Porites australiensis | reverse complement strand
CACGAGTCAGGTAACCAACAATTTTCCTATAGAATTTAGAATTTTAGCATGCCATGTAACCATGATATCAAAGGAAGTATACTTGTTATCGTTTTGATTTATAGTTCAAGAAACACAAGCGAACATCGCTACTTATATTGCCACCACTCGCTCGCTGTAATTAATTAATTAATTATCTTCGATTGTCGATATGCGAGCAGTTTAGTCGTAAAGGCTGCTCTCCTCTATTAAAACGACTCAGTATCAAGGTAGGAGATTAAAAACACCGATTTTAAAATTTTGTTTAACTTACCTGAAATGTAAAGGTTCATAATAACATAAAGTAATAGCATCGTGGATGCCGTTCGTTTAAGATTTCTTGAAGCGGAAACTGTCTTCCTAGAAATTTAAGTTTGCCTCTGGCGGATAATTCAGTGTAACTTAGCCTGAACAGAATGTAGCACCTTGGCGAGAATAGTCGTTCCCAATGCATGTGCACCAGGTTTTTTACAATGATTGCATCATTTTCTGAAAATAGTTCACGAGCACAAGCCCTTCAGGTCCTTACAGCTTTCGAAGAAAACACTTCCTCCTAAAACCAAAAATGGTTACCAGCTGCAACGCTAATAACCAATCAACGCACGAGCCAAGGGGATTACGGGGACCAATAGGAGTCACCGGTTAATTTTGAAAAAGAAAGCTATGGACAGCGTTAACACATCAAACAAACAAGCCAAAAATAAAAAGCGAGGACTGGGAACCTATACTGTCATTAACTTTATTTCCCAATTTATTCTCTTTTTTCCCAATTTCCATCTCCCCTTTTCCCGTGTTCGTTACCGTTCTTGCTTAGCATTGTAGACCAGGAAAATGTGTGCATGTTTTAATTTTGTACGGATTACTGAATTTGCGTTAATCTTTGCTTTTCTAGCAACTGAAATAGTAGGTGTTATATATCCTGGGTTGCTATTTTCAAAAGTTTTAAGACTGATCCGGTACAAGTAACACGACATTTGTCGCGTCAATGGAAAACTTCAGGAAGCGTCTGAAAAGGTCCAATCCTGGGTTACTTACCACAGTGGAAACCCAGTATGACGATGTTCCCGGTATAACGATGTCTCGGCAAAAGTTACAGTAAAATGTATGGGACAGAACCCCGATATCAACGATCTTCAGTCTGATAACGATTATATTCCGATAAAACGACGATCGAGAATTCAGTGGACGGACCGTAAAATCTTTCCCGATATAACGATATCAGTTATCAGTACACTGTGAAACGTCGAGTATGCAATGAATTTTAAGCAAATCTCACACTTTTGAGGGCCGGTGCCCAGCGAGATTTTAGCACAGCAATATGAGGCTCATCAAAGGATATACTAGGCTTTTTAAAAGTGTGCGTATTTTCAGCTCTTCAGTGCCAGTGCATTGTGGATCCCTATATCAATCCGCCATTCAAAGTTCGCTTCGCGTACCAAACGTGATATTACCATACTATTGCCTAGCTACCAATTAACAATTCTCAAAAACACCAATGACAACAGCAAAACAACCACCAACAACATTTTAACTCGAAGGATTAGGCATGCGGCAAGCTAAATTTATAAGCAATTCAAGACAGTACCACACAATCAATTTTTCAAAAACAGCAAAACAACCACCAGCAACATTTTAACTCGAAGGATTAAGCATGCAGCAAACAACAATTTATAGGCAATTAAAGACCACACAATCAATTTTTCAAAAAGCTTATTTAAAAAATAACGCAAAAGCCGACAAATAAAACACACAAAAAACCAAGCTTACTAAAACTATGTTATCGCCAAAACCTCGCGACGCTGTAAAGGGTCAGAAGTAAGAATAAAGGGAAGCAAGCCAAAGATAAAAAAAAGAGGATTAAAACAAAAACTAAACAGAAAAAAATTGTGCAACAAAGAAAACAACTTCGTCGGGAGTCGAACCTAGTTCACCCGCACGTGCAAGCAACTCCTAGAGTGATCACTGCGCCACGCGGTTCCACTCATTAGAGATATTAAGATTCACGTTTACTCCAAACGGCAAACGTGAATTTGTACCTTGTGACCAAGTTTTTCCCTTAATTGTTGTTAACTGTTTATTACTTTAACTAAAAAACAAGTAGTTTCACGCCAGTTTTATACATAAGAATTGTTCTGGACAGTTTTTATCTGCTTATTTTCTATTCTGAGAAATTCTCAACTTGAATCTGACGTTCGCCGTTTGGCGTAAACGTGAATCTTAATCTCTCTATTATGAGTTTATGACCTTGCTGGTCCCGTTAAGAAGATAGCGATCCCGCAACACGGCTCGCGACACAAACTAACAACTCAATTAAAGACACAAAATAGCAATTCGGTTTACACAAGCAGATAAAAGCAAAAACAAAGCTCACACACTTATGATCAGATTAGCGATGTCTAGCAACATCTTTTCTCGAATGGCTGTGTTGTTCCTTGCTAATTTGCACAAGCAACCAGACTGCATGCTCTCCCCTGATCGCCCGTTGCTATGTCAGACATCAAAATGGCACAGGACTGTTTCAAGAAACGTAGTTGGAAAGCAATAGAGTCAAATTTTCAGGAGACCTTTTTTTTTTCTTTTTTTTTTTACAATAATCGCAATACCTTGGTATTAAAAAGCAAAACATAACCGCCGAAAATCACATTTTTGTGATTTAATTCCGCGGTTTCTCCATACATGTGACGTCAGACTACAGCAGAATCGGGGATGTTTCACTTACTTTAGGTATAACATCTGTGGCTTCTGAAAATGCATTCAAACTGGAATCAGTTGGGCACTTTTCTCGTGAAGTTGCGCCGGTGGGAGTTTTCTAGTGCCATTTTGAAGGCTAAAATAAATTAGAATTCTCTTTAAGAATTGTTTTTCTCCTTGAGTCAGTGGAATAAAAAGCAATCAGATTAAAAGTTCAGTTGTGTCCTCTGAATACTGCCAGTGCGAATCTCGAACCCGATTATTCTACACAGTCCACGCTCGAGACTGAATTCAAACGCCAAATGTGACTCCATATTCGTAAATAGTTTACTTTGGAAAAAGCAAATTAATGTCACATGATCGCGTTTTTATTTGTAGCGAAGAACAAAATCGAAAGGGTTGAAAAGAGCGCAGTGACCTGCCTTAAATTTAAAAAAAATGAGTATTTATTTTCTGGTTATTAATAATTATTTCGACTTACCTATTTTTTTTTTTTAGGTGAAAGCCGTGCAGATTTTGAGAAAAGCAGGTCAGTCCTTCGAAGATTTTTTTCTTTGTGTTGAGTGGTTACGTACGCGTTTCAGCTCGTCTTGCTACACTTTGTTAGTCCGGTAACCGGTGTACATGTCAAGGTTTTGTCCTCGGCAGTCGTGCCGTTAGAGCTTTTTAGGTTGTTAACTCCGCGTTCATTTGGAAACGGCTGTTATCGGGCAACAGGCGAATCAAAAGCGATACTCCTCTGGTCTTGCCAAGATGCAAGACATGCGAGTAACGTGGTTGAACTGAGTTCTTGGATACTATTAATAGTGAAGCGACCCTATGCTGTTAGTGAAAAAGAACAAGGAAATTTACTAAATGAGGAAATTAAACTTAACCACAACTAAGCAGGTCCTAAACAAGAAATACTAATTACCATTTACACTGTATATATGTAAGGACCTGTTTAGGCTAACATGGGAAAATGCAGGTTAATACTCGCGGGTTTTTACTACTGTACTTTTGTGAGAGATCTTGCAAGAGATTGAAATTGTCACTAGACATGTTCAGTTTACGCTTCAATCAAATTGCTTTATTTTTATTTCGTTCGAGAAAAAAGGTTTTTTCCGGCTTCCAATAATAACTTTCCGGGAAAAACAGGAAGTTTTAAGTGTGACGCAAAAATGAGCACGTACTGTGGGTTTGCGGACGGTCCTGACAAAAGAGGTATTATAGTCACACCCTATTTCACGCCAAGTTTAGTAACAGCTAGCCATGAAATCTTCAGAAGCCTCTTCATTCGCTCTGGTTTACTTCTTTACACTATGTCTTACGGGTGAGTGTGTTTTCCTTTTAGCGTTTTGACTGGCTGAGCTTTGTCATAGTCTAGGAAGGCTAAGTTTAGCCAAACCGAAGTTAAACAACGTTTAACTAAAACGTGCCTAACAGAAATTAGCGACCTCGGAAAATTGTATGGTTACCCGGCACGAGTTCTAAGCTTAAGACTCAAACACTTTAATTTAAAGTAACAAATACAATGAAATAGTTTTAGTTAAGTGCTTTACAAAATATTTCTCACTCTTTCAAAGCGTTCTTGTAGGTTCGATGCTCATATACGCGTGTTAAAGTGACAAACTCGGACAGAGCGATTAATTATTATGCGCACGAGAGAACCGGCCGCGGTTTGCATGTGTACATGTAAAGCCCTGATAATCACTGTGTTTTTTTTTACAGGTGACTCGTGCAACGTATCTTACTATAGCGTTCAAGAAGTTAACGTCAGTGTTGGAGAAGTGGCTGATATGTCTTTCTGCCGACCAAACGATACCAGCGAGTGTTTTAGATATTATCGTGTAACGAAAGATTGGAATAAAGTAATTTTCACATTGAACGCAGGATCCGACAAAGCAAACTGCAATGCAGGCGAGAGCTTCTGCGAGCGGTCAAGGTTTTACAAGTACAATGCATCGCGTTTATTGCTAAGTATTAACGAGACCAAGTCAAACGATGAAGGGTCCTATGAAGTTCACGCTAAATTCAAGAGTGTTTGCCGCGATTACTTTGTTAATACGACGTTGCACGTGATACACCTGAAAGTCGACGGTGAGTGAGACAGTTTCTCTATTAGTTAGTTTGTTGTTTGATTTTTATCAATCGCATGGGTGCACAATTACATGACAAAAATAACGATCAGAGTGAGGATTTTTGATTCGGCTAGTTTTTATTGAAAGCATATTATAATTTTAAATTACCATCTACAGTGGAACCTCGACATAACGAACCTCTGTAAAGAAGTTCTCTGTATATGTAACGAACTTGAACGCCGAGTTTTTCAGTTTACCCAGTAATAGTAAAAGAACGTCGATATAACGAAACCTCGGTATAGCAAACAAATTTTGGTAGTCCCTTGGCCCTTCGTTATATCGAGGTTCCACTGTATTCCAAAGTGAATACAAGAAGAAATCAAATAAATAGAAACTCAATGTCCTAATCCAAAGAACTTAAATCACGCTGGACGTTTTTAGTTTAAAGTTTAAAATTTAAAGAAATATGGAATGCTCTACGCAAACTGTTTGAATCTTTTGGCGTTTAGTTTATTTTATTTTATTCCCCCTTTTTTCAGAAAATTCAACGACTTCTTCAACCTCTGTAATGTCAACCAGAGTTTCAGATCCAACCAACGGTAGGAACTGTTTAGTGTTGTGGCGTTCGTTTCAGACGCTATAGCGTCTCCAATCAAGAGTATCGAGCCACTTCTTTCCATGGTCAGATCGATGCAAGCCAGATAGTCAAATAATTCAACAATATATAGTTAGAACGTTTCACGAGTCTCAGAAGCCACGAGTAGTTACAAGGGCATTACTCCTGTGTATACCACGTTCTTTAAGGTAATAAGAAGCCAAAAGAGAGTGCTTCACACAAAAACTGTGGAACGATTTGACTGATAAAATGAGAGACGACCTAGTCTGGAACGATCTGACCATAGAACGAAGTGACCGTAAACCCTAATCAAGATATTAGTATTGTCAAAATTACTTCGTGGATATTTTTAGTTTGTTGTGACAGTCAGAGATAGTTACTTCTGAACAGGATTAGGGCCTACCGTACATTAAGCCACTTGAATGAATAGATTGTTGTGTGTGTGTGTATGTGTGTGTGTGTGTGTGTGTGTTTTTTTTTTTGAAGGAATTTGATTGAAGTGAAGCCCGTTCTTTGTTGGAGGTTTGAAGAAAAAGCATTTTCCACCTTTTGGGGCTGTCAAATTTTATGTTAGACGAGTTCAAAGCTCCTCCTAAATCGCTACTAACACCAACAAAATAGAATATTACACTGGTTCGAGAGGCTCGTCAAGTATAAATTTATAAGTTATATGTGTGGTACAGAGTCTGTTCCTTAATACGTCCTACACTCATTTGTCTTCGCAAACTAATCGGCTGATTATTGGATAACGTTTTACACTTAAATTACAATTTAAAAAAATGGAAAAACACGGATATTTTAGAACCTGGAGACTTAGAGAAGTCTTTCAAGTTCAGCCAAGCGACTGAATCGATTTGAGTAGGTAGGAAGACCGAAAAAAACGAGCCAAGTCTTGAGTCATCATAGTCATTAGTCAGGGTTGTAAGCCAGCCATTTTTTTCCTTTTAGGCCCAAATTGTAGAAAGGGGATAATATGAACTCTTTTTTAGGAGCCTTTCACTTGACTCCATAGCTACTTAAGGCTTTCAAAATTAAAGTGGTGACCAATTCCTTATTATAAGTTCGCTCCCAGAATAAGACAAAAACAAAACAAAACAAAAGATAAAATAAAGCAAAGCAAACAAGGACAAAACTGTTTACTAGATGCTATTTTAACAGCGGCTCCTCCAAAATTACGACTTTTTAACCTATATGATCAGATTCTACCAGGTAATCAAAGTACATAAACAAAGGGGATCCCTTTGCATCTTCTTGAAAAACCAAGATGGCGTTCAACGATAAACGGAGTTTCCAAGTGAATCATGTGCCAATTTTACACATCACCTCGACAGACATTCTGTAGGAACGTAGCTGTATTAGGTGCAATTTCACGTCTTTTTAATATTCGATTACATGAGCTCATTTGAACCCATTTTTTTTGTTAAGTCCGTTCTTAATTATTTAAAGACGGCTACGTCCTTGGTAGTCACTAGACTGTGTGAGTTGCCTTCCGAACACACTCGTTTTCTCAACCCGCACATCTGCTTGCACGGCTGGTTGTAATTGACCTCACAAGCAAATTGGTAGTACGTAGGTACCATCTGCAAATCCCTAGTAAACAAGAAGTAACATGAGATGGTTCATCCTGACCTTTCCAGTGGTTAATTTTCTTGACCCGTTTTAACCCTCGGACGTAACGGGGTGGTGGTTGCCCCCCCCTCCATCATAAGGCTTTTCTGATTTTGTTTCCTAGACGATAAAACATCGGCACCTGAAGTTTTCTGTAGCTGTTCGTTCTCCCCTCGGCTTAGGTGTAAATTTTCTTAGTTCATTTGATCTTTTCATTTTTAATTTTGTCAGTTTTAGTACAGTCGCAATTTTCTTTTTCCTATGCAGTGCCCTACTGAAAACCACATTTTCTGACAGAGCTAGCCATCTGTAAAAAGAACTTTCTTGTTCTTGTTCTTGTTGTTGTTCTTCTCGTTCTTCTTGTTCTTCTTCTTGTTATTATTATTATTATTATTATTGTTATTATTATTATTATTATTATTATTATTATTATTAAAAACAGGCCCTCGATTTAATCTCCTTTTGGGATCTATTTGCAGGATCACCCCCATCCACTTCTCCAACGACGTCCTCTGCTGCAAACTTTTTACCGAGCTTTCCAATGGTAAATATGCTTTTTGCATGTTTTCTATTAGTTGAGATAATGTGACTGATACTCGCGGTCTTTAAGAATAATAAGTAGTTCTTAGATGATTGAGAGTGTCTTCCAATTCATGAGCAGCTAGATAGACAATAGGCTCGATTAACGGCCGATTTGTGCTCCCACATTTCCTTAGGCTTAAAATGGGAGGAGGCCGAAGCAAACTGGACTCCCTCAAATGCCTGAAAATGGACACCAGCTTCGTCCCCAAGCCAGTTCGCGCCAAACAGGCTTGAAAGGTGACATCGTATCCGAAATCTCGGAGGACGACTGAAGAATGAGGTTGCAGTCGACCCTAGGAAGACAATGACAGAGATACAACAAGAATGATTCTTTGCATTTTTCAAGAATTCATTTGTGATGTAACCTTTCCTGTTTTTCTTTTTAGTACTTTGATAATCATGCCGTTATGCCAAAGTTCTTTGTGGTTTATTTTTTTTAGCATTTTTGGCATAATTTCCAAAAGCAGGAAGGTTTTTACCAGGCAGGGAGCAGACAGGGAGCAGTATACAAGATAAAATGCTGCGACTGCCAGGCTTCTTACAGTGATGAAACCGGCAGAAACCTAAGCACGCGCCTGACCGAACACAAACGAGCGACAGGGAATGGTGACGTCAACAATCACTTTGCTGAGCACCATTTACGGACGAAACATCAATTTGACTGGGACTCTGCGACATGTATAACGTATTCTACAGACTACTATCAACGTCTTACTTTAGAAAGCTGGTTTACTAACTTAGAACAAACTCCACTGAATCGTAGTCAACAGTTACCAGCGCCGTACAAACGACTTATTGACAAGATCAAGCAAAACTAACTACGAGAGAACGACTAATACTGGAGAACTGACAATTTGCCTAACAATAGAGGACTGTTTAACTGTGACAATAGACGGATCGAAACGCACCAATCACGATCACGAGTCTTCATAGTCAATAACATCACAACTTAACTGACAGACGACCAATAACATCGCGACGTAATTGACCAATCAGATCAATAACCAGAGTATATACTATCATCAACTGACGTGATACAACTCACTCTGACTCTGAAGATGACTACCGCACAGGTTGTCGAAACGTCAGTCACTGTCAACAACAACAGTCCTATTCAGGACTACGTTTACCCGGACGATCAAACTCAACCTACTTTTGAAGGTTTTTACCGCCGCCTGGTTCAGCTCAGTTGGAATAGCGCCGGTCTGCTGAGCGGAATGTCGCGGGTTCAAACCGCGGCCGGACCAACACTCAGGGTCTTAAATAACTGAGGAGAAAGTGCTGCCTTTGTAATGACATCTGAAACGGTTAGACTTTCTAGTCGTCTCGCATAAGAACAAAAAACCGTAGGTCCCGTCTCACGGCACTTTCATATCTGGTTTTTTTGTGGGACGTAAAAGAACCCACAAAAGAGTAGGGAAGGTAGATCCCGGTGGTGTGGCCAACCTTTCCTTGTCTGGATGGGTTATCTGTAAGGACAAATCTTAATATAGGGATAACCTTATGATCCTCTTTCCGGTGTCGTAATGGCTACCTGTAAACAGGGTGTCAGAACTAATGAACTTAAAAAAATGGACACTTCCAGCCTGACATTAATACCGCAAAGTTCAAACAGGTTTTCAGTGCTATAGCCAGTACTTTTCGTTTGGCCTAAATGCATCTTCGACATACCTTGTTACAATTTTTTAGTTATACAACCACGTAAATTTTTGATTTACTAAAAATTATATATTCTCTTTTTCCAGGGATTTCTTGGATGTTTTGGAGCGCCTTTGATGGTTCCTGTGTTTGGTAGCCTGAACATGAAGGAAGAGTTTGTTTCTTAGGTCTGAGAAAAAGGCGTTTAAAAGAATAAAAATAGGTTGATTTATTTTCTGACAACGTTGGTAAAGAGGGTGGAACGGAATTTGCCGCCCAAAAAGCCTCATCGTTCATGATTTTGTTTCGTAAAAATTACGGTCCAACCTATTGTTTTTGTTAAGTAGATCGTCACGATATGTTAGCTTTTCGTTTTGGAGTATGTCTAACAGATTGAACCGACCTTATCTATTGGTTTCGATTAGAACTAATGGTGAAAAGGCCTTGCTGTGAAAACTATCGCGGCGCTGTCTTGAGGTTTGCGAAGATGTTTGCGCTGTTAGTTATTATTCAAGACAAAATTGAAAAAATC
Organism: Porites australiensis; assembly: GCA_022179025.1. Lineage (NCBI taxonomy): Eukaryota > Metazoa > Cnidaria > Anthozoa > Scleractinia > Poritidae > Porites > Porites australiensis. The sequence continues at coordinate 297,085 of BOPM01000502.1, read as the reverse complement.
GCCTTTTTCGTCTAATTGTTACAATAAAAGGCACTACATAGTAATTTTATTCACTAGTGGAATGTAATACACGTATTTGCAGTTAATAATTAGAAATAAATATTTTATTAGAAATCTTCCTCGTTGCTTTAATGTTTTTACTTTTTGGTAGCCCAACTACAGATTAACCTCCAGAAACCGTGATTATTAGGATGATTATTGTTTTGATCATCATCATCCATCATCATCTTCTTTATCATTATCGTCATTACAGTCATTGTCTACGTCATCATCATCA
>BOPM01000502.1:273505-286205 GCA_022179025.1 Porites australiensis | reverse complement strand
CCCCCCTCCCCCCCCCCCCCCCCTCTCCCCCGCCCAATTACCAAGACCTCACAAACCCGGTTGAATTGTTAGTTTACATTCGGGATAAGTAATCAGCAAAACATTCAATCCAGTCAGTAACGCACTTACGGCAATACCGTAACCGTGAGAAATGTTTAAGCCACATACAGGTGTCGTCAGTGTTGAATTTAACACTGCCTCTCTCACAGCTCCTCCAGAAATTTACGATATTTGAAATGAAAGTTGTTTTACAGACTTTATATCAAGATCAAGTAACAGCAATGACTTCTAATGACCTTCTTTGATCAGGTGCCCCTTTTCCGGCGCCTTTTCTCTCTCTTTACATTTGTTAGCAAATTTGATCGTAGACTCATCCGGTGCTTAAAAAGCTTTCGGTAATGAAAGCTTTTTTACAACCAGCGGTAGCGATCTGCTTCCCCCCTTTTATTTTTGTTGAATCGTACTTGTAGCATTGTGCAGCTTATTAGGCTGCTAACTATCTGGCCCCAGTTGTTTCAAAACTCGATAACGCTACTCCACTGAGTAATACGGATAATGCATTGGTTTCCTTTACCGTTTATCCGCTGGATAGTGATTTATCCGATGGATATATAGCACTATCCAACAACGAGGTCTGATAGTTACATTGTCCACCCATCCAGATTTCCGCATTCTAAGATTCCTTATTTTCCCCCCTAGGCCAGTTTGCTGCGCATGTGTCAAATATGTCACTAATAATAGTTTTCCTAGAAAAATGGGAAGTACTTGAGGAGTGTAAACAAATGCTGATACTATTTTAACCGAGAGGAAAACGAAACATCCATAAACCCTCGGTATTGAAATCGTTAATGTGCAATTCTAAGAAATAACGTTGTTTACCACAAAATATTCCTAGAATTCGTAAGTATGCAAATGGCCAGAACAACTATATGCGATTCTTAAACGTAGATTCAGCTCGATAAATTATAAATCATATGTCGGGGAGCTTCTAATCTCTTGTGTAGGACCTATTTTGCTAATTTGTCGGTAGTTGAAGCAAAGACGATATCAGAGGACCTCACAGGCAGCCCAAGCGTGCAATGTAAGTGCATGGGGTTTTAAGGTTACTTATAAAAGCTCATGCGATTCAAGGAAGGTTACCTGTCTCGTGAATACCACATTAAAATGCAGGCGAAAACCAGTCTCGCTTTCGTCGTTTGGCGGTTCGTTTTGAGTGAAATCAATTTCTGCATATGCAAAATTTTTATCAATTGATTAACGTTGAGTCAGGTAACAAATTTTCTAAGAACCATGAATTTAAGAATGCCATGTAACTAGGTTATCAAATAATGTACTCTTAATTTTGTAGCCATTCTGCAGTTTTATAGTTGAAGAAATACAACCATAAATTGTCACTTCCTTCTGTAGTTCGGTCGCCGCCTTTGATTATCCTCGATACTGACAATACACGAGTTTAGCCGCAAAGGCTTCTCCCCCATAGATTAAAAACTGAACACCGATTTATATAAAAATTTTGTTTAACTTACCTGAAATGCAAAGGTTCATAATAACATAAACTAACAGCATCGTGGATGTGTTCGTTGAAGATTTTTTTAAGCGGAAGCTGTTTTCTTAGCAATTTAAGTTTGCCTTAGCGAGTTATTAAACAAAACCTTACTAAAATATACAACCATGGAGAGAATACATATTTTTGAATTTACATCTTTCTGATATGCACCAGTACTCTGTAAGCTCTTATGACGTCGTTTTCAGAGTAGAGTGTAACAAAACTTGCCCCTTCGGGTCTTGATTCCGAGAAGACGCTTACTAATATAGAAACGTCCTGTTCAAAACAAAACAAGATACCTGCCACGCTAAAAAACCAATCAACGCACAAGCGTTAAGGGAACCAATAAGGTCGCCGGAAAATTTGGGAAAAGAATGCTAACGAAAGCGGTAAACATTACAACGGACAGGTTTCCTCCTTCCCCAGAGAAAGGAAAAAAAGGGAATTTTTTAGACACATGCTCCGGCTGACGAGAATGTTGATTTGCTTTTTTATCCTTGACCGATCGATTTCTTGCCATCGCAGTCAGTTATTCAAAAAACTTTAAAACCAAAAGCAAAAAACATTGTTAACAAAAGAACTGCCTCGTGTTCTATGGTTTTATTGTTCCGTTTAGGGCACTTCAGGCGAGATTGATTAACTAGCTCTTGTAGTTCGGATGTTACTAAAACGGGGAACGGGTGATGACCAGGACGTGGAATGTTCAAATAACTTCAGGCCTATCAATAACCTTATTTGCCATTCTCTATTTTTCCCCTTTTTAACCTTTTTACGTGCTCGTTATCCATTGACCGGCCCGTTATTATAGAGGCCTGCAAAATCATTAAGGCACAATTTGATATGATCCATCAAATTCTCACATTATTCAGTTTGCGTATTAACTGATTAATTCATCCAAATGGAAATTAATTTTTCATTTCTTCTAACACAACTTTGATTCCAGCCCATAAGTGGTAAACAATCCGTGTTTCACTTTCCTGCAGAAGGAGCGATGATAAAGGCCCTCTGCGAATTATATTATTTCCTTTAGAAAATTATACTCGGAATTTTGCAATACCCATACAATATTTCGGAGGAAGTATATGTGTAGTAGTTTTATTTATAGATAAAAAAAAATACAAGCATCAAGTTTTACACTCCCGGAAGTAGCTATTCGCTCGAAGGCAGCAGATTTGAAGCTACGGACTGAATCACAAAAATAAAAAAATTTTGCTTAACTTACCTGAAATGCATAAGTTCAAAATGACATGAAGCAAGAAAAGCATCGTAGAAGTGTTTGTTGAAAATTTTATAGCTATAGCTGTCTTTTGATATAATTTAAACGAGTTAGTCATATAAAAGCATTGGCGACAATCAGTATCGTTCAACAAGTCCTCCCTATGGGCACCAGCCGCGCCATCAAGCTCAACTGTGGCAATTTCATTCGTCTACTAAACAAAATAACGCTTCAGTGAAATTTCCGAGAAAACCTTCTATTCAAAACAATCATTGATGCCTGCCACATAATAACCAGTCAATGCATGCTCACGATCCAGCTAACCTTAACACGAAAGCAAATCTTTAAGTGGATGACGCATAGAAGAAGGCCATTAGTAGCTGGCGAACAAAGCTATCTCATAATACTACCACTAACGAAATTCTTCAGCGTTTTTCTTTCTTACGGAGATTAGGGATTTTGTTATTTAGACCTCGCTGGGATTACCAACTTGAAATATGATAGGACAATGGGATAGATCCGTGTAGTTATATCAATAAGTGACGCCATAAGGTTATTGCCTATTAATAAACACATGATAACTCATCCAGTTTCCCCCTATCGTCCCCCAGGAAAATACAACAAGTTTTAACCAAAGGATAAGAAAAGAAGGAAAAAACTTGCTACACTTAAGCATATTCCATCAAGGACGCATAGTTTCATTTTCTTTCAACAAAACAGGAAGTATTTAGTGCTTCCTTTTTTAGTTAAGGTCAATTAGGTCATTTTCCTAGAATCGAAGAATGATAGATGGCTTCAAGCGATTCTCCAATAACTTTTTGAAAAGCCTACAAGTTTTCTAGTGCCCCATTTCAGTAGCTACAGATCTTCTTTTCACGACTTTAATTTGTTAAGCTTTTTTGGCACTTATTAGAGCTTTTGAGAACGCAAACGTCTATTAAGGGAAGTAGTTGGCAGCCGTTAACCATTCTCGTATTTATTCCGGTTTTCGACCGAATCATCTACCAGACGTTTAGAAGTTACGGTTCTAACAACATAAGACTTGTGAAGACGACCCTAACACGGTGGCACAACTTTCAGTAAGTTGTACCGCTGATGATGCACACTAAATGAGTTGAAAATGAGTTTAAATGCAGATCAATGCATGAGTAGTACTAACGCTTGCTGAGTGACAGCAAGCTTATACATCATTGGTTGCAGAAACTGAAACACTGCTGAATGGCTTATTATGACTCGGACATTTTTCTTCCCTCGACTAAAAATTTGAGTTTCATTAATACAATAAACAAGTTATGAAAAAGCGAGCCGTTAAATAATTAGTACGCATTATACCTATAGTGCTGGAAATCCGACTTGTCTTGGGCACAAAAAATTGAGTGTCAAAAGTTCACTTTCCTAGCTGGTATAAGGTTCTAATTGGATAAGTAAAAGAACCCTGGCCGTTTCCAAGAAATGTTTTCGATCGTTCGAAAGCCCTTCTGATCGACTGAACGGTGCTTTTCAAAATACGAATGTTGTTTACGGCTTTTCTCGCTATGTATGGCCACCGTTGGTGAATACCGCCAGTTATGTTGCATTAGTATACAGATCCTTCTAACATATCTCACGCTCCCTCCGTTGCTAAGAATCTTCTGCCCTTCTTCAATCGCATACCTGATATGAAAATGCAGTGCAAATCGGCTAAGGATGTTTTAGTGGGCCTTTCTTTTCTTCTTGCAATGGAGAGAATGTTTACGTCAGGTAAGAACTTGGATTAAAAGCTAGACCATTTCACCAAGGGATGTTTTCCTAGTTTGAGAATCACTCCACGAATTGCCAATACATTACGACTTTAGTCACCCATTCGGAAGGTTTTATCTTTTGATTATTTATGTACATTTAGCTGTGTGAAATAAAATGACATTAAAATTCTAATTGGGCAAAACGTTTTGATAAACTTGAGGATAGAAAGGAAGCTACTCCCATTTTGTGTATGCATGCACTGATTTGAACTTAATGGATGTCTTTATCATATCAGTAGCAGACGAAATTTAATACATGCATTCAACGTTTGCTAAAATAATAATTACGTCAATAACTTAATTGACTCTTATCTTAAACTCTTTTCCACTTTATTTCGTTCTTCCTGTTGTGATCAACTATTTCCTGTTTTTCTTTCTATATCCGGAATCGATCTTTTCCACCCTCAAGGAGAGAGACAATACAAACGCAGTTGTAAGCGTTTTCTTGCGTCATCATCATCACAACCACCAACACCGCCACCACCACCACCATCATCATCATCATCATAACACTATTCTTACCGGGATTGACACTGCAACAATATTTTTATTTACCGTATTTATTCGGCTATAAGCGGAGCGATTTTTGAACAAATTAAAGCTACGGTAATGTGAACTTTAAGCCCAAGAGGGGGTGTCGGCTTAAAGCCAAGAGTTTTCGACAAAAGGATCTTTTTCAAATCATTGAAACTCTACAAAATGGGGATGTATTCACTTATAAGCCGAGCAAAGAGCAGCAAAAGATCGAATTGATCGCGTAACAAAGAATTTGAATGATAAGCTAAGCGAAAAAAATCCAGTCCCGAATAAGTGGTTTTCACGTTACGTCATCGCCGCCATGCTGGTGGACAGTAAACAAAAGGACGCTCATTAGCTCGTTTTGTTTGTCCACCAGCATTTTTTCATTTCAGCATTGTTATTTGCGTCTTCTGAGATTGGGTCAAAACCACCTATTGTCAACATTCCAACTACTTATAGCCAAGTTGGCAATTAGCCAGTGTTAGTCATGGCGGTGAAAATATCCAGATTATAAACTAACAATCAACTAAAGCGGTGGACTATAAATATGTTAAATAAATTAGAACGTTGTTATAGTCATTACTCTATAAGCCAAACAACTAAACAAATTAAAACGTTTGTCGAATGTATGATCCATATGCTAACCGAGAGTACCGATTGTTTCTCCTCTTCGAGATTGGTTTTCTGTTCTTGGGTGGGTTTGATCTCTTTTGACCTCAATTTTTTTTCTTAGAAATCAAGCCAGGCGTAAAATTCTTGGAAACTGGTATAAACGTAACAAACTTCCTAATAGTTGCAAACCTTCGTTATCGTGGATTTCGAGCTCCGTTTCTTTGATGAAATGGGAAGATGAAATGGGTTTCGGTTGTTACTTCTCGAGATTAGCAAATCCGCGTCTCTAAGAGTGCATCAATCGTTCGTTGGAAGACGTTCAATCTTTGTCACAAAACAACCAGCTATTCCGTGTTTGCACTTCAAAGTTATGCAGCCTTAAACTTACTCCATACCTAAAGGGGTTTCGTCAATGGCACTCATCAGCTTTAGACAAAACATTTCTAGAATAACTGCTAATTGGAAACTAAATAACGTCTGACAATGGGATTCTGGAGTAGTTTCATCATAATTGTTTTTCTTGCACTGAGTAGCCGTTACTCAGCGGTATCAGGTAGGTCTTGACACAATGAAGATTTGTTCTATGTCTTTAGTATGTGCCTTACGGCAATTGCGCTTTCACTTTTTTCAAATCTGCAGCTAGAAGCTTATAGATTTTCTTAAATATATTGTTCTAGCAGACTATTCATATTTTCGCCTTCTGGCATGAGACGGAAGTATATTCTTTTTTACTTGCCCAGTCAGAAAATACGTCAGGTTTTAGAGTAATATCTCACCAACAATTTAGTGCGCTGATCACTGTCATAGCTTCCTTATTATGACTAACACGACATCCTTTTTGGTTTCTATTCATTGTAATAAATCACTTGGTCAAGTTCTCTGGTCACCTGGCCGCTCACTTAGAGAGTTTCCGTTTTTTCTTCTATCTTTAAGGGAAATTAAGAAAAAAGTGTGGGGCATGTGTTAACACTGACTTCCGCGCGAAGGTCAATTCAGTTACGAAAAAAGGAGAGAATTGATTTTGTTTGCCATCAGTCGATAACTTTAATATTTGGAGTTTATCTTGCTCTTCAGTCATAGTTTTTCAGTGTTTAAAACCACTTTACTTCTTTTGAGCGAACCAGAAATCTAGTCAAGTTAAAAGTGAGAGTATTTATACTCAACATGGGTGGTTTATGCCTCTGAAACCGAGAGCCCTTTGTCACTGGGGCCACTTGGTTCGCGCGCGCTAGCTGTTACGCAGCCGATGAGCCATCAGAACATAGATGTATCTTGATCAATACGAGATACTATGCCTGTCAGAACCAATTATCACTCTAATCTATAGTATTTTGCTAACAGGAGATCGACAGAAAATGATTTCTACACCAGATAAGCCGACCAAGGTCTTTATTGGAGACAACGTTTCACTGGTTTGGCAGTACTATAAGCCTGCACATCTAACTCTCTTTGAGGTCGTCTTTGGTTACTGGAAAAGTCCTGGTTACTTGCATCCAAAGCTTATAGCAGTCGATTCAAAGGGGTTCATAAGCGTAAGAGCAGGCTACGAGACGGCGGTGAGTTGGGATGGAAATTTGACATCTTCGCTGGCAGTTTTTGTTTTATATAATGTTCAGCCGGCCGACGGAAATGTCGATTTTGGTATTCAAGTTGAGTTTGGACTCGCGGACAATCCATTGAAAGATGTAGTCCAGCTTCTGGTCGAGGCAAAACGTAGGTAGAAGCATGTGGCTATTTATATGTTTCTCATTATTGTTAATTCCCCCATGATCTAACTAAAATAAAGATGAATTAAAGTATGAGCGATGAATTCATGATACCATGCTTTTTATGTCGACTCCCTTGGTATCAACTACTTAAACTCCTCGAATTTCGGTTCTGTCCCGACGATTTTGCAATTGGGATAAAGGAACGGTTTAAAACTAAGCTATAAGAAAATTCTTTTGGAGTCTTCAGTATAGTTCCCACATTTATTCGTACGTACACCTTCCCATTTGGTGGCGACGCCCAGTTAAGCATGTTTTCCCACCCTGCTTACCTCACACAATTGCCTCACATCATTATATGAGGCATCACATTCGTTTAGCTTGGTTGCTCGTTCATTGTTTTAATATGGCTTCATGAAAATCCTTCACCAACTTTTCTCTCTTTCTCTTAACGTGGAGACTACCACAATACGGTTTCATTGGAAATGCTTGAGCATAATAAGATAACTTTAAAGCTGAATTGACCTAGAGAAGTTCCATATAGCATACAACTATTTGCATTTTATTGATTGTAAATGTACCTACAACACAGAAGGTCTGGCTGTCGCTAACGTTTTGTGTACTGTTGCTTTAATTGTTCTACGCGGTTAAGAGTTCATCCCACCTTTGGTCCATCCTATATTTTCTAACATTGTTAGCGGTTAATGGGATTCGGAATAGCATTGATTGGGCTTCATTTGTAAAGCAGTAAATGTTGACATTTCGATAAGTCGTGATGCTAATGTCTAGCGAAGCTGAGCAAGAAAAATGTAACCGAAGCTCGAGAAAGAGGATATCCATCTTGGCGCCATGATTTCTTAATACAGCTGCGAACGTCTTTGAAAAAGTCTTCGATACATTAGATTATAGTGTAACTTGAGCTTTCTGTTTAAAGGGAAATATCCCTTAGATCAGGGGTCACTTTCCTTTCAACAAAAATTCGTGTTTAAAATTTCGGAAATTCGACATGCGCAATGGAACGATACATTCTGGTTGCACAGACCCGACCCAAGCCACCGCGCGTTCGGTTATTGTAATTATAAGCAGGATGCAGAAGAGCAGTTCTTGGGACAACAAGTATGTCAAATGAAAAGAAACATTTCATTCCGACCGACTGCCTGAAATATTAGTGACCGGAAAGGTCAAATTTGACCACTTTCAAAGGTGGTCCTAAATATTTCGGTCGGACCGAACCAAAATGGGTCCGTCTTATTTGCCATTTCTAACGAAAATTTCCGGAATTTTTGGCTGAATGGAAAGTGCCCCAGGTGACAGCGAAAATCAGCGGCTTAACTAAGAGAATGACTCTAGAGGTAAAAAAGTTGAAAGTTGATCCATTTTCTTGCCATGAATTTGTTTTTACCCATTCCAGATTTGCCACGAATCACCGACATCACCACACCACCGATCCTTAGAACGGGACAAAATGTAAACCTTAGTTGTATAGCCAGCGGGTTATCACTTCTCATTGTCACGTGGCACAGAGGACGAAATGTCGTCAGCAACCATGGTAACGGTACTTCCAGCGCGGTGATCAGGCTATTTAATATAACTCAAGAAGACTGGGGCAAGTACACTTGTGTCACCCAAAATGAAGCCGGAGAAGACAGGCGAACTGTTTTTCTCAGAAGTTAGTAGTTAGCCTAATAAAGCTCTGAGACTGAAAAATCCTGTCATAATGAATAGTGATCGGCATATAAGCGGCCTTTTTCATAATATAGTTCTGGATAACCTAAGAAAAGCAGTTACTGAATGGAAAGAGACTCGATTTCCTTTCTGTAATTGATAAAATCAATGAGCTTTTCCAGCAGAATTCGGTGGTGCGACAAAGAAAAACCGTCTTAAGATCACGATTAACAATCTTCCAATGGAATTTTGAAGCACTGATCGCCAAATGCTTAATGTGAATGCTAAACATGGAGAATGTCGCTTGTCAGCTGGGATTTTAAAATCATGCTATCATCCAGTTAAGATCTTAACGGATGGGAATCTTTACGATGGTAAAATTATGAGTGAGTACTAATTTCTAGTAGAATTAACAACAAGTTGTTCGGAAAACAATTACACTACTTGAAAAACTAAGCCTTAATATTTTCATTCTTAATCCGAAAAAAATACCTCTCCACAAAGATAATTACTTATGTTTTCATGGTTGCAAATACACCTATGGTTTTGTTCTGATGTATTGTAAGAGTGGTCCCTTAAATAGGTATTTCTACATCATAACATTCTCTTCTCTCATCTTAAGTTCTCCCTGCAAGCCCGACGATTCTTAACACAAACACAAAAGCCGTGAATTCTAGTTGGACTCTTCGGTGGTCAGCGGTTTACAGTGAGGGACGCTTGGTGACGACCTATACAGCTTGGCACCGAGTGTTAAGCATGACAAAGGTGGTAGACAAGGATATGACTCGCAAGGATTCCTGGTTACGAAAAAATGTTTCCGGTTTTATGTACCACATAGAACTGGCTGCCTATAAACGTTACATGTTCGCAGTAACAGCTTGGAACGAATGGGGCGAAAGTGAATTAGAAAGTAGCAAAACATTGATAATATCTACAAATTTTGCGGATGGAACCAATCGGAGAACCAAGACAACAGCAAAGTCACTTCACACAAGTACGATAAGTTCATCAGTTACAAGAAATAAGAAAAATATTCGGAAAAATTTGCCTGCTCTACGACATGAATAATTTACCAGTAATTGGAGAGCTGTTTTAAATGTGTATAGGATTCTAGGATTGCCAAACAACATTGCAAGTTGCTGCGGAAAGAAATGTATGCCTTTTGAAATGGCTGTGGCCTAAATAAAGTTGAAAGTTAAGAGGACCCCTAATAATACAATTGTATCATGTAATTGTAAAGTGAACCAAGCGGCCACCTCCATCAAACGACAGGCCCGCCCCCTATTGGCCATCCCGGCTGGAGTTCCCCTGTTGTCGTCATCTCTGTTAGCGGCTGCCAAGTGTTACTTTGCCTAGCTGAACAATAAAGGGAAATACGTATACACTCTGACAAAGAAGGTGACTACTGATCAAAGACCCGTTATGTAACGTTTCAATTACAGGGAACTTACCACCTTTTTGAGTTATTAAGTTTGCGCCAACGTTTATGGTATTGTTCGTGTAGTTCTGAAACCTCATTAAAACCTTTTGGGGAGAACTCGTTCGTAACAATATTGTAGTTTTGTTCAGAACTAATTTACCTTTAAGAGCTGTCTCTTCATGGGTGAAAGCTATTACTATACAAGCTTCTATAAAGGTGTTTCTTTTAGAATAAACTGGCGTTTCTCTTGAAAAGTATGCTATACGGCCAACCTCCGCTTAGTTGTGTTACCGACCTTCACCTCAAGGTTTAACTCTCGCTACGAGCTGTGACCAATACTGCTTTACATCACCAGTATAGTTTGGTTTACTTTTCCTGGACGGGAGAAGTCGTTTTGATATCATCTGTTTTTTTTCTCTAACAGAGGTTGCAACAGGGATGTCACCAACGGGCAGGGCTAACAAGAAAGATGAGGAGAGGAATTATAATGTCACCCTCGTAAGCATTATGATTCCCATTGCCTTATCTTCCTTGCTTCTGGGAGGAATCTACTGTTTATGCAGGAAATCTGTTTGTAGAAAGGAAAAAGAACAACGTAAGTTAACTAAATTTTTTAAAGTTCATGTCGTCCTTGTTCTTTCAAAAAATAACTCATTTATTGCATGATGTCCATAGTAATCTCTGTCCTGATACAAGAATCCCGAGTCCAGGTTCCACTGACAAGAAATCGGGAATTTACAGCGTGGAATCACAATCGTAGACTGTCTATATACTGGCTATGAATACCTAACATGGGGTGAAAGATACCTTACAGACCTTACATGGGGTGAATCAGCTAGCATTTCATTGCTCAATTTGTTGCTCGATCAGTACATTGCTAATAGCGAACAGGCTTGATGAAATGTAATTAAGTACATGTGGTACGTAGCTATCTCCACGTACACAAATAATGACATTTTGAGCACAGATTCTAACACTGAATCTTTCTTTTCGAATTTAACAGGTCATCAAGAAATCACAGCGTATGTATTTTATGTTTTGAAGAAAACGTTTATCCGTCATTTGTCTTTCATGGTGGGGTTGTGGATTCAATTCATTTAAAAAATAGATTTTACTTGAACAGAAACAGAAAAATTTTTACATTAATTTTTGCTTAGAAAAGGAGTAAGTGACAGTCCACAGACTTCAACGTGTGTGTGTCTACTGGGAGATTTTGAAAAAGCATTATTTATCTACTGTGTCAGCTGTGAGCGATCGCATTACCATGCATGCATGGGCTTTTTCAAAGCACCGTGGTCTAAAAACGCAATTTTGCTATCGTCATTTCAGTAGTGTTAATCCAACGTCTTTATTCCCATAAGTGCACTAAGAAATCTTGAAATCATGACTAACTTTAAAAAAAACGCACAACAGTGACTAGTTGCTTTTCATTTTTCATTGGCAAAATTGTAACATGGGAACCCAAAGACTGCTTTCTGTAAAATATCTGTTTGAAGAAGCAAATTAAATCAGATTGCTTAAAATTTTCCGTAAGTGGCATGGTGGACAGCTTGAAATTTCTAGATGACAGTTCCATTCGTGAACAATTCTCGAGGCTTATCTAAGAGAAATTCGCTACGACTTTCTGAAGTCCATTTTTTTACATTTCACTCCCTAGGTCTAGCTATATTTCGAAGAAAAAGGAAACCTAATACTTTAGGATTGGAAATTTGATGGATTATTAAAGGAATCAGTAATATTTTAACCTTTCTGAAACTTGGAATTGAATCTAAAGTTTTGGGAAAATAATACTGAAGCCATTGTAATTTCGAAAAGGCCCACGTTGCCCTAGGACTGGACCGAACAGATACAAACTTTATAGCGCCACTTAGAATGCAAAACTCTTTCCCGGCTATTCGATCATTTTCAGCCAAGCTGAGGGCCCTATATCAATCGTAAATAGATGACTTCGAAACGAATACTCGAAAGTAAAAAAAATTGTAACCTATACTATCTGTTTTATGCCGCAAGAAAAAAACACCTTATTTATTTTTTTCAGAATAACAAGATTGTACTTTACATCCCAGGAGAATGGATCCTCTGATTTGGTGAGATCCCCTTTTTCATTTCTTACGCCACTTTTTTCTTTTAGATAAAAGTATTTTAAAAACGCCGTTCATTTTGTAGAGATTGATTAGCAACGTTTCAGTATTAATGTATTCAGAAGGTTTTTCGCGAGAGGGTTAGCCAGTCCTA
>BOPM01000502.1:262720-273495 GCA_022179025.1 Porites australiensis | reverse complement strand
ATAAAATGACATTAAAATTCTAACTGGGCAAAACGTTTTGATAAACTTGAGGATAGAAAGGAAGCTACTCCCATTTTGTATATGCATGCACTGATTTGAACTTAATGGATGTCTTTATCATATCAGTAGCAGACGAAATTTAATACATACATTCAACGTTTGCTAAAATAATAATTACGTCAATAACTTAATTGACTCTTATCTTAAACTCTTTTCCACGTTACTTCGTACTTCCTATTATGATCAGCTATTTCCTGTTTTTCTTCCTATATCCAGGATCAATCTTTTCCACCCGCAAGGAGAGAGACCGTACCTAGAAACACAATTGTCAGAGTTCAGTTGCGTCGTCATCATCATCATCACAACCACCAACACCTGACCACCATCACCATCATCATTATCATCATTATCATAACACTTTTCTTATCGGGATTGAGACGACAATATTTTTATTTACCGCATTTATTCGGCTATAAGCCAAGCTAAAGTTATGTGAAATTTGAGCTCTAAACGAGGGTCTCGGCTTAAAGCCAAGAGTTTTCGTCCAAAAATCTTTTTCAAATCATTGAAACTCTACTAAACGGGTATGTATTCACTTAAAGCTGAGCAAAGCGCAGCAAAAGATCGAACCGACCGTTTAACTACGAATCTGAATTTTAACACTAACCGAAAAACAACTAACGCGGTGGACTAAAAAATGTTAAATAAATTAGAACGTTGTCATAGTCGTTACTCTATAAGCCATACAACTAGACAAATTTTAAAGAAAAAATGTTTAAATGTGGAATATGATATTCGACCCATACGCTAACAAGAGTACCCATTATTTCGAGATTGGTTTTCTGTTGTTGGGTGGGTTTGATCTCTTTTGACCTCACTTTTTCCTAGAAACTAGCCAAGCGTAAAATTCTTGGAAACTGGTATAAATCGTAACAAACTTCCGAAGAGTTGCAACCTGTCCTCATCGTGGATTTCGAGCTCCATTTCTGTGAAATCTGAAGATAACGGTTTCGGTAGTTCCCATTCTCGAGACTAGCGTATCCGCGTCTTTTAGACTGCATCAATCGTTCGGGGAAAGACGTTTAGTCTTTACAAAGATTCCATTCCGTGTTTGCACTTCAAAGTTATTCCGCGCTTATTTACTCCATACCTAAAGGAGTTTCGTCAATGGCACTCATCAGCTTTAGACGAAACATTTCTCGAATAACTGCTAATTGAAAACTAAATAACGTCTGACAATGGGATTCTGGCATAGTTTCACCATAACTGCTTTTCTTGCACTAAGTAGCCGTTACTCGGCGATATCAGGTAGGTCTTGACACAATGAAACTTTGTTCTAAGTCGTTTATATGTGCCTTAGGGCAATTGCGCTTTCACTTTTTTCAAATCTGCAGCTAGAAGCTTATAGATTTTCTTAAATATATTGTTCTAGCAGACTATTCTTATTTTCGCCGTCTGGCATGAGGTAGAAGTATATTCCTTTTTACTTGTCTAGTCAGAAAATACGTCAGGTTTGAGAGTAATATCCATATCTCACCAACAATTTAGTATGCTGATCACTGTCATAGCTTCCTTTATTATGACTAACACGACAGCCTGGTCACCTGACCATGCACTCACTTAGAGAGTTTCCTTTTTTTTCTTGTATCTTTAAGGCGAATTAAGAAAAAAATTCAGGGCATGTGTTAACACTGACTTCCGCGGAAGGTTAATTCAGGCATTTCCAAAAAAGGAGAGGCAAACGGTCTGAAATGAAGGAATGGACATTAAACTGTCTCTATTTCTATTTTTATTGTATAATCATTTACCTGTATATTATTCTATCTAGTATTAACCAGTAATAGTTGACACTACAACTGCCCCCGCTCTGTATATTGTCGGTCAATAGTATTCAATTCTTGCTCGTTGTGTAGCTCTTTGAAATATACCGGTTCATAACGAAGATTTTCACACATTCCATACAATGGGTGAGATAAATACAGGAAACGCAAGTTTCAGTTCGACTACACAACTTTGATAAAAACATTCTCAGTTTCGAGAATAGTTTATTCTACACCATAAGAAAAGATTTAATTAGAAGTTGAACTTTTCGCTATTTCTCTTTCACTTTTTACATTCAGTTCATGTTATTTTCCAGAAAGTAAGCCTTAGAAATTAAAAGGACGTTTGACCAATTCACGCTCTCGCATTCTAGTCAGCTGTCTAGTCTTATTTTAAACTTTATAGCGGAAGGACGGCAGGGAATAAGTCAGCACAGAAATTTGATTGTCGGCGAATTTCTGCAATCGTCCATCGTTCTGCTAGTGATAAGCTAGCCGTTGTTCATTCGTCTTGCTTGTTTGGGGCTGAGTCTTATTCTGGTCAAAGAGAGAGAAAGAGTGTCTGGCAAGGTTTCCAATCAATGATTTGTGAACTCGTGTCTGGCAAACTCTCCAAGTGTTTATATATACACAGTTATAGGAACCATATAAGTTCTTCTGCGCTTAACGAGTGTCTTTGGGTCCATAACTTTCAAAACAACAGCTCCGCAGAATGTCACTGATAACACGTAACGCAAAAGACTATCCAAGTATGACTGCACAATAAATGTCACAAAATCTAAGCAAGCGGTCCCTTCGGGATTTTTTGTCTTAACGTCATCCTAACCATTTCGTACTTGCGGGCGCAAACAATTGAAACGTCATCATTACCTACCGATTCCTCGCGGCCCCTGTTCAAGCAAATCGAGATTTTTTCTGGCATAATGACTGTATATTTCAGCTGTAAGTACTTTCCTATGTATACGCTCGAGTTACTAGAGTGCCTCCTTGGGAATTCGCCTTCTGGGCGAAATCCCTGCGGGGGCAATAATTGTAATTAATTATTAACCACTTATATTTATTTTAAATTCAAATATTAGGAGCCGTTAAAAGGTATTTTCTCTCAGTAAAGCTCTGGCCTTGAGGAAGGCTGATTTTGTTAGCCGAAATATTGGCCTATAATAAATCAGCCCTTTGCCGTAGTGCCAGCCCTGCATATCGGTTTTGTTTTATTTTACTCTTTAAGTGACGTCTGGCTACAGCATCTCTTTAATTAGAGATCCGGCAAGAGGAACCAGTCAGTTATGTTTACCCGTTGTGTGGACCTCTGCATTCAAACAGTTTTCACTAATTTTGTTTGCCATCTGTCGGTAGCTTTATTTGGAGTTTATCTTGCGCCTCAACCATATTTTTTCAGTGTTTAAAACCACTTTGCTTCTTTTGAGCGAACCAGAAATCTAGTCAAGGTGAACGAGTTCGAGTATTTATACTTCAAGGTGGTTCATGCCTCTGAAACGGAGAGTCCTGTGTCACTGGGGTCCTTGGTTCGTGCGCGCCAGCTGGTACACAGCCAATAAGCCATCAGAAGATCAATACGAGATACTAAGCCTATAAGAACCATGTACCATATTAATCTATAGTATTTTACCAACAGGAGATCGACAGAGAATGATTTCTACTCCAGATAAGCCGACCAAGGTCTTTATTGGCGATAACGTTTCACTGGTTTGGCAGTACTATAAGCCTGCACCTCTAACTCTCTTTGAGGTCGTCTTTGGTTACTGGAAAAGTCCCGGTTACTTGCATCCAAAGCTTATAGCAGTCGATTCAAAGGGGGTCATAAGCGTAAGAGCAGGCTACGAGACAGCGGTGAGTTGGGATGGAAATCTGACATCTTCCCTGGCAGTTTTTGTTTTATATAATGTGCAGCCGGCCGACGGAAATGTGGATTTTGGTATACAAGTTGAGTTTGGACTCGCGGACAATCCATTGAAAGACATAGTCCAGCTTTTAGTCGTGGCAAAACGTAGGTAGAAGCATGTGGCTATTTATATGTAGATATTTTTTAATTATTGTTAACTCCCCATAAAATATAGATGAATTAAAATATGAGCGATGAATTCATGATACCATGCTTTTTATCTCGACTCCTGGTCGACTCCCTTATATATTAACTACTTTAACTCCTCGAATTTCTGATCTGTTTCGACGATTTTGCAATTGGGGTAAAGGAACGATTTAAAACTAAACTATAAGGAAATTCTTTTGGCGTCTTCAGTATAGTTCCCACATTTATTCGTACGTATACCTTCCCATTTGGTGGCAACGCCCAGTTAAGCATGTTTTTCCACCCTGCTTACCTCACACAATTGCCTCACATCATTATATGAGGCATCGCATTCTTTTAGCTTGGTTGCCTGCTCGTTCATCGTTTTAGCTTCTAAGCGATCTGGGGTTCATGAAAATCCTTCACCAACTTTTCTCTCTTTGACTTAACGTGCAGACCACCGCAGTGCGGTTTCTTTGCAAATGCGTGAGCATCATATAAGATAATTTTTAAGCTGAACTGACTCAGAGGAGTTCCATATAGCATACAACTATTTGCATTTTATTGATTGTAAATGTGCCTACAACACAGAAGGTCTGTATCCAAAGTATGGCTGTCGCTGACGTTTTGTGTACTGTTGCTTTAATTATTCTACGCGGTTAAAAGTCCATCCCACCTTTGGTCCATCCTATACTTCCTATCATTCAAATTCAAAGTAGACAGACTGCAAATTATCTTAGTTGCTAAAAGATATATATCTACGTGTCGCAACTGTTCATCAGTAGGATGCCTAAAATGCGTGCAATTCCACAATTGATTTCGGCTCCATTAAATCCTATACCAATTGCAGAACATTTTAGGAGGAGCCACCCACCATGTGAGCACAGTCACGGACAATGTATAAGTGAGGAAAATAACGCAAAGTAAAATTAAGACGTTAATAAACGAACTTAATGTACACGTCAATTAAATAAATAAACAAATAATGCGCGCGCTCAAAATAAAATTGTACGCGCACACGTACCGAGATACATCTGAAATACAACACTATACAATAAATAAGTAATGTAAGGATACGATGGTGCAATTCAAGCCTGGATTGCTAATCTCCTCTCCCGCAGGGCTGCACCATACTTCTCGACGATAAGACCATGGCGACTGAAGAATTTATTAAATGATTTCTGAAGTAGATTGGTTTCAAAGCCTTGCTGACTGAGTCGCAATGAAAGTCCACGGAGTCTATTGATGAAGTCAACTTTGGACGTGCAAATTCTAGCATATCTCACCAGTTGAGATATATAAACACCGTAAGCTGGATTGGCGGGAATGTTGCTGTCCATATGAGGAAAGTTGACAATCCGAAATGCAAAGTCCTCTCTCTTATCGTAGCTGTTAATGGGACTCGGAATGGCATTGATTAGGCCACATTTCTAAACCAGTAAACGTTGACATTTCTATAAGTCGTGCTGCTAATGTCGAGCGAAGCTGAGCAAGAAAAATGTAACCGAAGCCCGGGAAAGGGGACATCCATCTTGGAGCCATTCTCAATACAGTTGCGAACGCCTTTGAAAAAGTCTCCGATACATTAGATTATAGTGTAACATGAGCTTTCTGTTTAAAGGGAAATATCTTTAGATCAGGAGTCACTTTCCATTCAACAAAAATTCGTGTTTGAAATTTCGGAAATTCGACATGCGCAATGGAACGATCCAGGCCACCGCGCGTTTGGTTATTGTAATTGTAAGCAGGATACAGAAGAGCAGTTCTGGGAACAAAAATTATGTCAAATGAAAGGCACATTTCATTCCGACCGACCACCTGAAATATTAATGACCGGAAAGGTCAAATTTGACTACTTTCAAAGGTGGTCCCAGATACTCCGGTGGGACAGAACCAAAACGGGTCCGTCTTATTTGCTATTTCTAACGAAAATTTCCGGAATTTTGGGCTGAATGGAAAGTGCCTCCAGGTGACAGTGAGAATCAGTGGGTTTAACCAAAAGTATGATTCTAGTCGTAAAAAGTTGAAAGTTGATCCATTCTCTTGCCATGAATTTGTTTCTAGCCATTGCAGATTTGCCACGAATCACCGACATCACCACACCACCGATCCTTAAAACGGGAGAAAATGTAAACCTTAGTTGTATAGCCAGCGGGTTATCTCTTCTCAATGTCACGTGGCTCAGAGGACAAAATGTCGTCAGCAACCATGGTAACAGTACTTCCACTGTGGTGATCAGGTTATTTAATATCACTCAAGAAGACTGGGGCGAGTACACTTGTGTCACCCAAAATGCAGCCGGAGAAGACAGGAGAACTGTTTTTCTCAGAAGTTAGTAGTTAGCCTAGTAAAGCCGTGAGACTGAAAAATCCTGTCATCATGAATAGCGATCGGCATATACGTAGCCTTTTCCATAATATAGCATACAACTATCCCCTGAAGGGGAGGTGAATAGTGGTGCTTATGTCGAGGTATATATCTAGCGCTGTTCACCGACCCTGAGGGGGATATTTGTTTTAGTATTTACCAAATCAGTTGGATCATAATGAAAAAAGTAACTATTTGTAAAATAAAAACGTCACTTAGTAGGAACTTTTTTTACAGGTACAAACATTTCAGGTTAGTGTCAAGTGCATTTTTACGAATTTGTCAGTGCAAATAGACCATTTGCACTAAGAGGTCATGTGACATTGTTTTTATGAAAATGAAAGTTATATGATTTTGCCCTCGAAAAACGATTAGTGGGTCATATCTTAAACAAAAAAATAGTGATTTGGTTTTTCAAACCTGCACCATTTTCTTAAAATGAGTAAGTTCGTAGCTGGTCACGTGACCAAAATGTGATTTTTAAAATTATGAATTACCTCTTTCTGAACACACATTTTGCACTTAAACTTCAAGGAAAATGTTGAAAAGATGATGTGGTAACGTTTAAAGCACATCTGAGCGTAACTATCAGACGTTTAACAAGATATAGGCAAAAAGTAGTTTTGGCGAGGGGTATGCCCTCCAACATGGCGGCCAACACAAATCATACTACGTTTTTGAAAGATCAAAGTGCCATAAAATATCTCCCTTAAATGCGTTTTCTCTCAAATTCTCTTTGTGCTCTGTCAATTTTTGGCATCAGCAAGATTCCAACTCATTGTTGAAAGAAAACATTGGTCACGTGACCTTTTAATGCAAGTGGCCTACTAAGCATGAAAATAGTTTTCTACCTACCAGTAAATACTGACAAGCCAAAATTAATCGCTGTCTTGATATATATATATATATATTTTTTTTTTTGAACTACTGCCTCATTTATCGCTCAAATTTCGTCTTTCGAAAATGTCCTGAAACGAGACGCCATCTTGGCTCCGGTCGCAAAACAGTGAATAGCCAAGGACATTCCGAGTTACAGGAGCCAATCAAAACGCGCGAAAATTGCTATTTACTGATTTGGTAAATACTAATTCTGGATGGCCTAAGCAAAGCAATTACTGATTATGGTAAAACAAGAGACTCGATTTCCTCTCTGTAATTGATCAAATCACTGAGCAGCAGAATTCCTTGGTGTGACAAAACACAACCGCTTTAAGATCACGATTAACAATCTTCAAGTGGAATTATGAAGCACTGATCACGAAATTCTTAATGTGATTGCTAAACATGGAGAATGTCGCTTGTCAGCTGGGATTTCAAAATCATGCTATCATGCAGTTAAGATCTTAAGGGATGGGAATTCTTACGATGTTAAAATTATAATTGACTACTAATTTTAAGTAGAATTAATAAAAAACAAGTTGCTGCGAAAACACTTACACAACTTAAAAAAACTAAGCCTTTATATTTCCATTCTTAATCCGAAAAAAATACCTCTTGACAAAGATAATTACTTATGTTGTCATGATTGCAAATGCACCTATGGTATTCTTCTGATGTATTGTAAGAGAGGTACCTTAAACAGTTATTTTTATCATAAAATTTTCTTCTTTCTATCTTAAGTTCTCCCTGCAAGCCCGACGATTCTTAACACAAACACAAAAGCCGTGAAATCTACTTGGACTCTTCGGTGGTCAGCGGTTTACAGTGAGGGACGCTTGGTGACGACGTATACAGTGTGGCACCGAGTGTTAAACATGACAAAGGTGGCAGACAAGGATATGACTCGCAAGGAATCTTGGTTACGAAAGAATGTTTCTGGTTTTATGTACCACATAGAACTGGCTGCCTATAAACGTTACATGCTCGCAGTAACGGCTTGGAACAAATGGGGCCAAAGTCAATTAGAAATTAGCAAAACATTGATAATATCTACAAATTTTACGGATGGAATCAATCGGAGAACCAAGACAACAACGAAGTCACTTCACAAAAGTAAGATAAGTTCATCAGTTACACGAAATAAGAATATATTCGAAAAAATTTGCCTCCTCTGTGACATGAATACCAGTAATCGGAGACCTATTTTAAAAGTGCATGGGATTCTAGGATTGACAAACAACATTGCAAGTTGCTGCGGAAAGAAATGTATCCCGTTTGAAATGGCTGTGGCCTAAATAAAGTTGAATGTTAAGAGGACCACTAATAATAAATAATACAATTGTATCATGTAATTGTAAATTGAACCAAGCGGCCACCACCATCAAACGACCAGGCCCGCCCCCTTTTGGCCATCCCGGCTGGAGTTCCCCTGTTGTCGTCATCTCTGTTAGCGGCTACCAAGTGTTACTTTGCCTAGCTGAACAATAAAGGGAAATACGTATACACTCTGACAAAGAAGGTGACCACTGATCAAAGACCCGTTATGTAACGTTATTACAGGGAACTTACCACCTTTTTGGGTTATTAAGTTTGCGCCAACGTTTATGGTATTGTTCATGTGGCTGGGAAACCTCATTAAAACCTTTTGGGGAGAACTCGTTCGTAACAAGATTGTAGTTTTGTTCAGTACTAATTTACATGTAAGAGCTGTCTCTTCATGGGTGAAAGCTATTGCTATACAAGGTTCTATAAAGGTGTTTCTTTTAGAACAAACTGGCGTTTCTCTTGAACAGTATGCTATACGGCCAACCTCCGTTTAGTTGCGTTCCCGGCCTTCACCTCGAGGTTTAACTCTAGCTACGAGCTGTGATCAATAATGCTTTACATCACCAGTATAGTTTGGTTTACTTTTCCTGGACGGGAGAAGTCGTTTTGATATCATCTGTTTTTTTCTCTAACAGAGGTTACAACAGGGATGTCACCAACGCACAGGGCTAACAGGAAAGATGAGGAGAGGAATTATAATGTCACCCTCGTAAGCATTATGATTCCCATTGCCTTTTCTTTCTTGCTTCTAGGAGGAATCTACTGTTTACGCAGAAAATCTGTTTGTAGAAAGGAAAAAGAACAACGTAAGTGAACTAATTTTTTTACAGTTAATGTCATCCTTGTTCTTTCAAAAAATAACTCATTTATTGCATGATGTCCATAGTAATCTCTGTCCTGATACAAGAATCCCGAATCCAGGTTCCACTGACAAGAAATCGGGAATTCACAGCGTGGAACCACAATCCTAGACTGTTTATATACTGGCTATGAATACCTAACATGGGGCGAAAGATACCTTACAGACCTTCCATGGGGCGAATGAGCTAAAATTTCATTGCTCAATTTGTTGCTCGATCAGTACATTGCTAATAGCGAACAGGCTTGATGAAATGTAATTACGTATATGTGGTACGTAGATATCTCCACGTACACAAACAAGGACATTTTGAGCACAGATTCTAACACTGATTCTTTGTTTTCGAATTTAACAGGTCATCAAGAAATCAGAGCGTATGTATTTTATATTTTGAGGAAAACGTTTATCCGTTTCGTCTTTCATCGTGGGGTTGTGGATCCAATTCATTTACAAAATAGATTTTACTTGAACAGAAACAGAAAAATGTTGACATTAATTTTTGCTTAGAAAAGGACAGTCCACAGACTTCAACGTGTGTGTGTCTACTGAGAGATTTGGGAAAAGCGTTATTTATCTACTGTGTCAGCTGTGAGCGAGCGCATTACCATGCATACATGGGCTTTTTCATTTTTTCAAAGCACCGCGATCTAAAAACGTAATTTTGCTATCGTCATTTCAGTAGTGTTAACCAGCGTTTAATCCCTTGACAACGTATTGGTTTTGATACGGCTTAACCAATGGTTAAAGCTAACCATGCTTTGAGCAACTCAGCCCAGATTGCTTAAAATTTTCCGTAAGTGGCATGGTGAACGGCTTGAAATTTCTAGATGACAGTTCCATTCATGAACAATTCTCGAGGCTTATCTCAGAGAAATTCGCTACGAAATTCTGAGGTGCATTTTTCACATTTCACTCCCTAGGTTTAGCTATATTTCGAAAAAAAAGGAAACCTAATACTTTAGGATTGGAAATTTTATAGAGTATTAAAGGAATCAGTAATTTTTTAACCTTTCTGAAACTTGGAATTGAATCTAAAGTTCTGGGAAAATAATACTAAAGCCATTGTAATTTCGAAAAGATTCACGTTGCCCTAGGACTGGACCGAACAGATACAAACTTTATAGCGCCACTTAGAATGCAAAACTCTTTCCCGGCTATTCGGTCATTTTCAGCCAAGCTGAGGGCCCTATATCAGTCGTAAATAGATGACTTCGAAACGAATACTCGAAAGTAAAAACAATTGTAACCTATACTATCTGTTTTATGCCGCAAGAAAAAAACACCTTATTTATTTTTTTCAGAATAACAAGATTGTACTTTACATCCCAGGAGAATGGATCCTCTGATTTGGTGAGATCCCCTTTTTCATTTCTTACGCCACTTTTTTCTTTTAGATAAAAGTATTTTAAAAACGTCGTTCATTTTGTAGAGATTGATTAGCAGCGTTTCAGTATTAATGTATTCAGAAGGTTTTTCGCGAGAGGGTTAGCCAGTCCTG
>BOPM01000502.1:245768-262710 GCA_022179025.1 Porites australiensis | reverse complement strand
AAAAAAAGAAAGAAAGAAGGAAAAGAAGAAAAGGCACTGAGTAGGACTCGAGCCGTTTTAACCGAGCTATTAACAGTAAAAAGAAAAAAAAAGCAATGTAAACGCATTCCATGGCAATGAATGAATGAAAGAACACAATTATACTTTACAAAACGCCGATACAGGTCCTCGTCTGCAAAGTAGGACGCAAAACATATGTTTGATTATCTCGATTTCCGCTGTTATTTTGAAGCTAATGGTCAAAATCACATGCATTTTCGGCTCATCCAGCTTCCTAAGAATAGCATGGCATGACACTGTCTCACTTTCGCATCCGATCTTCTAGCAAGTATCCCCCGTGCTGCAGATTCCAAGAGCAAATGCTTATCTTCTCGTCAAGTTTAACGCCTGGATGAGTCAAAGGCTCTTGAAATCCAATCCCCAACTTAACCATCGTACTCATCTGAAAGACTCTTGTGTGTCTTAAATTTAGTAAGATCTCTAAACGTGCTTTGTCACAAAGAAAACTCTGAGTCTGAACAGCGAACTCGAACTTCCTTGTGTTTTTATTAAAGTTTTTCGTGGCGCAATGCATTCTGGTAAAAAGTGGCGCGAAGCACTCTGGTTAAATACAATGCATTGTGGTAAAAAGCGATGAATTCGAGAATTCGTCTCACCTTCGTCTCACCCTTAAATCCTGATTACGTTGCTGTTCGCTCCCTACGGTCGCTCCGCAGCAACTAGATTTCATGACCAGAACGGCACTTCTGAGTGAAGAGAATTTTTCTTTCTTGGGTTTCAAACATTATTGCTCGCCCAAACGTACTTTGTTAAAACTATTGGCAAAGAATTTGTAGCTTAGAATGCTTTCGATAGCATTGTTAAGTTAAACAGATGATTAAAAATAAAAGTTGCTATCTTCTTCGAGCTCCCGATAACTTAAACTCGGGATAACTCGAACTTTTTCCAATTTCCGTTGAAGGTTCGAGTTTTCGGGAGTCGACTGTACATCTTACAAAGAAATTCAAATGTGATAATAAATGCTAGCCTAGCAATTTGTTATCTACATGTGTAAGCTTGCGACTATCTCAGAGATAATAATTGCAGTTTTGCTCTTGATTAAGGCCCCTTCCACACTTATCCGGATATTTTTGAATCCGCAAATCATCCTAACTTTGCGGATTCAAAGATCTCCACATCCACACGTAGAATAATCGAGTTTGCCCGGCCACACGTATCCGGATTCACTCTTAGTCGACGTCACCCTGCTAATTTGTAAAGCTAGCGCTAAGTTTGGCTCATGGGAAGTTTTCTCGTCACTCTTCTTCAATAAATGTATCGCTGACAAAATTGTCCTTCAAGCACTACTCTCGTCCGACATAGAAAGAAGCCTCAGAATGTCGAGCAGCCGTTTGACATCGTAATCATAGCTAGGTTTAACGGCACACACGTCATAAGACTTTAAACTGAAGTCCAAGAAGCCAGAGGCGACAATATTGCGCTCGGCACCATCTTGAATACAGTAGAACCTCTCCTTTGAGACACCCCCATTCAGGGGACACAAACTCTGGTCCCGGAAAAACGTTCACATGATCTTTGCATTTGTTACCTCCATTAATTGAAGGGTCACCTCTTTTCAGAAAAAAAGGGACACTTTTTCTGTGTTCCGAAACACGGGATTAACCTTCATTCAGAGGGACACCTTAGCGTTCAAACTAGAGTGATTGATCACAAAAATCGCTGATAAATTTAAGTGTTCACTAGTCACAACGGCGGCAGATTTCAAAGTAACATGAACTATCTCACTTAAAATCGGTGTACTGCACTTGTGGGAATTCAACACACAACAACAATGCAAAGATATTTTTAACTTAATCATGATTTTTTTATTATTATGTAGCTGCTTGAAATAATAACTTCAGCAGATTCCAAGGCAGAATAAAAGAAATATATTTTATTTTTTGGTTAATTACTAACAAAACCCAGCCTAACCTCTATTCAGGGAACACTTGCCTTGGTCCCGAGGGTGTCCCCTGAATAGAGGTTCTACGGTATTCACAGTAAAGAACTGGGCTCGATTTTGTTACGTCACCGGATAAAAAATATCCGGATTTAGCGTCCACACGATTCCGGATTTATAGCGTATTAAAAAAATTTTACTTTGGACAGCGGATTCAAAAAGTTGCGGAGTCGTATGGTGGATTCAGCGGATACGTGTGGACTGAGGCCGAATCCTCAAAGAAAAAGTTGCGGCTTTAAAAAAAAAAATCGGATACGTGTGGACGAGGCATAAGTTTCTTCCCATTTTTTTTTTTTAAGGACCACCTCTTGTTATCCTGGAATTTGTTCCTCATGGCGATCTTCTTGGATATCTAAGAAAAAGCAATGGAGAAAATGATGATTTCTATGATTTAAAAAGCAAGGAAGTGCCATCAAAGATACCAGAACGACAACTTTACCAATTCTCAGCTGATATCGCCCGTGGAATGGACTTTATTTCGGCGCACCAGGTTTGCTGATCTCCACGAATGCTTTATGGATTGCTTGTGCAGAGACAAAAAAGATTACGGGAACGCTAAGCAAAAGCATTAAATTTGTCTTGACGAAGCTAGAGAAGTTAGTTACAGCGCATGCCTTGCGAGGCGTAGGCTCAGTGCTCTTGTTGCCGCCACCTTAAATCTGAAAACAGGGGAGTCGGATTAATTAGATTCCCCCACAAAAATCCATCGATGCGGATACCCGAAAAATTAGGTACTCGTCCGCCCAATAAAAACGCTGGCAAGTAGATAGTTCAGCGAAGAAGGAACTATGTAATACAGTTTGAGCTCTACTAAAGATTTAAAACAATCAATCCATCTTTGCAGCTAAGAAGGATTTTAAACGCACAACGAAACGACGCAAACAAAAGCCCAGGCATAAGCGAATGAAAATATGTTTCGTTACACAGTTTGTTATGGCTCGTGATTACGACCTTTTGCCCGCAATTTTAAGCTTAGATTGCGCAAACATAAGGAAAAGCACAATGCTTGCGTCATAAGAGAATTTACATGCAAGCTTTTTATGTAATGATTAAATACATTATTATTTCTGGTCGTAGCTTATCCACAGAGATCTGGCAGCTCGAAACATCTTAGTTGGTGAAGGGCTGCGCTGTAAGATTACCGATTTTGGCATGGCAAGGGACCTGGGGCGAGAGGAAATCTACGTTAGAAGATCCAATGTAAGTACGTATATATAACAAAGACCATTGTCCTTTATGCTAAATTGAAAATAAATGTCCTGCCGGATACGATTGATTTAAGACTGCCTGTTTGATAGCTAAGCGCACCTCGTAAGCCATACCTTAACTACGCTGTGATTCACAGCTGTCAATTCTATTTCGCAACAGACACTGCCCCCATGAAACGATTCCTGAATTCAAGGTTCTGCGCTTTATTGACAGGGTCTGATGCCTGTAAAATGGATGGCAGTTGAATCACTAAAAAATCAAGTTTATACTACCGAAAGTGATGTGTAAGTATGGAATGAAAATATAACCGTTAGGCATGCATTCCACATGCATGCATACGTTGTTTCTCAAATCAATACTTTTCTCCAGAATGCTTAAGCTGTTGTTCACAAGAACGCAGCGCGGAAGTCGCATCACCCGTCAAGCGGCTCTTACGGTATCTTGCGAGAATATTTTAGCAATGGTTTACACATCGTCTACTTGTAGACTATTAAAGGTTTGTTACTGTTGTCGTTTGATTAGTGAGCGATATCATTGAAACGCTCCCTGGAGTCAAAGCCGATGATTGCATGGTTACGAAAAAATATGACTAATTTATAAGTATCGCGTTTTGTGTTAAAGGTTTAAATCTGTGCATGTTTTCTTTCACTAACTTTTCCTCTGCGAAATAGGCGCCGCGAAATATTGGAGGAGCATGAATGTAAGAAGTAATGTGCCATGTCTTCCAGATCCCATCTAAAGCCGGGCTTAAATAAGGGTGTATTGCTGGGCGATCTAATTTACACGAACAAAGGGTACATCAAGATAACGAAACTGTTTAGACTGTGTGGTAGAGTAGACAAAAACACAAAAACAACCAAAACAGACTAATGAAAACTGAAATCGTCTGATTTTAGATGGAGCTACGGGATTGTCCTGTATGAAATTTTCACCCTCGGTAAGTAGAACAGCAGAACCTCATGAATAAACGACACCAAGCGTACGATTGAGTTGTACTGCGAAACTGATTCAGGGTCAGACATAAGATATATAAGACTCTTGTAGCGTCGATTCCCGCTAGCATTTAATCTTGATCTAGCAAAGTGCTGACATCTGGTCACATTTCTAGCAGCGATGGCTCGGCGGCCTGTGTAACAAGGGTGACAACACTCGCGCGCGTCTCCACCAATGAGGCATTAGTTTGTATCCCTGAGAAGGATTCAGTTGGTAGGTTCAATTCCCTCGTCATCGGTAAGTTCTCATTTTTGCTCCAAAAGGATTCTCTCCAGTAATAGAAAAAAGCCTAAGGCTACTAATTCTAATTCGATAGTCATTGAAACCCCTGAACACTTTTATGCGAGCCTCTAGCCTTTGCGAGTGCGCGAGCGAAGCCCCCTTGCGTTGGCGGTCAATAAATCCACTGCGGGTTTTATTTTCATACGCGTGCTCGATGATCTAGAAAGAAAAACAAAGAGGATCTGTAGACAGGCCAGTCGCACCTTTGCACTGCATAATTCTTCACATCCTACTCAGCTTTATTTAATAATTACTAAATAATGCACACCCACTTTTATACTGCATTTATATTTATAGGAGGAAAACCTTACGACGGAATGAGCGGGGAAGAGGTCTATAGCTTTGTCGCGAGTGGTCTACGGATGCGAAGAAAATCAGCTTTTACTTCAGAACTGTGAGTATTTCTAGCAACAGGGTGATATATTCGAAGAACTCCTGGCCGGACATATCCTAAATATTTATATTGCTCCTTAAAAACAGCCTCTTGAGATACCATATCCCGATATATCTTGTATGAGGAGAAGGCTTCGTGAATCTGTCGCAGTGGTTTCTACATCCTATCCCTAAATTCTATATGCTTTACTGATTGTGCTCTCTAAATTGACCTAATTTGTCTCTCGATTTATGGTGCTAGCAAGGCATGCGCTGATCTTGTAATCATTGAATGCTTACTTCAGAGATGTCACAAAAGATGCTGTAGTCATAGCACCCAAAAAAAGAACGCATATAGCCTATACATGGCATACCTCTCTAGGAGAGTACAGATCACATATACTGAATGGTTGGGAGTTTATAAGAGTTTGCTGCTATATGATATCACAGTTTTCCCGGCTTTTCTTATAGCCGGAGTTACCAACTTCCTCTGTCCTTTCCAGTTATAAACTAATGGCTAGGAATTAAGTTAATTTGTCCGACGGGATTGTTAGTTGCAAGGGCCAGTTCGTTCACTTAATAAAGAAACACGTACTGGATTTGCTTTTTAAACTTACTTTTCTTATTCTTTTATTTTCCTTTTTTTTTGGTTATAGCTATAAGCTTATGTTACAATGCTGGCACGAGGAACCATCTGAGCGACCGAAGTTTGGTTCAATTGCTTCTTGGATGGAAAATCCTTCTTCCCACTAGAGACATCATGAATGGCATTCTTATGTACTCCTTAACCCACGGAAAACATGTCTTTCAATTCAGCAAATTGAGAAATTAAAGCGGAAAGATACAAGCCTGATAAAACTGGTGACATCATTTCGCGACTTCAACTGGGTTTTCTCCGCGAAATGTCGTCGAAGGTTCGAGGGCAAAAATTCCATACTGATGACGCTTCATTAACTGGGATCTAGGTATTAATGCTTTTGCTTAGATGAAGCAAATTTTCAACCAATCAAAAGCACTTCCCAGATCTAGGTTCCTGACAGACGTCATTTCGCGGGGAAAACAATTGGTGGCGTCGCAAAATGCCGGCTGTTTTCTCAGGCTAAAAGATACTTCATGTCCCTTTTTGACAGACAAATTTACTGTCAATCAAAACTGAGTGACTTTACG
Source organism: Porites australiensis (assembly GCA_022179025.1). NCBI lineage: Eukaryota > Metazoa > Cnidaria > Anthozoa > Scleractinia > Poritidae > Porites > Porites australiensis. Next base: position 256,688 of record BOPM01000502.1, on the reverse strand, counting down.
CTAATGTATTTGGCTAAGCCTTAAGTCGTACACTTAGCACCTAAATTTAAGTAATATTGTCCTCCACCATGGCCAATAAAATTGACTGATACAAATGAAAATGGTAGCTGCAAAGTTTATATTTTAAATAAAAGTTTAGACAAATTTGCAAAACTGTGCAATTATGAAAGGGTGTGACTAAAAAGTGTTTCTTACTTTACATAACTACCCACAGCATGACTTGGTGTATTCCTACGAATAGCTCAGTTGTAAAACTTCATGTCAGGTTAAGGTTCCAAAACGATACTGGCGATGTTAGAGCCTCTGACACAAATGCGCATAAGAGTTAGTCTTGGTTTGGGAGCACGTGACTAGGAGGTCATTGTCATTGACGAGACAAAATGCAAATTTTTCGCAGAATTAGCATTAAAAAATGAAAATAAAATAGAAAGTCTTAGTTCCCTGCCGGTAACTGAGGAGCGGAGGGAAACGCAATCACTAATCTTAAATTGTCCCTCAGTTTTTCGAGAGCTACGAAGGAAGCAGAATCCCAAATATGCAGAGTGACGCAGCGCGCTGATATTTTTGGTACTATTTTGTATTCAAGAATACCCTTGCAGATGATGATGCCGGCAGTGATGATGCCGGCAGTTGTCCTCTGTTTGTGTGTCAACTTTCACAAATGTGTTAGCGTTTGCATTTTAAGGTTTAATTTTCCCAGTTAATTGTGCAGCGAGTTCTACGGTCACGATTGATTTCAAACTTGTAGATATAAAACTAGAGAGTTCTGAGGCTTATCTGCCAAAGTTAGGGTTTTCAAATCATTGACATTTTTTTGTGAAAATGCGGTTTTAAACATATGCCAATATCTCAAACTTTTTTATACCTATAACAAAATAAATAGCATTTTCTTAAAGTTCAACCATTCTTTATTAAGGGTGTCAAAAATTATGGAAATCGGTTAAATCTTTCCCGCCGAAAAACTCGATTCAAAAGCATAACTAACGCGCATATTAATAGGTTCGGGCAACCTTAAGGTGTTTCGATACAGTTTTTCAGAGGCCATACCGATATTTTTCAATCGCCTTAAAAGTGTTTTTTTCCTTGTCCGATCGCTATAAAATTTTTACCAGTAATTGGCTATGGATTGAAATTTGTGAAAATGTAGTTTTAAGTAAAATCGATATTACTATGACAACAATAAACAAAAAAACTTTAAAATTGATAAAAACCGAATTTTGTGTGATCTAGACCTGCTAATGAAAATCCAACACTAGGAACTTAAAAGTTTGGTGTTTAGCAAACAATCTCCGTAAGAAGTAAAAAATTGTGTATGTTTGAATTCGACTAAAACGAAAATATAGTTCAAACCTTAAATTTTCAATAGCGTTGATAGATTATTTAATGAAAACGTTATAAATGACTCAAATTATTCTTAAGTAGAGAAAGAATGATGCTTAATATCATATTTTGATGCTAGGAAATTTTGTTGTACTTTCGTTCATGCGATCTTGAAATCTAACCCGTTTTCTCACCACCTGTGCAAGTGCAACTTCATTCAGAATTTGGACTTTTAGCGCTTTCTTGTATATCTCCAAAACGACTCAAACGAATTTTTTTAAAATTTCTTCACATAATCTTCATAATGTATATAAAAATGTCTGTAACTTTCATTAAGATTGATTCACTGCAACACCTTGAAATGTCAAGAGAAACCTATCCTACGAACCAGTCAAAAATCTGCGTTACAACATTCACTGTTTTGATTGTCTCTGACAGCTCGATCAATTTCAAACGGACATGCAAACGCCTACCCCCACTGTAATACCAAGGGTGGGGTGGGTGGTTGGAGCCTCCTAGACGTTACGTTACGATATTTTGAAAAGTTTCTACCCTTAACAGATCGATAGCATGTTATGTCGATGAATAGACGATGTCAGTATTATGGGATACAAGAGCAAATGGTGCTGCTGGGGGCCAATGACGTCATCCAACATGTGGGACTTTTTAGATTTCTCACTTCGTTGAATTGCTAGTCAAAAATAAATGATAGCGTTAGATGTAGTGTACTTCCCCTTTCAATTTAACTTTTAAAAGCTTTAATTATTCAGAGACTCGTATTACAGCTATAAAATTCGTATCTGTTCGGTGATCCTAGGGCAAATTGTATCTTTTTGCAAATTACAAGGGCTTCAATATTATTTTCCCGATTGATTAACCTAGAAGCAATAGTACCATCCCTCCCATAGCAAGTGCTGCATTGTCGCGCGGACGCGGTCGCTAAGCTTGAATATTCACGTCGCGTATTAATCCTGTCAGTTTGCGGTCATGGCGAAGCGTAAAGGTCAACAGTGTCTGTTGATGAGCGAGCGATTATCGTGAGTTGCGATGGGTTTTGTGGAGCCAGGGAGCAAAAAGCCGGAGCATTCATTACCTGCAGATTAGCCGATGGGAGCAGATTCGTCGATCAGTTTATTCTCAAATTTATAGCGCTTCGCGTAGAGGCCGGCGTGGAGATGTTCTGTTTGTTTTGTAGCCAGCCTTTAATTCTTCTTTAGTGGATAGTACCTACGATTGCAAAACTCACCAAAATGCCACTTTAACCGGCCAGGAAAGACAAGAAGGCGTTGTACCGAAACCGAAATGATCCCCACCATCGTAATGATCTCCGCCACCGAAATGACCCCCAATCAGCATCAAAATGATACCTATTCGCAATCGAAATGATCCCGTCATAAATTTTCGGAACCTTGGCTTAAATGGACTTGGACATCGCTATCTATTCTAAATTCTTCGTCTATTCATGCAAACACGACTCTAAACAGAGGAAAATTGAGAAAGCAATTAGACTGATAACAGTAGCCTGCAGAGCAGGCGTTTTTTAACGAAAACTCGGAGGTACCTTGATCGTGGCCGCCATCTTGAAAGCAACGAAAACACTTTTTGACTCGTCCCAACTCTCTGGTAGTATTAACGTCCAAGATGGCGGGACAACGTCATTCCTGAAAACAATTCATGGATCCCGCCCCAAAATACGCCTGCTTTGTAGGCTAGATAACAGTTCTATACACAACAACATTTGGCAATTTGAGTTTGCTTAAGAAACACGTCTGATTCGCTTATAACATTTATGCAGGATAATCTCAGAGACGTTTTGCCATTCACAATTTTTTCTAAGTAATAAATCTAGACTGCGTAAGATCATTTCGTACGCCAAAGAAAGATCTTTGCACACATAAGATGATAACACGTGCAAAGTCATGCCGAACAATGTATCAATGAAAAGTGTAAAAAAGCATACCTCTGTTTGCTCTTCTTCTCCTGATCCACTTGTTATAATAGCAAAGGCAGCCAGGAGCAGAAACATAATTGTGAATAACAGAATAATTTTCACGATGTTAATGATTTGAGATGACAGCTACAGCAGCTATTGCAAGTACCGAAACTAATTGGAAAGCTCGTGTTGTAATTTGAGCCAGTAACTGACGTCATCACTGTCGTCATGACATCATCAGGAAGACATAACCTGACTGCAAGATTTAACTTATTTTGCTTTAACACAATTTTATTAAGAAGATTTTCTTGCAAAAATATAAAAAAAATCGAAGAAATAGAAGACATAAGTGAATTGCATCTTTTGAACAAGTATTGTCTAGTCTTAAACCAAAAAAAAACAATTTACTGCAAAATAAAGTGCGGCAAAAGGTACATTACACACCGTAAAAAAGATGCAATATAAATAAATAAAAAGCACACACTAAATTGTTGTCCAGTTTTTGTAGTCCTCTTAATTCCATTCCCGATATTCCGGGGATCATTTCGATGGCGACCGCCGGTAGCATTTCGGTGGTGGGGATCATTTCGGTGGCGGAGATCATTTCGATGGTGGAGATCATTTTGGTGGCGGTACAGACGTTCAGTTAAAGGCATCTTAGCTTTGTTTTGTTATATTTTGAGTTTTGGACTATTTTAGTTCATGGGAGTTTCGACGACTCATCCCATTTTGTCCATGTGAATATTAACATATTGACAAATACTACGTCTGGGTCACCTGTGCTCATATCATCTTTTAGTATATACTACAAAAGTGGATAGTGTTTTTCGCGCGCTCTGATTGGCTACTCAATCAGTGGATATCCTGCACTATCCACTGATTCACCTACAGTTCCTCCAAACTCGCATAAGTTGTGAGCAAAATGCCTTCCTGGCTTGCTGCCGTAACATACAAAGAAACTTCCCCAAATACACGAAGAAGGTGACGAAGTTCGGTTTGGAAGTTTTAACAGGTGAAGCTTTGTCTTTTTGACTTGAATTTATCGATAAAACCGGTGAAAAGTTTTTAGTTTACAAAAATAATTAGTTGACTTGTTCATAAATAAGCTTAACACTAAGTTTAATAATCTTTTTTACGGAAGGATTTTAAATACAAAAATAATTCACAACTCCTTTTGAAGAAATTTCCGCGGAAGAGCTAAACAAATGCCTTCAAAAGTTTTATTTGTCGGCAAGAGATAGCGACGACCGTGGCCGTTCGGTCTTTGCGCGCCAAAATGTAATCGTTGGCGACAGTAAATGAGTTGTGCTCAATTATCTCACTGTTTTAGTATATACTAAAACAATTATTCACCTCAGTGTCGGTGGGTAGTGGTGGAAATTTACCTCGCCGCTTCGCGGCAATTGTAAATTACCTCTAGCCACCTCCACTTCGGTGAATAATTGATATGTAGCCCACACCTCAACAGAGATGTCAACCTCTGGAGATCTAAAATCTGGAGACTCTTTTTTTTTCCACTACCCCCCCCCCCCCCCCCCCAATTTCAACGGACTTCCTCCCCTCCCCCCTCCGAAAAATTGACCCAGCCCCCAATGATGGGAATGACTAAGGACAATGCATAAAGTCTTACATGAAGTACATACTGTCAATATTCGCAATCATCGTTTTGATGCCAGAAATAATCTTTGTCAGTGAATAAATACGTGCAAAAATGCACCATAAACCGTACTGTGAATAAGAAAAATTCAAGTTTTGAGCTAAAAATGGGCTAAAACTCAAACTAAGGCGTAGAAAAGCTCAAAAGATGATTCACGGGACGTTTGGTGACCCGTACGGGAGAGCAGGAGATCGGTGCCGTATCCGGGAGAGTTGGCATGTATGCAATTATCATTTTCAAAACATGTACTAAAGAGACCTTGTATCAGCCTGATTTTTACAGTATGTGTCTCAAAGATAAGGTTAGATAATACCTTCACCCCTTCCGCATTGTACGTCCGAGGGTTAATTTCTGAGGGTCCCAAGTAAACCGTAAACCGTCAAAAAAGGTAATTTCTTACCGTGAAAAATGCAAGTACTAGTCGTCAAAAAGTTTCAAGGTATTTCAAATCTGGCTCAGTATTTCAGCTGATCTTCACTGACTTCTGGCTTCTGAAGAATCTCTAAACTGGAAAAATCAGTTCCCATGTTGTCGAGAAGACTCTTTCTAAACATTGAAAGACTACAAAACTTGCTTATATTATAAAAATTTTTGAAATTTTATAAGTGGGTTTTGATCAATGTAGCACTCTTTTTTTTTCGCTATTTTGATAGATTAGCTTCACTTAATATCATTTAGCCCTTCGCAGATTTTCATTTTTTGAAAGTATTGTTCTTTACAGAGACACGGCAGAATGAGTTTGTTGTGTGAATATATATGAAGAAATTATTGTCCTTCGTTATATTTTTAAAAAAATTGAAATTTTATAAGTGAAAGGCAAAGAAAAACTGAAACTGGTCTGTACCAAATGCAGACTGCAGACTGCTGCAGACCATTGTTTTCCTGCACCATGCAAATGAGAACGAGATAACAATAGTCCCATTGTTTTCTATCTTTTGTCCAACTCCAAAACACAACGATTAATAGTAATTTTACAGACTCTGAAGTAAATGTTTAATCAAACTCTTGGACCAAACTTCCACTTAACAACCATTAACTGTCAAAAGATCTAATGTTAACCGTCAACCGTCAAAGCTACCAGCCCAGAGGGACCCTATAGTCATTTCCACACTGATCGAACACTGAGTTACCAGGTTTTCAAACTATAGTTTAGAAGTTTGACAATCATCCACCAAATCTTTCATCCTCAGGATCATTATTTTTTTCACTTCTTCTATTCCTGTTTCTAACTCTTGGTTTTCGTTATTTTTAAGACGCTCTAGGACTTTCTCTAAAACAGAATCTTTGGTATCATGTAAACGAGCGCATATCACAAAAGTAAATCCAAATTTCTCCCTATAAAGGTTGGTATAGTGTTTCAGACGCAGAAATTCTTCGTCGTTGATCCTTTTTCTTATGCCTGTTTCTGTTTGTTCCCTTTGCAAGTCGCATGACAGAGACTCCCAGCGAGCTGTAAGGTCAAGAAAGCTTCGCAGAATTCCTGCTTTTTCCATCTCGAGGAAGGTCATCAATAAACTGGCACATTGTTCCCACGAAGTTTTCAAAGGAAGAAAAAGGTCTTCTAGACCACACGGCAGCCGCACAGAGAGAGTTTCCCTCTACAACATTACCAAATCTTACAATAAACTCTCTGTATCCAAGCTCATTGATGGATGAAACGGTTAGTTTACACGCCATTTGAGGTTTCAAGTAGACTTTCGCAGCCTAAAAAGGCTCGCTCCGCTCGCCAAGAGGTCGACTTGTAGCAAGTCTAGGTTTCAAGTTGTAGGTTGTAAAAACATATTACTCGCTTTGTGCATAAAAAGGTCAGGAACAGATACTATTCAATGTGTAATGATGTAAAACAATAAAAATGCAAGCAATGGAAATTTTATTTTTAACCTGGACATTTTAACTTATGACTGATCAACTGACACCTTCTCCTGTCATGAATTCGGTGTGAAAACAGGTATTCCGTTTCTACAGGTTTTTAGCAGGTCACATGGCCTTGTCTGTAATAACGAAAATGCAGCGCATGGCATGGTTTGACATCTCCACCTTGACTGAAATTACCAGGAAATAGTTTCTTTCCTTGTTTTCAATAAATTCCGGGTTGTTTCTCGTAATTTCAATCGAATTCATTCTGTAGATGGTATTACTTAAAAGTGAAAAGTATTTAAATAATAATAGTAAAGATAATTCCTGGTCACATCACAATTATATTGATTCTTCAAGCTGTAAATGACCTGTAAGAAGTTGTTAGCCACCCGCGTTGTAATCAGACTCGAAAGGCTATGTTTTTGGCATCACATTGTTAATTCATAAGAAAGTTTAGCCAATCATATTCGGAGAAGAAGCTTGACAACTTCCCAGATCGACTACTCGACATAATTTTCAAACTTTTCTAACTAGTATTATAAATTAAAATTCTATATTAATAGAAATCAACATCTCATTATTTTTGTATTGCTCCCCTTGTTTTATTGACTGGGCAACCCAATCTTAATAGCGAAATCTGAGAAAAAAAATTATTTTGACAAGGTAACTACTCGAAGGTTTTATGCAGATGAGTCACTTCTAGCCAACCACAGAAGACTTGCGTACGTAAGCATTAATTTGAGTTTATAGCTATAGGAAGGTGGGTTTGCTAATCATTATAAAATCAAGGTGTGGCAACGATGTTCAGAGAGTGTATTCCTGATATTGCAATGTACCTTGAGTAGTTGAGTTATGATCCTAGTTGAAGATTAAACTGGAAGTTTAAAGAAGAAGACATGTCTCATCTGCTGAAGAAGAACTGTACAGCCCCCGAAATGATCCCGACCCCGAAATGATCCCCATTTCTCTTCACGTCGACCCCGAATTGATCCCCATTTAATTTTAGGAAAATAATGATATCCTGGAACTATGGATCGTGTAAAATGCACAACATTATAACTTAAGCTTCACTAATAATCTTCACTTGCCCACATGACATTAATTTGGTATTACACTTTGAACTGGATTAAACGCCGAGAAAATATTATTATAAAAAAAAGTAGTATATTTTTAGGAACACCATGAACTGCAACTGATAATATCAAGAAACATAACATTTTTTTAAATTCTAAAAATGATGTTAAAACTGCATGCCTTGGATATTGAATTTTAAAAATGGTGTTTTAACACATTTTAGAATCTTAAAATGATGTTGAAGATGCAAAAGTATACATAAAGGCGATTAGATGACAAAAACGCTAAAAAATCACATAAACTGTAGCGAAATATTTAATTAAGGTAAAAAAAAAAACACTGCAAATACCGTGTACGATCAATCTTACTCACCTATACTCAACACTCCTGGTAATTACATCCATACTGCAGTTTCAGAACACTTTCTAACCAGTAATCATTCCGACAATCATATGCTTTTGATTCCTATTGAAAAACTTAAAAATGTGCGTGATTGTTTTAGGAAAGCACGTGAAGCCAAATTATGCATAAAGCTAAGACAATTGAGCCTCTGGGCATCAATAAACGTGATGAACTGTAACTATATATAGTATATCTTTTATTTTTTTGTTATCTTGTCGTTTAAAGTAGCCACCATACCACGTCATATTATGTAATTTCCAGTCATAATTTTACTTCATATATATTTCTGTGAATTCGTGATATCTCAATGAACCTGATGAAGACTGGTATTGGCCCGTCGAAATATCGCAACTTAACTCTATTTCACTTTGTTTGATCAGTCGCTGCTAAAGTCTTCGTGACTCAGACTCGTACCCAGTCACTATTTAAGTGTTTTTTGCGATAAGAGACCGGATTGGAGATTAGGTTGAGGCGCGCGCGGGGTCTCATGGGAAGGGAAGAAGGAAAAATACTGTTCTTGACTGTAACGTTTTCAATTTGTAGCGAAAGGTTAAACGCGATTTAAAAACGTAAACGCTGCAACAGATTTCTAATAGTTCCGTGACGGAATACAAGTTCCATTCCAAGAATTAATTGGGGATCATTTCGGGGTCGATGTGAAGAGAAATGGGGATCATTTCGGGGTCGGTATCATTTCGGGGTCGATTTGGGGATCATTTCAGGGTTGGGGATCATTTCGGGGTCGGGATCATTTCGGGAGCTGTACAGAACCAGTTCTTCTTACAATGCATGCAAGAAAAGAATCGTTTGTTTCAGGGATCAACGCGCTTCTGCCTTGCACTTTGCTTTACAACAGGGGCACCCAACCGCATCTTTTATGTGAAATATCTGTTCGGAGAGGCAAAATTTGCCTAGTATTTTCTATAGCTTGAGGAAGGCTAAAAATGACCGTACCATTCATGTACAATTTTCGAAGCTTACCTAATAAATTCCCTACGATTTTCTAAAGTTTAATTCTTCCCATTTCACTCCCAAGGTGAATCCATTTTTCGTACAGAAAGGAAGCCTTAAAGCTCCTTAACGTTTCGGAATCTAAAATGCGATGCGGAGAGGAATCAGAAAAATTCTCACTCTCGCAAAACTTTAAATTGCAGCTAAACTTTTCGGGAAAATAATACTTAAGCCCTTGTAATAAAGTCAGTTATTTACGCAATACATTTTCTTTGGGTTATTTTTCGTACTCATACACCTTGTCAGTAACTGTGCTCACATTGTGGGTGGCTCCCCCTCAAATGTTCTATAACAGGTTTTAGATTTAATGGAGACGAAACCAGTTGTGCAATTACACACATTTTAGGTATGCTTCTGATGAACAGTTACGACTTTTGATATTTAGAACAACAACAATTTGCTTTCTGTCCTCTTTGAATATCAATATTTCAAGTATTGTTTATATTCAACAAGATCGGAGTATTTGATTTGCTTTCGAGTTGAGGAGGCCTAACCTCTCAAAAGCTCTAATAGTTTCTGTTACGTCTGATCTCGTCACTTCTTTTTCCTACTGAAGTTATATACTTAATACACTTTATTTCAGATCCCGAGGGAAACAGTTAGTTTTGTTCTCCCGAGAGTCCCGATGTTTCCCAAGACGAAAGTCTCGGAAACCTAACTGATATCCCGAGGTACCTGACATTGAGGGTGCATTCCTTTGAGATGATCCGGATCAGGATTAGTGATCCTAGAGCACTCGGATCATGGTAGATCAAATAAACCGATGAATCCACTGGACAAGGAGTCATCGGTTCATTTGATCTACCATGATCCTGTGATCTCAGATCACTGATCCTGATCCCGATCATCTGAAAGGAACGCAGCGGCTCACCTATAACCAAATGTTGATCGAGTAAACCCCCGGCCCCGTCTTCGGAGAGGGCTGGCTTCTCGACCTAAGGTTGTTTCATGCGCCTTCCGATCAACGTATTACGTATCGCATAGTGAAACCGACATAGTCTTGTCATCGCAACATCGCTATTCAACTCGTTTTGTAGCGATGTTGCAAAACGAGTTGCACGTTTTTTGTTGCCCGTTTTTTCGTACCTTTGCTGTTCGAACGTGAAAGAACCCAACTTGTTTACGAGGTCATTTTGCTCAATAAGTTAAGAAATCACCTCCTTTCCGAAAATATGCAATGAAATTACGCATCATTCAATGTTTCCCTTAATTATCTTATGCGACGAGATCATGGAATTTTGCGCGACATCTTCTTTGGCGCTCGACAACTGAGAGCAAAAATATTGTCAAACTATTCACACCTTGTGCCGCGAGGACGATTATTTTCGAAAGGGAAAATTTAAATTATTTAATAGTACGTTTCACCCAGTGTACCTTGCTTTTCCAAAAAGTTTGCTTTTTATTTAGATTCTATTGGAAATTTAGTTGCCGTGCGTTATCTGTGGGGCGTATGTAATGAAGATAAATGCTGTGTTGTGACACAGCGCGCAGCCGACATTCGCGTCGCTTGGCTTGTTTACTTGGCTGGTTCACGTTCGCACGTATTGCATATTGTACTTACCTAAGACATATTGTACTTACGTAACCTTGGGCCTGTTGTTGCTTTTTCTGTGTAAGGGATGGACCATTAGAAAAGTTATGGGGGGGGGGGGGGGGGGGGAAGAAC
>BOPM01000502.1:199228-229867 GCA_022179025.1 Porites australiensis | reverse complement strand
AAATTCCGAAAATAAGCCCCTCCATGCATAATTTGTATTAGTAAAATCCAACTAGTGGTCTATTATCAATGCTGCGTTCTGATTGGTTGAGCTACTACTAGGCTATATGTTATAGCCCACTAGTAGCAAAAAGTGCAGGCTTTTTGGCGGCAAAAAAGAATTGAAGTCTTGCTTTAACTAGCTAATATTTTTTTTCACGATATTTTTGACCAACTAGTTGGATTTTACTAAAACAATTATTCCTCTCGCCCTCATGGCCTCCGAGTCAATAGCCCATGAGGCCGAGGGCCTATATGGGGAGGCTCTGCTCGAAGGGTTACCATTTTCAGGCTTCAGGTATTTAAAGAGTAGGGATTTTACCTGTTGAAGTATACAGTTTGTACAAAAGGGTAGGGAAATCTGTCATTTGAGTCTGTTAAAGGGCCCAAGTAGTCTGCTACACAGCCGTTTTTAGTGTTGTCACGCAATGCTCCTCCCCACAAACGGGCTGCTGAGAATGGAACTACATTCCTTTCCCATGGTTAGCTTATTAGAATTCAGCTCCCATTTTCTGGAAGGTGTTCACGCCGTGATTGCGGTACTGTGACTTCTCCAATCACAGCTTTGCTGTTATTAGTGCCCCATGTGTGAATGACGGAACTATCAAAACAAGCAATTAACTAGAGCAGCATTGTTGCAGTCTAGTCCTATTCTAATTTTATGAGCAAAGCAGCAGCAGCAAGAAAGTCAAGGAAATGTAATGCACAACATGGATGTACTTATAAAGTTGCCGGGTATAGTTCGGGAAATTGCTCATCAATAATTTACAAGATTGCTTTTGTTTGAATCAGTACCCTTCACATGTACAGCAATGCAAAAGCACATCCGGCACATGAAATTCATCATACATACATGTATGCACGCTAAAAAGAACCAGCCAATTCTGTCTAAAGAGTCTTGTAGGCCTGTCGAAATTTTTTCCACTTGAAACTTTGCTAACCGCTCATCCAAATTCAGCGACAATTAATTGATTTGTCGAAAATTGAGAAGCGTGTTTGCCTCCCTGTGCCCTGCAGCTCACATGTTGTCAAGTGTCTTGCTCATGATTGGTGTGTTTGTTAGGCCACAAACACAAAGGCAAAGGAATGTGGTTCAATTCTTAGCAGCCATTTGTTGGGAGGAGCATTGCGTGACAACGCAAAAAATGGCTGTGTAGCAGACTAGGGCCCAAAGGGCTAAAAGATGAATTTTGGCTTTATAAAGTCGAGAAAATGTGCTATGACAGTGCATTTACAGCAGTTAAAAGGGATGTAAAGTTCTAAACAAGGTAACTGAAAGGGGTACCAATAGAAGGTGTATGAAAGGGGTATCTTTTTCGCGAAAAATGGTGTATAAAAGGGTGAGGGGTTGGACCTGGGGGCTTAGCCTCCCTGTATAAAAATTTGTTGAGTACCTAGAACCCTTTAGTTATTAATTCTTTAGTTTTTCTATAAGTTGGACTCCACTCTAAGATTGATACTTTAATAGTGCCACTGCATATGTGATGGTTCTTAATTATTTTGTTATTTTTCATATTTGACCTGTGTGTGGTGTAAGACCAATGAGACTTGTTGTTGCCGGTCTGTTGTTTTGCACATGGTGTGTATGTGAGGTTACGTGCACGCACTGGGAACTTCAAAGCCTTGATGTGCCTTCAAACCACATTCCATATTTTATGAGAGGCAAACCTTATGGACAGGAATTCTGCAAAGACAGTGACTGTCAGGTACATAATATAATAACATCCAGCTGGGAGGAGAGGGGAAGGGCAAAAACTTAAAGTTTAGAGTAAGGGTCATTGGGTAGCAGGGCTCGGAAAAAGTCCAATCTGCTAGTGTGGGGCAAGAAATATTTTCAGCTCTTTATCCTGAGGGATGTCACTAACATTTTAAGTTGCCAGGTAAAGGGAATCAGACAGCTAATGGTTTCTTTTGGTTCTATTTTTCTTCTGCTTTTCTATGAAAGTAGCTGGGGGATATCCCTGGCCCCGCCTCTTAATGACAGCCGTTTGCTTAAAGGGTGCAGTCTGGCAAGTCATCTTGTGACTGAATCATTTATAATGTCAAGCAAGCAATAATGGTTAAGCAAAAGGGGAAGGCTCTTAACCTTCGTTCTCTAAAAGGAGAAGCCAGAATTCAAATTTTTCTAGCCCTGGGTAGATGTTAAGTGTCACATTAAAGGAATAAAGCCCTACATGTATCCATGTTGTTTGATTAACTGCCAGAGTCTCCATCTGCCTTACATTTTCTAGTGAAACAAAATTAAAAGAGGAACTTGATGAAAAATTAAAATCAATAGAAAGTCACCCAGAGCTTTTATATTTTTCTTTATATTCCACAATTTATTACATTTAAGTGTTTTTCACAGACAGTTCTTATGCCTTATACATGTATGTGCTTTTCATAATAATTATATGTCAGTATAGCTAGGAGACAAACTTTACATGGGTAACTTGTTGATGTAAAGGAACTATAGAGTCTGAAGTTCGTAACGATTATTGTTTAATAATAGCCAGCTTTGATCATCATTTGAAAATAGCCAGCTTTGCAGAAAAGAAAAATTTGATCACATGAATATTGTCATGAAACCTAGAACACTAGTAACTAGTGTTCTACACTGTAGGTTCCATGACAATATTCATGTGATCAAATTTTCTTTTCTTCAAGGCTAACTATTGTCAAATGAAGGGAGGGATCTGAATGTACTTTTATCAAATGAGTATGTTAGAAATATTAAGAAATTCTTTGTTGTGTTTTTTGTTTTATGACTCTACTGAGTTCTCAATCTGAAAAAAAAAACATATGTATAAAACCCTTCTTTCTTTACAAAAAAATTTTATGTGAAGACGGAATTTTTTAATATTTTCACTGTTCATTAAAAGAAGTGGAAATCGTAGAAATGCTCCAAAACTTTCATACATGTACATCTGTACTTTTCAAGACATTAATAAGCAGACTCTTTTACAATGGCAGTTAACCTCTTACCATAATATTATTATCCACTTCACCTTCACCCACAAGTAATAGTTTATGTGACTTATTTGAAATCTTAAACTCAGGAATTGTTACTTCAGGCATAAATGCATACATGCATTGTATTATTGTTATACATGTACTGGTATGTATTTTCTTGAATGTTGGAACACCTAGCAATTTATATTTTTAAGGATGCAAACTTTGGCAATACTCCATGTTGGGGATATGAAGAAGAATGCCATGTTAAGAACCAGTTCTCTAAGCCACACTGTATTCATCATCACAAACCATGGTCAGTACATCTTAAAATGTTTCATTTAGAAATTAAAATGATAGTGTACTGCAAAGAATCTTAAGTTGTGGTACATGTAAGTGGCATGAATATTGGGTTTATTTTTTTGTGTTAGCACAATCCATTTCTAACCTAGAAAATGAGCATTATTGAAACCACTTAGGGCGGTGTTTATATGAGGTGAGCCAGCAAGGTTAGCCAGGTTGGCCTGCTTTATCAGGCTGGCGCGGCTCATGTCTTGTGTCCTTAAAATAAGTTGTAAGTTGTGTTTATATGAGAAGGCAGGCTAGCTGGCCTGCTTGCAGAGATCTCATTACGGAAGCACGTCTATTGAAACACATCGATAGTAAAATGCAAATTTTTCTGTCAATCAAATGACTCCTATTATTTGTTGGTGGAAATTGGTGAAATGTTTTGATTGTTTTGGAGATGACAGAAGAACGAAAGATACCAGAAAGATCAAGTTATTCGGTGCTTAACCTTTGTGTGTTGCGTGACTTTATTCAGTTAGTATAGCATTCCCATAACTCTCCTGCATTAAAATGTTCGGTATTAAAAGTCTGAAGCTAAGCTTGAATAATAACTAAAAATAACTTGTCAAAATAACTTGAATGCCCTAGAAGGCGAGCATCTGAGAAATCAAAGAGTAAGTGTAAGTGAAGTGACATGAATCGATGAGGTTGTAAATACAACATTTCTTCAAAGTTTTTTTTCGTTCTGAAGTCGTCAAGTCACATGAAAGAATTATTATTTCATAAAACGTATATGAAATGAAATGAAGAAAATCAAGAAATCGAAAAAATCTAGGATACATGTATTTCAGTTTGATATAAAGGGTATAGATGACAAATTGCGTACTGACTGTTGGGAATGGGTAACACTGACAAAAGAACTCACAATTGGATGAATCGAAACAGTTTTAATCTCACCCGCTGATCCCCTGATCTTGGTTCCCTTATGGTTACAAAACCATGCATTCCTTTTTAAACTATACCAAACATTCGATTGTTTAAAGTTCAAAAACTAATCCTAGATTAATCTGCTGACACAGAAAGGTAAGTTACAACATGTAACGCAAGTCATGATGTAAGTCATGACACTCTCCCCCTATTTGACACTGGAGGTGACAAATACTACAAAGTGAAAACCAGAATCAAATGTCAATCAAATTTTCAAATCATTTCCTTTTCCTACTCTGCAATGTCCTTAATGTTCTTTACTGCTGTAATAGTAGCTGTCCTGGGAGTAGTCACTCTGGCATGTGGGTTAGGTAGTGGAACTTCTGGTTCCTTGAAGCAATCACATGATAGCTCCATAGGACACAATTGTTGAATATCTCATCCCGGAAAGGATTTCCCTGCCCTCAATCTCGCTCATCAGACGTTCCCCTCTCTTTCTTTGATCAGCTTTACCACAATGCTTATAATTATTCCACTTGCCCCTGTTATGCTCATCACTCTGTATTATTAGAACAACGTCTCCTTGCTCAATGGGTGGTCCACCTTTGTTATGGTTGAGGTTATGCCTTTCTCTCAAGGTCTTGATCTACTCCCCTGCGCATTGGAACCATAACACATTATTGTAATGCCCAAGATATCTTGAACATTTCCTGAGATCCTTGTCTTTAACTGAATCAACACCTTCCTTGGATAACAGGTTGGGCTGACGAAACATCATGCTCTGAGGTGTCAGTACAGGCAGTTGTATATCCTCTTTAACGTACAGTGTAAGATAAGGAATGGTTATTGAGAGCAATTTCGGCATCTGGAATAACTTGTTTGAGTTCTGATCAAGTGAGATTGGCTCCTTTGATTGACTTAAAAGACCTGTTTTACCAGCCCCACTATAGCTAGCCCCTGAAACTGACCACCCCACCAAGGGGCTCGACTGAGGTTAAACTGCCAGGTGATATGATTTCTGGATAGGTAGTCATGCATCCTTTCATCCATCATAATACCTCATAACCATCTCGCAGCAGTCATGAAAGTTCTACCATCACCAGAGTACACCTTTTGGGGCCTCCCCCTTCTTGCTATGTATTGCTCTAAACTCTTGATAAACACCTCTGCAAACAGCAGGATGCAGGCTTTTCTGGTTTCTCTCTTGGAACTGGCCTTGTTTGAAATTGGACTGGAATTGTCCAAACACACAACTTGGAAAGGAACTGGACTGGTGGTGTGCTCAACTGGCAGATTTCCTGGTGGTGGGTTTTGAAAGGCTGCAGCCTGAAACCTTTTACATCCAAAACACCATGATTAACCTTCTTTGTTACATGTAAACGTCTCAGGCGAGGTATCCAGAGACGTTGCATCTGATGTAGGTTATGGTAAAGCCCACTCCCCCATGTAATGTCATTGCGTGGGCATCTTGTATTAACTTCTCTGATAGCAATGTATTTGGTGGTAGGTAAACTGGATAGCTTCCTAATGTATTCTTCCACGACATTCATTCACTCCTTTGCTGTTCTTCTGTAAATTTCAGCTCAACTGGTCCTGCTTGAATTTCTCTGTCCCCATGTTGCTTTCTTGTGCTCTTTTTACGCACCAATGGACTGCCTTGTCTGTCTCAGGTGTGGTCAAAGGGCCGGCAAGCCCCTCTGATTTGTTCTCCTTACAGTTTCATACAAAGCGCATAATCCATGCTGTCACTTAAACGCCGTTTAAATGCATTATAAGTATATAAATGTGTTTAAAATGCCTTTCACCTTAATACCCCTTTTCCTAGATGAGGTTGCATATAGGCCCTTCAGGATTTCATCCACTTTTTTGGGTATCTTACATTCAGACTTTGCAGATGATATTGCATCATCCCACCCAGAAAGAATGGTGATTGCCCAAGGCCAAACAAAGCATGAGTGAACCTTATAAACACCTCAGCTTCAAATGTTGTTGTGTCCTTGAACCAGTGGAACTGCAGGATGTCTCTATCTCCTGTCTCTAATACGCACTTGTAGGAATGCTTGCTTGAGGTCACCAGCTAATGTTATTGGTTTAAGGTGGTTTTGAACTAGCACATCCCAATGGAGGTTCTGAAGAGAAGGTCCTGTTTCCAAGCAATCGTCAAGTGAGGGACTCTTCTTGTTAGCCTTGGTTGAAGCGTTATACACAATTCTAAGCTTAGTGGATTCTGCTTATTCTCTGATGACGGGCTTATATGGTATATAAAACTCCTTTCCTACTGGTTCTGATGTCACTCTCTCTACAATCCCGGTCACTAGCTGATCTTGAATTAAATCATCGTACCGTGCTAGGAGATTCAGCTCTCTTTGACGTTTCTTGCCCAGGTTTTCAAGTCTTCTAAGACTTCGTTGCTTGTTGTTTGGTATGGGTTTGTGCCCATGTTTCTGCAGCAAGCCTGTTTCATACCAACCATCCACGTTCTGTCTTAGCTGTTCTGTAAACTTTTCATGTACACTCTGTTGATTCCTGTCTGCTCTATCTTTTAGGCCCAGCGTGTCTTAGACTACACAGCTGTTCATAGTCTGCTGAGGAAGTTCTAGTCATGATTTATTCACTTGTCAACCCCACCTCCTTGATAAGTGCTGCCAAGGCATACACACTACCAGCACCCATGTCTAATAATGCTTGGCCTGACTGTTATCCCATCCAGATTGACGACCACCACTGGGTTAAAAAAAAGAAAACTGCATGTTCATAAGTGGTTAGCAATAACTGTGGCTGTTCTTTGTCACAGATTGACGTGTAATGTCTACCATTACACTTCTGGCAACTTCTCTTGATACGACACTCTGCTGCTCCGTGTCTGGTACCAGTGCAATTAAAACATAACCTCTTCTCACTAAGATGCTTCTTCCTCTCTGCCACACTTACCACCTTGTTACAGTCCACAGACTTGTGCTCAGCTGAACCACAGTACACACATGGTCTCTGTTTCCAGTCTTCTTGCCTTGAGTTAAAGAACCTGTCTTGCGACTTAACAGACTGGTCGGATGAGTGTAAAGGATTTGGGTCACACCACTTAGGAAGTGGCTCCAACACTACTAGTCTTGAGGAAATGCCCATTCTTGCCAGACGTCGTCCAAATGAACAAGGTCAGCTCTAATGCCGGGTAATTTGTCTAGGGTAACCAGTGCTGATTTCTCTTAATTTCCCCATCGTGTCCACTGCTTTAATATTTGAGGACAGCTTTTTAAACTCTTGCTGGTTGTGATCCATGTATGGCAGCTGATAGGGTGATTATGCACTGCATATGTGTGAAGGCAATTTTACTTAGCCTTCTGTACTTGGCTTACAAGATGGCTTTGACGTGTTCATATCCCTCTGTATTGCAAGGTAGACCATCAGCAACAGAACAAATCTTTGGAATATTAAGCAGCTCTTTCAGATAAGAAAACTTTGCTACTTGGGTAATTTCGGTTTCGAACTGGTTCCAGAACCGTAGCCAATCCAAGTGGGTACCTTGAAACATAGTGATGGTTAATTTGAGTAACTTCACACCGTTTTCCTTTGCAGACCTTTTTCTATCCTCCTCGAGTTTCTTCTTCAAATCACCATGTGCATTTCTCCTCTTCGACTTTTTCTTCTTCCCATTTCACTTCTACTTAAAAAAAAGGCCTCTTCACACAGCCGGAGTCTTCACCATTCTTCTCACATCATCTGTGATTTGTTTGTATGCTGGGACTACCGACTTGCTTTTCTATCTCTAGACTCCTTTTATGCACATCGTTAGGTTGATCTCCTTTTTCTATTATTTCAGCGCTTGAATTTCTACCATCTGTTCGTGAACATTTCAAAAAAAAAAAATTATTTATCAATCTGTTGCTCCAAGGCTTTTTGTTATAACTCTGCTTCCTTCAACTCGTTCTTTTCTTGGATTCCGGGTACATCATCTCTAGTAAATTTCAACAGGCATAATTAAGAGTTGATCTTTTTCAAAGTTTTTTCAAGCTCTGTCATGTTGTTTACAAACGTGGTCTGTTCACTGCATTGTATTCTTCATGTGAAACTGAACTCCAGGTTACGATTTTCTCAAGAATTGGTCCTGGAAGGGTCGCCACTTTTTGTTGAGAATTGGTAACATGCACCAACAAAAAAACTCGCAATTGGTTAAATTGAAACAGTTTTAATCTCACTCGCTCACACCCTGATCTTGGTTCCCATATGATTACAAAAGGTCCATGCATTCCTTTTTAAACTATATCAAAATGTCCGATTGTTCAAAGTTCAAAAACTAATCCCAGATAAATCTGTCAACACGGGAATTTAAGTTACAACATGTAACGCAAGTCATGACACGAGTCACAACACTCAAGACAAAAGCAACATCGAGCAAAGTTTGAAACCCTTCAACTTCATGTTTGTTTTTCTTACATTCTACTGGCTTAAATCCTTAAAATATGTAACCTTACACTTCATGTTTGCTTTTGTTGCACTCTATACATTACACTCTAATTATTTATTTGGTCAAAAAAGGACAAGTTGAATGATCATTGTAGTTTCCAATAAAAAGGAGAGTGCTGCAAAAACGTCTCACAGTCATCTCAGTGTAAGACAAAGTAACAATTACGGTAAGTTAAATTACCTTTGTATTGTGGAAATGCTCAAACACTTCACTCAGAGAGTCAAAGGACGCGGCATGTGTTGGCATCATATAATTATCCTTTGTGATGGTGCAGACACATTGTTTTCATGGGACTCGTGATTTTAATTTGCAGGCGACTTGTTTAAATAGGCACTATTCCATAATGATAAAGTTTCCGTCAACTGACATCTTATACATACACAAGAACAATAATATTATAATTATTAATTATTAAATTTTTACGAAAACAAGGCATGAACCAAAAGCGCTGCCCGGTAAGGTGGGCCAGCTTGGCAAAAAAAAAACAAAAATCACACCAGAGTTCTCCCTATATAGAAAGGCCCTTAACAGCTAGTGTTAATTAATTATTAATTTCCATCAAATTACAGAATAATGTTTATTTAAGAGACTGTTAGGGCGCAAAATAAAATTATAGGAAGGGTTAAATGTAATGAGCAAACAAATGCTTAGTACATGAACATGTTTGCTTTTCTGAATATTACATTGTATTATTTAGTGCATTTCCATGCTGTTTGTTTTCAAACAATGTAAAATTATGCACCAACAATTAGTTGAAGGTTTTCTAAGAGAAAACCGTGAGGTGCACAAGTATACCTACCAACTTTTTCTGAGTCACATGCGTGAGATTTTCATGTTGTCATGACCAGGATTTCCAAAAGTGTCAATCCCAGCGACTTCCGAAGGTTTCCAACAGTTTTCCGAAAATTTCCAAAGATGTTCCAACGATCTTTGAGCACTTCTGAAGCTACTTATAAAAGATGACAATTTTAGTGTGTTTTGATTTCATTAGGACACAAAGTCATCATTCAGCACCTTTTTGGAATAAATTATATTTTTTGTGGAAATGCAATTGAATTTACGTTATTAATCATGTGTAAAGAAACAATAAATTTTTTATTTGTCGCGATTTGTGACTCTGGCATGAGGAATTGTGGTTGATGTGTGAGATCAATGTTTTTAGCCCACAGGTGTGAGACTCATGCATAATGCGTGAGAGTTGGCAAATATACTCATGTATTTTGGGATCACTTAATGTCTGTAAGATGAAACCACTTCTCTGTTGTTTATACATGTAAGGCAAAAACTGCCAGAAAAAAGAGAAAAATTAAAAATAATGATTATACATGTAGTAATAAAATGAAAATGAAAATAAGTAAATAAAAAACAAATAAGTAACTAAATTATAAAAAAAAACATTTTTTTGAAAAATAATGTAAAAGAGAATGAAGAAAAACAAAAACAAAAAGCAAAAGAAAAACAGCAACATCAATACCTAGAAAGTAGTGATAGTTTTTGCACAGAACCCAAGTTCTGAGGACCCTGAATTTCCCAGATTCAGATCAAGCAAGGCTTGTACAATAATAAACGTATTTTTGTTATAAGAGCATGCAGAGCTTTGCATTGTGACCTTATTAGATAGAAATAACTGCAGCATTTAATATTATTAATGCAATCACTTACATGTATTAAAATATCATTGATATTGTTGTTAGGTAGTAACAGTCAATTAAACTAATGAGAAAATTTGGGTGATCATTGAACTCTACAGGGCTAAGACCTTAGAGGACCAGGTCAGATTATTTTGGGAACAGGGAGATTTTGGTTATATCAAGAAGATGAAGAGACAATTACTGGATTTATGCCAGCCCAATGAACCGGTAATGATGTAGATAGGTACATGCACTTGTAATAAATATGATACATGCAGTCTGTCACTTAAGGAGACGAAACTTTATTTAACAAGCATGCAAGCATACACTTTAGGTGAAGAATACACATTCATGTGAACAGGTGAACTGCAGACTGATGTGCAGACAATAAAAATAATATCAATGAAGCAGTGATTTACATGTATACAGATGCAGTGCACATGACTGACTTTAATATAAATACTTTCTCTCCTTTTTGATCACTTTATACATGTATTGATTTTCGTTAAACTTAATTCAATCCAACGCTCTATTACTTTGCTTTTTTTTAAGGAAGATTCTTCATTGATATGTACCACTAATCTTTGGTATTGTCATGCCAAGAACATTTACTTTGATTTCAAAAATTTCAACCCCGATTCTTCAACAGACAGGTAAGATGCTGAAAATAGACGCTGACTTGGTTACCCCCTCTCGATCTTGCCCTATCCTGGGAACATACAGTAGCCTGCACCCCCATTGCTCCCGAGGGTAGCAAAGAGATGACTGATATTCTAGAGAGAGACAACTGTTACATGACTTGAGAAAATCTTTAATTGCAAGCAGCTCTCACATTTTGTTTGCTTTGGGGTCAAGTCATACCTGTCTTAGTTAATGAATGATTTTGTTAGAGAATGCAGGGCTTACAATTGTATCTCTGTTAGTTTTGAGTTCTTCTGTAAATGGGAGGCAGCAAAATGTAAAAAAAATGCTTCTTGTAAATAATAGTAGATTCCATAAATATATTGACTAATGAATACTGCCTTTATAGTCGCAGGGTGCTACGGGAGTGAGCCATTGTATTCATAAGCTACCTCACCTCCAATTGATAATTGAGTGTGGTGCACTAATGGTTAAAAAAAAATGGCATGCATCCAAGTAGCCACACTACAAAGTCCTGAACTATTGCTTCTGCCCATGACTACAATATAGTAACTCTTTCTAACATGGTCACTATAGGATTTGCCTGCCGGTTGTCTTTTGACCTTTGAGAGCTGGGGTGCCTGTTGTTTCATTTTGTAAGAATACATGTACGGGTATGTGGTATAAATAGATATCAATCAACCCTAGATGTCCATTTTAGGAAGGTGTACATCTTATTTACAGTGTAAATACATGTAGAGGACCCTGGCACTAGCTAGACTATTTCAGTCATGACAAAATTATAAATCACAGGTTTCGAGAAGATGTTTTCAAAGAAGGTGAGGTGGGTGGTCATTGCTCTTTCAAGAAAGATTTGCACAAGAGTCAAGGGAAAAACAAAAGTCCCCTTCAGTCCTGGTGAGTTGACCCAGTGTACACATGATTCTTGCCCCATTTTACTACTAGATTATAGCCTGGTTTTCACTAGCGATGGAATCGGAGTCGGAGTCGTAATCAGAAGCATAGAACTTTACAATCTAGTGAAAACAGTGTTCTGATTCTGCTTACCACTTCTATGTTTGTGATCAAGTGAAAACTTAAGGTTGTCGGAGTTGCAAGCCGAGAAGCAGAACTAAACCAATCACAAAGTGTGGGAACATGCATTGTGATTAGTTTATCTTTCCGCTTCTGCTTCCGACTCAGACAATCTGGTTTTTACTAGACCGTAAGCGACAGAGTCATAATAAGTGGAGTCAGAAGAAAATGGAACCTTTCTGATTCTTCCGTCTCCGATTCTGTCATGCTTATGACTGATTGCCTAGGACTCTAATTTTTTATTTTCAATGAGTAACTAGCGCTCTTACGACTCCACTTATGACTTTGACTCCGTTGCTTGTGCAAACTAGCCTTAAGTATTATTAACATATTAAATATGTAGGTTCAGATATGTACATGTACTAATGGGCTTGTGAGATATGGCTTTCTGATGCTAGTATCACCTACATTATTTTAAAGTCAGTCTTGAAGGGAGAGAGAGGTGGTTGTGGGTGGTTTATGTACTATGTTATGCTTTTGCAGTTCCTAAAAAATTAATATTGAGTCTACTAGTTAACTGATCCATTCTGCATGTATGCACTGTAACTATGTTTTTAATAGTTCCACTAGCCAATTTGATCGGCTGATGTGGTGGAAGTGAAAAGTTCATACAACAATCATGTTCTGTGTACCTTAGAGAAGCCAAATGTGGGTGTTAAAAACTAGGTAAATAATATGTATAACTTAACAGGGCTGCTGCTAAAATATCAAGCTGCTGGGTATCGATGCAATTAGTAGGAGGGGAATTGTACAGCTAGAAAGTTCTTTTGGTTCTATTATCCTTTTGCTTTCTATGAAAGTAGATGAGGGCTTGCACTCAAATCCCCAACCCCCAACACTTAGTGACAGCCTTGACTTAATGCCCAAGTTTGAGAGCATAATTTAGGTCTTATTTTTAATGGGTTGTGACTAGAATGGATACCATAAAATCAGGTTGGACACCTTATGTAACTTATTACACAATGCTATACTCCTCTTTAACCATTAATTTATGCAAATTATTTTATTGGGCACATTTTTGAGAACAAAATTGGGGAAAGCACAGTAAGAGAGAGTATTGCAAGGAAAAGAGTTGAATTGTTACAGGGTTTATCAGTGAAGTACGGTGATAAGGGTTCATTAAGCATTCTTTTGAAAATTGTAACCTTTCAGAATTAACCAGTGTTTGCAGTTAGCACTTGTAGTGGATAGGGACGTGGATTATATGTATCAGGTGATGTTGGTTCAAGTCCTACATCTACATTCTACCTACTATTTTCCTCCGTGTTCTTTTTCATCTTGTTTACTACTTGACAGTACAGGCCAGGGGGATTGCTGCACTTTAATATGGCGGATTTATGCTTGCAAAGGTGTGTAATGCTGCAATCCCCGCGGCCTGTTCTGTAAGTTACAAGACTCCTGTCATGTATTTTGAGTAAAGATATGGCAGTCTGATTAATTATGGGGTATTTATTTCTTTCAAAACAATTTTAGTGATGATGATTTTCATACTTGTGATTTGTTTTTTTCTTGTGCAAGGTTTGCAGAGTTAGAGCATTTTACTTCACTTCCTGACAAACCTATCCAGGCTGGAAACTGTGATGTGGTAATACAAAGACCAACAATATTTATGAAATTAGATGCAGGTAAATATTAAGGGGGTAAACTTCAGACAGTCTTGGAAGGGAAGGAGAGTTTCCTGGGTAAAGGTTTTAAACTAAAATATTAATCAATTTTATTTTTGTGCCTTATCTCATACATCATGCATGTGCTGTATACTGCTCTAAATAATTGGTGTAAATAATCAGTCCCAGTCATTGCCAGGTGAGCAGTTACAGTACATAATAGTACTGCCCTGTAGCGGCACCTTACAAAATTAATAAGACTTATTGATTACCTCGAGCAAATTTAACAAAAATAGACAGTCTGATTTTATGTTTTTTAAAATTTATTTGACAAATTAAAAGAATGTAACAAGTGTGGCATGTAATTGTACAATACCTTTAATTTCTAAACTAACTTGACACTTGATTCTCGATCCTCGTGAGAATTTTAGAATTGAGCTTGTTCCATCTCAATTCTCGAAACTCAGTTCCTGCAAGACTTATTGAACCGGAACGGGCTTTGTTTAGTTCTGAGTAATTTGCCCTCTACTCTTGATACACAATTGCTGCAAAAATCTACATCCTTTGTTCAAGTTTTGAGTAGTCTTCTAACATGTCTCGCGTCCGAAAAAAAAAAAAAATTCCTACCCTATAAAATAACAAACTCTACTTGAGCAGCATTTGATTCCTGAGAAAAACTCCTGAACTATGCAAATTCAAGATACAGTAGTAGTTGACAGACCTCAGGAAATTAATTAATTCATTTGAATTTTGGGATCAGGGATCACAAAAAATGGATGAAAATGAGATCATTATATAATCCACATACTGTACCTCGTTACGACCCTGCCAACAGGCTAGGGCCTGATACATTGCTCAGGCAAATAAACCATGCGGTGTTGTGTTATGTCAATCTAAAATTATCAAGAAATCAGTCATTGGTGAGTCTTTTGTTTTCTGTCTTGTGGGACTCGATCGTTGACTGGATTCTCGATAACTTTTTCTCGATTCTCAATTCTTGATTCACCCAGGAATCAAGAATCGAGAATCGAGTCAAGAATGAAGACTCGCAATGGACTGTCAACTTACTTTTGAACGGTACTGCTCTAACAGTAAAGCTACTACCTTTTTTACCTGTTTACAATGACAAAAGAAAGATTGCAATGCTCGGGTCACTGACCTTTAGGGCCTGTTGACATGGAGGCAGGGAACCCCAGGTAGGTTAGGTTAAACCTGCTTAGGTGGGGAAACCTGCCTGTCCATATAATCTCTTATGATTATGGTCACCCCATCTATCATGTAAATGTGATCAAATTAACATGGGAGATTGTATGGACATGAGGTACGTTATCACACCTAAGCAGGTTACCTCACCTATCTGGGTTCCCCCACCTCTATGTACAAATGTTAAACAAACCCTCACTCTGCAGTTTAACATTCTACACGGCTGTACTAAGATCATGGCTTGCCCAATAATATATCCATAGTACATGTATTTTAATTGACCACAATCAGGTCATTTAAGATACTTTAAATGACGTTTGCTGACAGTGTACAACTCTCATTGACTCTGAAAATGAATAAAATAGATTAGAGGTTGTTTATGTCAGTCACTGTCTTGCCAGGACAGAAGTGCTACAAACATGCAAGCAATAATTTAGGACTAGACTCAGCCAATACAGACAATTATTATTCCACCTGCTTGTGACAGACTACAAATGCCTGCATAGGTTCACACACTTCAAAGCATTCAACTTTATTGACAGTTGTTTAAAACTTTCAGGCATCAACTTATATCATCACTTCTGTGACTTTGTGAACTTGTATGTGACACAGCACATGAATGGAAGTTTTAACACTGATATCAACATTGTAATGTGGGATACAGTAAGTTTTTTTAAGTGCACTTTTAATTAAGTTGATCAAACACTTACATGCTAAAAATGTATGAAATAAGGTAGACTAGCTTACTCCTGAAAAATGACCCTGTACAAACAACAACAGAAAGAAAAACCACCATCATTCACATTGGTGGATTCTACGCCACATAATGGTTGCAAATAATCTGGTTGAACCTAATTATGTTGCCCATACCTGTTAAAGTGTCAATCTAATTCCAGCTCACTGTCCATGTCCACTCGTAGTATTCAGTTCTTACTCGCTGTAGTAGTTAATTTTAGCAAGACCAGCTTGCTGTTGGGTTTTTAAAAATTTTAAACCCCAAACAGCAAGCTAGTCTTGCTGAAATTAACTACCACATCGAGACATACAGTAAGAACTGAATACTACTACCGTTATTCAATAATAATGGTACACAATTTGAATCGATTAAAACAAACAAACCACCTGATTTAATATTTAGATCGAATTCGCCACTAAGCAAACGGGCATGATTTTATACTGTTAATTAATAATTATATCAAATTAATGTTTATGAGTATTTTGTATCTTGAAGTTACAAAATGGCTAGCTGAATGTTTCCTTTCTTTTTAGCAATAATTAGTATTTTTTTTATCATAAAACATTCAGTTGATAGAGCATTGTGTTTCACTGTTTTCTTGTTATGTTGGTACAGAGTTCTCTTTCATATCGTGACTTCTTCTCAGACACCTGGAAGGCATTCACCAAGCATCCAATAATCCGCTTAAAAGACTATGCTGGCAAGAGGGTAAGTGTTTGGTTGTTGTGGGTGTTTGTAACCTCCCCGCAATCCTATTGAAATTTCAGTCAACGCCACACAAGCAAACTTACATTATATGTTTTAGTAATTGACAGAGAAAGATCCTTCTGCGTCAGTCAAGACTTAGCTTTGTTTTTTTTTCTTTTGGGGGAGGGGGTGGGGGTTGAAACCTCCCACTCCAGAACCTTGCATTCTTTTCTTCCGCCCATTTTTCTTAGCTTCCTTTAATATTTTGCACTGTTGCATAATATCCCTCCATTTCTCTTGCTTCCAGCCCTTATAAGAACTCTCAGCACCCGCCCTGTCTATTGGTAATCTTCCTGTGTTTCGCTGTCATATCTTTTCAGGTGTGTGTCAGGGACGCTGTCTTTTCTTTCAACCCAAGGATGATCCGTGGTCTCTATTACAACATGCCTTTGGTATAACTTTA
Organism: Porites australiensis; assembly: GCA_022179025.1. NCBI lineage: Eukaryota > Metazoa > Cnidaria > Anthozoa > Scleractinia > Poritidae > Porites > Porites australiensis. Next base: position 213,181 of record BOPM01000502.1, on the reverse strand, counting down.
CACTGTACTTTCTGTTTAAAATGTTGGTCACCTTCACGAAGTGGATACACGTAGCTAAGGATAGCAAATGATTACACCTACTGTAGATTCCTTTGTAGATACAGTAATTTTTAAGGACCGGAAGTTTAGAGGTGGCCAGTGCTGGATTGCGCTTACACGTACTTGTAAACATTAAGTAGAATCCTGCTACAATAGTTTGGACCAGGGGTTTCAATAAGCACCGACGACCGACGAAACGCGTCTGTTATTTTGTTCAGAGAAGTCGGCTACTTTTCTCCCCGAAAGAGGAAGCAACTAGTACTTATGATGTCGTAAACAAAATAACATATCATAAAATCTGAATGAAAACGTAAAGGCCCACTGGTTTTGAGTTATGCTTTGGTTATGCAAGCGCTGTATTTCAGTCAATTCTTCACACGTTTCTTTGGAGATTTCACAGAATTTGTCCTCGTTCAAATGTACGTTTGTTCATTGCTTGTAAGTTGTGTGGCTGATAATCAGAACCTGAATGAAAGCTGCATTTTCTTGAATGAAAAACACACTCTTTTGTACTCAATTGAGTCCCCAGAACGCCGGGAAATCGCATTTTAGGGCTTTGAAATTTCAAGGGAGCATGCCCCCTCTAGAGGCGCTGGATTAACGCCCCCTTGTTGATACAGTCGGGTACTCTATTCAAACCTGCTGGCTACTTTTATTTTTATGGAAACCCCTGGTTCCATGTAGCTATTCTGTGGCTTGTCTCAACAATAGGGCATAATTACACTGGCAGAGTTCACACAGTTATGTCTTGAAAAGTCCTTAGATTTCAGAGGAAGTCCTTGAAAAAAGTAAAATTTCTCCACTTGTCCTTGAATTTTGACTTGGTTATGGCAAAATAGAGTTGAGGTGATATTTCTAAGAAGGGCAATAGGTTCATTACTACTATTTTCTCAGATTAAAGTCCTTGAAAAAAAATCTTAATTTACTTTGCTAACACTGACCGAGGAGCAAGTGGGTTACGATTACTTGGATACATCAATGTTTTGCAGGTTCCTAGTTGTGTTGGCAGTGGGCTCTTCAAGGCCTTCTCAGAGCACACTCTTCATAGGCTTGGTGTGAAACAGGACAACCACAGTGTAAGTCTGTGTTAATCAAATAAAACAAATTATACATTTGTATTGCTAAAGCAATACCTTTTGTTGACTTCTGTGACGTCAATTTTCTCGTTGCTTAAGGTCCCTATTATTATTTTAGGAAGAAGAATTTAGAATAACCCTGTTAGCCCGGAGCACAAAGTATCGCAAAATTCTTAATCAAGATGAGGTAATAATAATATTCCTACTAGTATATTTTTGATAGCGGAGCTCTCTCGCGCGAAGCGGAGCACCATAGGTTGGATGCATAGATAACCAAATTATTTGGTTATCTATGCATCCAAAAAATTTTGGTCGTGACGTAATCGTCCGCCCGTCCGTCCGTCGATCCGTACGTCCGCCTCTTCATGTAAGCCGAGGTGAAATTTTAAGCGCTGATGAAAACAGCAATCTTGATATCGGCGCTATATAAGTATTATTATTATTATTATTATTATTATTATTACATTTCAAGCACCCCGTTCGTTTCGGCGTTAAATCACGTGGCCGCTCGGACGTTTAGAGGGAAAAAAAACAGCAGCAAAAAAGCCGCGTCTTTCTTTTGACTACATTTTAATGTCTACATTAACGTGGACAACAGGGAAAGAGCTAGAGCGAGCGGAGACCAATTTCGTTGGAAGGAAAACGTAAAAATTATATAGCGGCGGTGTGAAAATGAGAAATTCTAGCGGCTTCCAAGGTGAAAACATGAGCGGTGGTGAAGAAAGCAAAGTGAACGGGAGCACAGACATTTCCTCCATAAAACGTGTAACTAGGATGTTAAAAGAAGTTTCACTTTTTAGTCGTGCAAAACAACGGCAAGGAAATGTACAAAAGGTGTGCTGCACGTGCAAAGTTTTTTTTTTTTTTTTTGCTGATTAGAAAAAAGTGTGTTGCACGTGCAAAGTTGTTTTTTAGCTTATTAGCGCCTGTTTACGTGGAGGTGGGGGACCCCAGGTGGATGAGGTAACCTGCTTAGGTGGGGTTAAATATTAACCCTCCTTTACATGCAATCTTGCAACCCCGCCATCCCGGGGTGCACTTTCTCAAGATTATTATATGGTCGCAAGAGACTATGAGTCATAGTCTCCTCATAGTCTCTTGATGGTCGCTAAGCACGTAAACAAGAAAAATGCTGGCAAACCACGTGTTTTGGCGATTAATGCACTTCTACACTCACTTGTTGCTCTTGCTGCAACCTTCAGTGCAATGGCTTTCTATTGTTACCTTTAATAATGATGCAAAGCCACCGCCAAAGTGAATTTTGCGCGAATTTGATGTATCACGAATCCAACCCCGGCCAGGCGGGTTACCCCACCTTGAAACGTTTACATGACAAAATTTGACCCCGGCCTAGAGGGTAACCCGTTCTGGTAGACCGGGCTATCCGCCTTTGCGGGTTACCCCACCTATCATGTAAACGTGATCAAATTAAAATGAGAGATTATATGGACAGGCGACCTGGGGTCCCTCACCTCTATGTAAACAGGCCCTTAGATCTATTGTTGTTATTTTTTACAGTTCTCGTTGTTTTCACCGTTTCTTTAGAATTACTTGATTTTATATTTTCTTTGAGGAAACTATAAATATTAAATATATTACTTAAGTTTATAAAAATTAACTTGTCTGTCCTTAACGTTGTTTTCTTAATACAGACAGTTGATTCAGCTATTTCTAAATTAGTACTAAAATGTGAGAGTTGAAAAATATTGTTGAAACCTTTTTAAACTCAATTCCTGTTTGATATACATGTATTTACTTATTGAATATTATATTGTAAATAGTATCATTTTTCAGTATTTACCAAATCAGTGAAAAACAATTTTGGCGCGTTTTCGTTGGCTTCTGTAACTCGGAATGTCCTTGGCTATTCACTGTTTTGCTACCGTAGACAAGATGGCGTCACGTTTCGAGACATTTTCGGAAGACGAAATTTGTGCGATAAATGAAGCAGTCGTGCAAAAAAATACTAAGAAAGCGACGAACTTTGGCTTGTCAGTGTTCAGTGGTAGGTAGAAAATTATTTTCGTGCTGAATTTGCAACAAAATCGTAAAATGCACTTCATAAAATACCCGAAATGTTTGTAAATTGTAAACAAAGTTCGTACTATGCGACGTTTTTAATTTACAAAAAGTTGCTTTTTTTCAGTTTTATACAAATGATTTGGTAAATACTAAAACAACTATCCCCCTCAGGGTCGGTGAGCAGCGCTAGATATTCAGCTATTTCGAGAAAGGTTGTCGGAAAAAATGTGCACGCGACAATCCCGAAGGGTAATATGGGATATGATCAATACGCTGTTCCTGACACTGCAGCTGACGAATCTTCTATTGTTGCTTTCCTTTAGAATTCGCAAACATACGTCTATGGCCTCTCGTGCCATTCTTTCAAATTTCTTTGTAGAACAAAGAACTCAAAACCACTCACAATACCTTTCGGGATTGTCGCGTGCACTTTTTCCAACAACCTTTCTCGAAACAGCTGTATACCTCATCCACCACAGTTCACCTCCCTTCGGGGGATAGTTGTATACTATACTTATCATTATTCAGTGTTTGCAACTGTTTAGATGGAATATTATAGTGGAAATTCATGTCATTACTGGATTAATTTAATTTAATTTTAATATCGTTGAGCGTCCTTAAAAAGGTATCTTGGTAAAATTACATTTTATATTATTCATTCAAAATTTGTGTCATTTCTGATTGGCCATAATCTTTTGGCTAATTCTTCATAACCAGCTGGCATTCAGCTGGCATTTCATGACCAAAGTAATTTGGACGATGTGAGCAATATACAATGTGATGGTATGTCAAATATACATGTGCAACCTTGCTTCCAGGCAGTGGCCCAGCAGCCCTTTAAGCTGTTGTAGCATGAAGATAGAACTTAATTAAGAAAAATATGGCGAAATATTTTAGTGAAAATGGCTATCCAAAGATGAAATAGCCGAATAAACTGATCAGAACTGAAAGGAGCAAAACAAAGCAACCACAACAACAAAAAACAATGTTCTTGGAGGGATGTCATCTGCTTTTTGAGCAATATCTGCCAGGACAAAACATCTCTTCACATTCTGAAACTGTCCTGTGAAACAGGCAGATATTTTGAAGAAAGTTTTCAGAGGAGATATACGAAGCATTTTGAGTGAATACTATTAAATCAATAATTGTTTTTGAGTTTGGCTTTTTTCAGTTACTATGAAGTGAAGAATTATGGAAATCTCAGAGTTGTTAATTCCAATTCTTCATATCATTCTCAGCATCAGTCAATATAATAATAATGTTGTTTTTTATTTAAATTACATGTAGCTTGTAGGTGCAATGATGCATGTTCCAATGTTTAAAGTGAAAATTGTTGATTATACTTGGTGAGTTCTCCTTTTTTTTTCTTGAAATTGTTATTTACATTATAGCCATCTTGATATTGCACTTTTTGCAGCAACTTTGTGATTTCGTGCATGCTGATTGGTTGAGAGCTACATTGTATGGTGGGAGTATAATTTTTATTAAATTTTATGGATCATTGAATTTACAAGTACATGTAAATGATGATAGTGCAATTTGCTTTTCTTTGTCTCTTGCGCCTGATTTTTGAGGAAACTTCACTGCCCAAGGAATGGACTTTTTTTCTTAACTGTCAGTGCTATTATGAAAAACAAATTGACAACAACGATATAGTTTTCATGGTCTTTACTCTTAAAGACCTTAGAAATACCATCAAATTATACGTTCAAAACTTTTCTGTGAAACCACTCGCCTGGAGCTCGTGGTTTGACCACATGATCATGAGATTTTCTAGACCAGTTGTCCTTTGTCCCCTATTTTTCCGTAAGATCGTCGAGCGCTTTGCGTTACGGGCAGCCAAATGACAATATTTCCTTGTATGTAATATTGGCCCTTTGTATGATATTATTTTCTTGCAGGCAGATGCCATTCTTGGAGCAATTAAAGGTAAAACTTATTATTAGCAGTAATGTTTAGTTTTTAGTCATGGTCATTGTTATTTATTGATTTTTCTAAAATATATTTTTTAACATTGGGTTTCTTTAGTGAAAATATTTAACGAACTGAAATAAATTTTTTTTAAAAATAATAACATTTTCTGTTGTTAGAGCAGTAAAATTAATAAAATAGTAACTTATAATGATGATGATGATGATTATGATAAAGTTAGTCTGTATTATTAATGACCTTTTTGATGTAAAACATTATGTTTTATGTATCTTATTCCCAGATAACCCATAACTCTGACATATTTATTGGGATGCATGGAGCAGGACTCACACATGCATTGTTTTTGCCAGACTGGGCGGTGCTGTTTGAATTGTAAGCATTTTTTTTTGAAATTGAGTAAAATAATTTATAATTAGTATTTGTAAAAGCATGATTTGTAGTGATATTTGGCATAAATACCACGAGTGATATTTCAAAATTGTTATAAGTAATTTCACGAGCCGTTAGGCGAGTGAAGTTTGAGACAATTTTGAAATATCACGAGTGATATTTGTGCCAAATATCACATACGAATCACGTTATTCTTTGTTTATACTACTACCCGCCAAAGGTTTGCAATTTTCACATGTAGATATTTTAAAGTAAGCTGAAATACCACTGCTTGGTTGGGGTGGAGCTGGATTCTGTCTTTCACTTACCCAGTGGGCTTGTCAATATTACTACTAAACTAAATTTTAGTTTTACGGGATACAATTGACTGTGGTAGAAAAAGTTAATGTTTTTGGGGTGGTACATCCTAAGAAGCAAGCCAGAAAATATATTTTCTTTGCACTGTGGTGTAGGCTAGACCTGTTTACCCCAGGTGTCGGATCTGAAGACCACCTCATTGACCAGTAACTGGGTACTGCTGACGTGACACTGATTGAAATAGTTATCATTTGTATGTTCTATTTAAAGGTACAACACAGAGGACCCAGCTTGTTACAGTGACTTAGCAAGACTAAGGTAGTAATTATTATTGGGCTACCTGTGGCAAAGCCTGACGCTAGCTTGGGTAGTCAAGTTTTACATTCTGTGTCAAAGAGGGCATATGCCGGACGGGTGACCCAGGAGGCTGTGTGTAACCCGTTTTCCTCGCTGAGAGGCTGATTCTTTTACTTTTGAGGGATGGGACGGGCGATTTACACGGTCAGACTTGGATGGCAAATGAAATTTTTGAGCGTAGAAATTGACTGCTTGCATTAGTTGATCACGTGATCAACTTTCGATAAACACGAAAATAGTTCGCTTTTGAAAAATTTTATTAGCATGAGCTGAAAGAGCATATTAAAATTAGGTAACCTGTGAATTTACAGCCATATATCTCAATAGTAGCGGTTGCAACGGCCGCGAAAATTAAAAGGATTTGTATGAGAAAAACAACTTTTGCCACCCAATCACCCTTGAATGGTTGTCCATACAAATCCTGTAAATTTCGTTATTTTCAACCTGTCCTGAAGTATTTCCCTTGCGGGGTTCAAATCTCCTTATTATTCATAACAAGCACTTTGAGCCCTTAAATGCGTAAGGGAAAGATTTAATGACAGTTTAAAAATTTCAGGATTTACAAGGAGTTGTGTGGAAAACCACTGCAGATCTTTGGGAACTTTTTGCATAATGTTCAATGAATAAACAAATGCCAAGGACAGTCCAAGTTATCATTGTTGGGTGGTAAAGACAGTGGTGATCATGATCAGTGAGACAGTAATTATATACCTTTTGTTTTTACTTTGGAAAGTCCTGAGATTTTTCCTTCTTGTTTTATTTTTGATTTTTTTACAGAGGTGTGAATTACATTACATGGGAACATAAAGAAGAGCTTTTTCAAGAAGATGAGGTATGTGCTACTTTTTACTTCCTATATGTGATTAGAACCGGTTTTTTTTTTTTATTTCAACATGGTGACAACGATCCCCAAGCCGTCGCTTCATGGTCCTTGCATTCTCAAATAAATGTTCCCGCAGCACCTGGTTGCCAGAGGTCAGGAAATGGTCAGGGAAAATAAAATTTCTTCAAGGTCAGGAAAAAGTCAGGGAATTTCACTTCGAGTCAGGAAACATTTACTTCTGACAGAAGGCAAGAAAATAGTAAGAGTACATTTGCACATTTTACAGACATGAATCGTGTTGCATTGGTAGAATATTTTTCATGAAATTTGAACACGCTGATGTTGAGTTTTGAATTTTTCAGTTTTTTTGCACGTTATGTTAAGGAACTTTCAATTCATATACACTGAACGTGACTTGCTGAAAGCAATAATAGATGGGTGGGTGATGGCTGAGAGGGTAGCGTTGAGTCCATTATCGGGACTTATTTGTGAAATTGTTAATTCAGTTGGTCAGGGAAATTTTACAGTTGTCAGGAAAAAGGCAGGGAAAAGTCAGGGGATTTCAGAAACCTCTGGCTGTGGCAACCATTCATGTATATTGGCATTTTCTTATTGCGAGGATCTTTTACGGTGTTGGGAAAACCTGCGCGTTCGGCGCTTTAACAATCAGTGAGGACTGTATCTGTCCGTTTTACTTTTATTACGACTCTTGCTATTCGTCACAATCCAACTCGATCTAATCCCATCTAACCCTAAAGTTACAATGTTCAGCTGTCACAATATTCAGACATACATGTCACATATATATGTCACGTGTATATTCCCTAATACGCTCAACCATACATTATTTATAACATAGAATGATTAGTTAACATACCACTATTTAATGATTCATTTCCTACAATTGTTACCTTGTGCGTGCCTCTAACTGGTTGTAGTTACAAATCTGGCATCACAATGGTCTTTTTCACAAACAGTTTCTTTTTACACCCAAGTTTAGGCTAATTAAGAAATGTGTCATCGACCCATCTACGCTTTTACAGAATAATGTAACTGGTTAAAAAGTTGTCACAACAACTTTTATACTAATTATTTTTCCTGCACAACCAAAGGATAAATCCACCCTACAGAAATCTTTCATATTCATCCCAGAATATTATCTAACTACAATTTGTGCATGTATGAAGAGTAAATAATCTGGGCCTGGTTGTTCGAAGGCCGATTAACGCTTTACCCGGGGTTAAATTTAACCTAGGTTTCTTTTTCTTATGTTCAAAAACTTTTTCTCGGATAATTTTCTCTGATATTTTTGGAGCTTCCAATCATTAACTTGTGGATAAAAAGAATTAAAACTGAAATGCTTTTAAAGCTTTCAAATCTGAATTCAAATCTCGCACTAATTCTGGGTTATCTTAACCCAGCTTGAACGACTCGGCCTTGTTCATTAGATTTTACTAACTTTTGTCTTGGTCTTGTGAACAAAATGCCAGTTTAAGTGAAACCACTGGTAAGTAGTACACTCCGCAATAGACAAAATCGATTTCTCTTGTTCTTCTGTCAAAAACTGTTTTGTTTATGTAACTCTCTAAAATGCATTCACCCTTACTGTGCTTTTCCAGAACATGCAGACCCTTCATCCTTTAAGCCCCGATATTAAAAGCTTTAAGAATTAACCATGTGATTTTTAAGTTTCCTGTTTCTGTCGGTCACCCTAACAGACTGTCTTAGGGAACAGATTTTCTTCAGCGGATTGTAATTGGTAGATTTCAATCCATTTTGCTTTTTTGTTTGTTTATTTGTTTTGTCATAATTTGACTGATAGAGGCCCAAAATATCTGTCACGTCAAGTTTTTGACTTTTGACTTTGCAGGTTATTGCAAAATGCAGTAATACTTGTTCCAGCGGTGTTCTTCAGAGAATGTTTGACGACACGGTCCATTTTGGTACTAAATATTCTAAAAAATATATTTACATGCTAAATTCAAAGGTTGAAAAAGGTTTACTATAAAAATTAACGTGAAAAAGAACAACGTTTCGACCGTTCGACGGTCATTTTGAAATTGCTTGTAACGGTCTCCGGATCCTTTCCATGCTCATCCTTTACGTGGTGCCGATTGTAAGAAAGGTTTAACTTGATATTTTTTCGCTTATTTAACAGGGCCATCATCCAACGTTAGGTGCTCATGCGAAATTTACAAACTATGCTTTTAATGTGGATGAATTTATGAGGCTTATGTACAAAGCAGCTGATGCAGTTCAAGATCGCAGGCGTAACCCACTGTTCAAGAAATCTTTACATTAAACTGACTGTTGTTTACAGGGTACATCTTTGGAGATCAAGAGTTTAGCCTGTAGACGCCCGTGGTTGCTTAGGAGACATGGACATGCATGACGGTTTAACCTCTCATCGAGAACATTGTGATACTAGCATCTCTATCAAAATCTTAACTGTTAAGATGCAAGTTAATTTTGCTAATTTTAGGAAATTATATAATGTAATTCTAAATATTATAATATTGAGCGTGCAACCCCTTAGAAGCATGTATTAGTAAGTAACATTATTTTTAGCAAACTCGGTGGAAAATCATTCTCACTTAATTATTATTCCTGAAAATCAACAAGAATAAGATGTTACTGACAGATTAGGTGTACATTTATTCCAATAAAGTTTCTTACTGACAGACTGAGCAAAGGTCTAGTCAATAAAGTTCCTTTTCAAATAACAGAGCTTAGAAGTCTTCAAATCTTGTTGTCTCCGGTTCTAGCCCAAGAGTTCCCTGCAATAACTTCACAGCAGTTTCTTTTAAGAACTTGTCACGATCATGGTTGATGCGAAATATGATGTCTCCCTGAATATGCTGACAGGCAACTTGAAGGTTTACCAAAAGATGGCCTTGAAAAAGTGCCAAGTCATTTGTGAATACTGTCACAGCCCACTGTGTAAATTTAGCTGCGCGGACAATACATCCATGACTGAAGGAACGAAGTTGGTTGGACTGTGGCAGATAGAGTGCTTGTGTTCTGTCAGTAAATAAATAGTCACCCTCTTCTATGCACAGGTCAACATTTGATGGTACTGCTTTATACGGTTCGTAGTTAATCACCATGATTCCTTGTTTGAATAAATCCTGGCTTTTTTCTAAGTCTTTCTTGAATTTCTCTACATCATACTTATATACCATGGACAGATAAGAGGAATTTAGGCCGTCAGGTTTAGAAAGCTGAATTCTATCCTTCTTTACCACAAATGCATAAGAATCTTGCTGAAACAGTAGCTTATCTTTAGTCTTGGAAGCAATTGCTAGCCTAGCGTGATGGGTGTTTCCTGTCGTATATCTTTCGCGTAGAACATTTGGATAATTTTGTCGCACAAACTCACGTACAGCCAAGATTAATTGAGTTCCAAACCCCTTTCCTCTATAATGTGGGTGTATTCTAAGCCCATGAGAGAAAAATGTTTGACCCTCATCGACAATGCTTACTGCACAGAGTCCAATGGCCTTTTGTCGGTAAGTGGCAATTAGCACCGTAATATTGTCCCTTAGTAGCCATTGTTTAAAACAAGACGGCGCATTGTCATGTCCTTCATAATGTCCCTTGGACATTTCCAGCACTGCTTGGTAATCTTCATTTCCAGCCAGACGGACATTGAACTCCATATCTCCTAATAAGGGACACTGCTCAACTGAGATTTCGAAATTATAGGAAGTATTAGTGGACATTCAGTTGGGTATTGTCTTGGAAAGGTTAACGCTATGATGAAAATGAATCGTGTTTATAAAGAATATTTTTAATTGACCACTCCAGAAAATACCATAACATCCCATAATGCTCTTTGTTTGTCAACCCAAAATTTTGCTTAAGCATTGTTTTCGGTTTCTCTTGGGGCCATTTTAACTCCCAAGAGAAACTGAAGACAATTTTTATGCAAAATTTTGGGATGACAAACAAGGAGCATTATGGTATGTTATGGTATTTTCTGGAGTGGTCAATACCTATGCTTTAAAACGATATGCGTGGTTCTCGCTCCATCACTTCCCTACCCTGCAGTACGTACGGTCACGTGACTTCCAAAATTTCTCGGATGCATTGTTAACCAAATTTTCTTACCCATGGTGCTCCGTTGAGCGCGCTTTGTGCGCTCGAGAGCTCCGCTATGACTTTTATACTTGCATGAATTACTTGCATGGCCTACAGCTCTGCACGATAGACTTACCTACCTCAAATGAAACTTGTCGGGTTTAGTTGGTTTAGTTACCGTAATGTATCGGTCAAATCCAACTGCGCCAGGTACGCCGGGCTAACCCCTTGGGAATAAGCCTTCCTTTTTTGCCTTGGATGGCAAATTACTAGGGGCTGGGAGACTTTAGCTGCCAAACGCCCCGCGGTGGGGACGAAAAAAGAAGGCAAACAGGCCCCGTCTTCAATTCACGTAGCAGTTTTCGATTCACTGATCGCACAGTCGAATAGTGCCACTTTAAGCATTTTTGATGTAAAAGTTTTCGTTTCAGTTAACCTATGCCATTGTAATAGCGCTATTCTTATTAAACCGCGACAAAATCATTCATGATTCTTATTTTATCATTATTAATATTTATCTTGTTATAATGATAGTTCGTAAGCAAAAAAGTGCTATTAAACTAAAATGAATAATAGTGTATAAAGCTATCTCTTCTGAATAGTTTAACAATATGAAAGGATGTTCTTTTAATAATAGATTGATCACACATGATCATAGAACTATTAAAATCAATACCCAATTTCTCCCAATTTCGTAAAGTAAGTTTTGTCTAGATAAGCCGAAGAAATGCATGCATAAAATCGAAGAAGCATGTCTCTGAAACCTCTACAAGTATATTTCGCGTCCCTGATAGATGAGCTGATATGCCAATCTGCTTGTGTTTCTAGTAAAGTCCTCTGTGTTTAGTTCTATTAGGATAGGAAACCACGTGCGTGTCAGAAGGTAGGGAGTGGCCCCGGGGTAGGCAAGTTTGCTTCAAGCGATCTTCGAGGTAGTTGATAGTGGTGAGGCGTCGGCTCGGATTTTCTTCGCAGATTTTTCTAAGGGGTTTGATTTAATTGATCATTCAATATTGATGCAAGAACTGGCAGATCTTGAAGTTCATCCAGTCCTTTTATCTTGGATTGCGGCATTCTTGACATCCCGGAAGCAAGCTGTTAGAATCGGAAGAACTCTGTCAGAGGAGTGCCCCAAGGAACTAAACTGGGCGTGATCCTCTTTACGGTGATGACAAACAAACTGCTGTCTGACTGGCGGCTGCGCATCAAATACGTCGATGATACCAGTGCTCTCGAAATAATTCCAAGGGACTCCCCTAGCTTACTTAATGTAGTGGCTTCAGACATTCACAATTTTGCCATTGCTCATGATATGAGACTTAATCCGACCAAGTGTAAAGAAATGCATATTAATTTAACCCGCTAATAATTGGCGGCAATGTCATCAAGCGTGTCAATACCTATAAGATCTTAGGAGTTATTATGAACAATGACCTGAAGTGGAACTGTCATGTTGATTACATTATAAAGAAAGCTTGTAAGACGTTATACTCCCTTAGAGTTCTCCGCAGAGCCAGGGTGAGCCAACCCAACATTTTGAGGATATACCTTATCACTGTCCGGCCAGTTTTAGAGTATGCTGTACCAGTCTGGCAGGACATCCCTGCCTACCTGTCCGAAGCCAAAGAGCGAGTGCAAAAAAGGGCGCTTAACATAATCTAGCCCGAGGCAGAGTCATATGCTCATGCCTGACAGTTAGGTAAACTAGATAGGCTAGATGATAGAAGAGTACTCTTGTGCTACAAATATATGGCGAAAATGAAGTCCTCCAGCCCACTTCTGGACGCGCCTAACTACACCTTACGGGCAGAAAACACAAAAGTATTATCTTTTCCGGAACATGCAGGTCTGTAGGACAAAGAGAGTGGAGGACTTCTTTACATTTAAATTTTTTAAGTGATTCAATTGTTATTTTCATTGTTATAACTGTAAATTACTATACTCTAGATAATAGTTGCCTTAAGATTGTAAAATGTACTCGATAATTTAGTTCTTTTTACTGCAAGAGAGTTTTAATAAACTATTCATTCAAATGCCTGACCCCCGGGCCACGTAATGCCCTACTTTATACCCCCAAATTCCGCTTTTATTTTCCCCAATCACACCAAAAAGTTTCCTTGTTCCACAATCTACAACACATGGTGCATTACTAACCTGTATCGCTGGCCTGGGTGGTTTTTTAGAATAAGGTAATTCCCTTGTCTTTCTGCTCATCACCTACTGCGCATAACATCAAATTAAAGGTGGCAGTGATTTCACCGCCGGTCGCCTGAGCCGAGGAATAACAAAGGTTCCTTTTGTAGTCTAGATGGTGAAAGGTGTTTCGATACAGCTTATCGAAGTCCATACCGATGTTTTTCAATAGCCTTAAAAAAGATTTTACCTTTTCCGATCAATACAAAAATTTCACCTGTGATTGACTATAAATTGAAGTTTTCAAGTTGCTTACTTGCTTACTTAACTGCATCCGAGAAAATCGGTGACATGACGGAATTCTTCCTCCATCTGACTCTGTCCAACATAACAGTCTGGAGTTCACGTGCCTCCAAACCAGTATCATCTTCCAAGATTTTCTTTAGGGTAATTTTGGGGCGACCCACTCTTCTCCTCGCATCAGGTTCCCATAACAGAACTCTGCCAGCTGGCTCATGATTGTGTCTTGACACGTGACCAGCCAAACTAAGTCGTTTTCGTCTGATGACTCAGTGAGACGAAGGTTTGAGCCGAAGAGAGAACTGTTAGTAACTTTGTCTTTCCAAGAGATATTAGGGCCATTTATACGAGGAAAAATAAGACGCGTCTTAAATAAGACGCGAACTGTACCATTTATACGAGCATGTCTTATCTAATAAGAAGCGTCTTAGCTAAGCCGCGTCTTATTTTAGACGAAATGCGTCGTTTATACGGAAAGTTCGCGTCTTATTTAAGACGCGTCTT
>BOPM01000502.1:180696-199218 GCA_022179025.1 Porites australiensis | reverse complement strand
GCGTGACGATACTAAAAACGGCTGCAAGGGAGACTATACATCACCTTGATTGCTCCAACCATCTGAAGGGGGAATCCCATAGGCTAGGAGAATTTTAAGCATTTTGGTTCTGACAATGGAGTCGAATACCTTTTTAAAGTCAATGAAGACCATCACAGTCTCTTTCTTGTGGTTTAACAAGTTGCAGTGTTTAGTAAATCGATATCGCTATGACAACAGTAAGCGGAAAACTTTGAAATTGATAAAAGCCGAATTTTTGCGCGATTTAGACCTGCTACTGAAAAGCCAACATGAGCAACATAAAGTGTGGTGTTTTTAGCGAATAGCCTCCGTGAGAAGTAAAAAATTCTGTATGTTAATTGAATTCAAATAAAACGTAAATATCAGTTTCAAACCTTATATTTATTCAATAGCCGTGATAAATTGTTTAATAAACAAAAATTCTAAATAACTCAAATTAATCTTAAATTGCGCCACAATGCTTCTGCTCAATATCATATTTCGATGCTAAGAAATTTTGGTGTATTTTCTTCCTTGCGATCTTGAAAACTAACCTGTTTTCTCACCACCTGTCTAATATAAAACTGCATTTTGACAAGTTTCAATTCGTCATAGTCAATCACTGGTAAAATTTTGTACACACACAAAAAAATTTATGTCTTTAGCCAGACATTGTTTTATTTTTCTTTTCGTTCTTTCGGAAAATATCGGTGAGCGTGCGGATTTCTCTACATCATAATTGCATTCCAGGGACAGACAAGACGAATTTAGGCCGTCAAGTTTAGAGAGCTGAATTCTATCCTTCTTTACCACAAATGCATAGGAATCTTGCTCAAACATTAGCTTATCTTGAGTCTTGGCAGCAATTGCTAGCCTAGCATGATGGGTGTTTCCTGTTCTATATCTTTCGCGTAGAACATCTGGATAATTTTGCCCTGCTAACTCACGTACAGCCAAGATTAATTGAGTTCCAAACCCCTTTTCTCTATAATGTGGGTGTATTCTAAGCCCATGAGAGAAATAATGTTTGAGACCCATCAACAATGTTTACTGCACACAGTCCAGTGGCCTCTTGTTGGTAAGTGGCAATTAGCACTGTAATATTGTCCCTTAATTAGTAGCCATTGTTTAAAACAAGACGGGGCATTGTCATGTCCTTCATAATGTCCTTTGCGCTGGCGGTCAATAAATCCCCCGCGGTTTATTTTTTATCCCGCGCGCTTGACATACTTTGAAGGGAAAATAGAGGGTCTGTGAACAGGCTACGTATTCTACGTAGAGCCAGCGTTGATTAAGGAAGCATGTTAAAAGTCTTATAAGCTCTTTTAGATCGGTTCTAGAGTACGCCGTGCTTGTGTTTGGCAACCCATTCCAGGTTATCTGTCTGACAAAATTGAACCCATACAGAAAAAGGTTTACCTCCAGGTTTTGAAGTAGAAAGCAATGAGGACAAAACTTCTACTTACGTTGGACCCAAGTTTTGTCAACTTCTGCACTGCCTCGAAGATAATCCTACTGCTGCAGCTGTAACAGATCCTGATCCAGGTCCAGCCAGAGAGCTCTTCGAGGCTCAACAAAAAATACTTCGCTGCGCGTCGAAACTAATGTTTATAAATTTTTAACGGCTGCTTGACTGAAGGGTGGCCAAACCAAAAAAGGATGCTGATATTAGACTCAGCTACAAGTCGACCTCACGATTACTGGAGCGGATCGGGCGAGCTTTTTAGGCCGCGATGCACTGTTAGACTTTCCAAAACTTCCTTCGTGCGCCATATCAAATCAGGCGAAACGTGGCTTAAATCAGTGAAAATTTTAAAACCGGAAGTCAAATTGTAACTAGCGCGTAAACCAGCCTTTTTTAGATTATCTACTTCAATTCTGGTTCACATATTACGCTTTTTTTCTAACCCTTAATGATAATTGTTTTGACGTTTTGAGGTTTTTATCTTATCAGATGCATAGAAAGAGGTATGAATTTTTGAATAGGTAAAGACTGTAAGAAACGGAAACTCGCTTGTTGTAATTTCAACGCTTTGATCCTCGAGACCGGTACAAATCGTCATAATCTAACTCTCGAATTCTGTTTTATTTTTGGATCTGCTGTGGTGCGAAGTGAAATGGAAGTTGTGTTGCGATGCGAAAACTATGTTCAAGTCGACGTTCGCTTTAACCGTTGTTGATTTCACAATGCTTTATGTGGTTTGGCTCTCATTTCACTGTTGGTGTCACGCGCCTGTTGTTATTATCGTCTCGCGTTTCATTGTTGGTTACTAATTTATTAACAATTCGAGAGAGAGTTAATTTAGGGACGGACCATGAGAAAACTTATGGGGGGGGGGTGGGGGGGTTGGCGAGGTACCAAAAAAATATTCACGCAAGGGAAAATTAAATAAAAAACATTATTACCGTTAATTCAAATTGTTAATAAATTAATAACCAACAATGAAACGCAAGACAATGATAACAACCTGCGCGTGACCACATAAAGCGTCGTACAATCAACAACGTTTAAATTTAAAGCATCGACTTGAACATAGTTTCGCATCGTAAAACAATTTCCATTTCACTTTGCACCACAGCAGATTCAAGAATAAAACAAAACAGGTAAGATTTTATTTCCTATTTAATTTCCATTTGCAGTTTACAAATAAGAGCTTGGGTTCCCTTAGCCTCCCACGCAGGTGTTTTTAGGGGAGCTCGTTTTTCATCCCTCCCCACAAACGCCGTTTGTTTGGAGGGATGAAAAACGAGCTCCCCTAAAAACGCCTGCGTGGGAGGCTGTGGTTCCTTATGCCAACGCGAAAACATGCCGAACAAGCACGCGTAAAACTAGTCATGTGATACCGTAAAATTGCGAAAATAAGTCCCGGGGCTTATATTTTTCAAAGGCCCTTTTTGAGGGGCGTATTTTTGGAGGGGCGTATATTCGGAGGGGATTATCTAAGGAGGGAAATTTGAGTTTCAAAGTCGATTGGGCTAGCCTTATTTTTACATTTCCTGCTTTGTTTTACTTTGTATTTGAGGGCTATTGCCAAGTAAAAGCCATCGCGCGGCTTATATTTGGAGGGGCGATTTAACGGAGAGTTTTTTGCGTTACGAGTTTGGGGGGCTTATATTTGGAGGGGCTTATACACGGAGGGGCTTATTTTCGGAATTTTACGGTATGTATTTATCGCGCCATAAAAATTCTCACAAAGACAAAGACACCATGGGGTTTTTGAGACCTGTTTTAAATTTGTAAGTTTGGCTGTCAAGATTAACAATTAGCATAAAATGATTTTTAAAAAAATACCATTTTGGAAATTTATCTGTGGTTTAGACATTAAAATAGTAAGGAAAAACTTGCTTATTGGACACATTACAAAAATATTTATTTGTTGCACTCACCTTGACAAAAATGCTTACCGTGGGGTAAGAGGGGGGGGGGGGGGGTGCATCCAACTCTTAAAATAAGGCTCATCTTAAGACTATATTATAGGTTTCAGGATACAGGCTACATTTACGGTGACCAAATTTTCCTTAGCTATGGGGCCCTCGCAGCCGTTTTCGAGCACGTGGAGCTCCGCTACTAATGAGGAGGGGAGACCAGCATATCACTGACTGAATCGTTTTAATTGCGGGGATACCCAAAATCACTCTGACACCGAAATAATTCTTGGTTGTCACATGACGCCACCTGATTCAAACTAAGAAACTATCGTTTCTTCTGAGTTTCTACTTTCATCTGGTATTAGGGCATCTTAAAACCTTTACAAAAACAAGTTTTCAGCTCAAAATGGTTCTTCGTTTTGCGATACAGACGCTTGAATTTCCAGGCTTTTGCGTGACGCGGCATTTAGCTGACGGCTAGGAGTTATTTGGGTTAAAAGATTACCAGTTTGGGAGATTTTGCCATCTAAACATTTCTTGTCTCAGAATAAATATTACTTTAATCGTTATGAGTTCTTCAAGTGAAGAATTCACGCGTAAGTAGGAACACTCAAAAACAGATCTTTCTTTTGGTTTCCGGCCGCCTTTTTGTGCACTTGAAAGACTTGAAACGGACACAAAAACATGGCGTCTCCATACAAAGCTAGATTTGGGTAAAACGTTTTTCTGAGTATATTACACAGACCTGACTCTTGACAAGCTTTTTGTATATTTATCTTCTTTCATTTTCCAGATTCTAGACTTTCTGTATAAAAGGCTTTCCTGTATTATTGATGGCGTGACAGTGAAAACCACCAATAAGGTAAAAAGTTTTAGTCCTCACACGCGTTACGCAGGAGGGAGGATTGCGTGACGAGCCAAAGAAAGTCTGCGTGGGAGATGTGCCCTGGCCTGGAGTTTGTAGCGAACGGTGTGAACTTTTCATGGTTAATAGATAGATAGATAGATAGCCTTTATTTTAAAACGATTTGTAGAGTATAGAGGTTTCTTGGAAGGCTTTTGCTTCAACCTGGTCTTTTAAAGGAGCGAGCAGTCCACAGCCTGCATTTAACACTGACCGCTACGGGTTTTGTGGTAAGTAACTTAGGCTTTATACAAGAACCCCATGTTTCACATGATTTTGCAATGATGGAGAAATGGAATACGGCAAAGTGAAGTTGTCCCCTCCCTCTAATTACTTGTCAAATGTCTATCTATGTACTTAGAAATAGTAAGTGAAAGTTTTGCCATTACTGAACGCGAAGTTTGTCTCTTTCATAAGCTGCTACAGGCAGTGTGATCACTGTGATGGCATTGACATAATCACGAATAAGAACAAAACTCGGAGCCCAAATCCTTGGAGAAAAGATCATTTAGGAGCCAAGTAAAATACATAATCAGCGCGTTTAAAGACTTAGATATGCATGCTTTTACTTATTTATTTCGAGCTTTCCAGCTCACCGATTGTTTATTTCAGATGGCTGGCAGTCGGCCGCCATCTTGAAATAGGCGTTTTTCAATGGGTTGGTCATGTGTTCAGCATTCTGTAAATACGGAAAGTGGGGCCATTAGGGAACTTTCAACACCGTATCACCGCCAAAAAACTTAAGGAAACACTGGCATGGCAATTTAATTTTTGTATGATTAATCTAATGCATTAATCTCTATATAATTGGGGAAGGAGGATCTTGGAGCTGGTTTTGATTTTGTAGAAACTCAGAGAGACTGAACCCAAGATTCTAAGAACCCTATTTCAGTCATGCAGATGTAAAGAATGCATGGTGGCATGTTACATACTTACCAACTAGAATTTGTTTATATGACGGTAGTTCTGGATTACCACCCTGTTCCCATCGTCGGAGACCCAGGAGCAGATAGTGGGGGCGAGGGAAAGTTTAAACAGGCGAAAAAATATGGGACAAAGAAAAGTAAAGAATGGCGAGAAGAGCCCCTGGGCAAAATGTCTTACCAGACCAGTTCCAAACGGTCGCCGCCGTTCTGACTTCTGATTGGTGCCAAAAAACTTTTGTGTTTTTCTGCCCAACCAGAAGGCAGAATGACGGCGACCGTTTGGAACTGGTCTGGTAAGACATTATCACCAGGGGCTCTTCTCGCCGTTCTTTACTTTTCTTCGTGCCATATTTTTCCACCATTTAGACTTTCCCTCGCCCCCACTATCTGCCCCTAGGTCTCCGAGGATGCCCTGTTCCCCTCTTTAATATAACAAAAGGGGACACAGCCGGTTATGCACTCCATTGACAATGCATTTACAGGGTGAACTAAGCAATGAAAACATAATGTGTAAAGGAATTTTTCAGTTCAAGTCTCAATGTTTATAATGTTCCTCGTTTTTATAACCTTGTCTCCTTGTCTAAATTTATAGTGTTTTCTTTATGGCATTTTTGGCAGAACAACGGCACTACTATAACTCACTGGAATAGCCCTTAAATGGCCAAGAATGCTAAGAAAACACCATAAATTTAGACGAGGGCACAAGGTAAGAAATTCTGATGTATCTTTATTACTATTTGAACTAAATAATGATAGCTTAAATCTCCATACAAACCCTTATGATATTTCTGTTATGCACACCTCTATGTATTAAAATTAGGTAACCTGCAAATTTTCAGATGTATATCTCAAAAGTAATGATTGTAAGGATTTATATGGGGAAAACAATTCGTGCCACCCAGTCATGGTTGAGTGGATTTCCATTCAAATCCTTGTAAATTTTGAAATGTTCAAACTGTCATAATTTTTTCCCTTATAAAATGGATTAAAGGAGTTAAATTGTCTGTTGTAAGCAAAAGAAAGTTTGGGCCCTCTTTTAGAACAACAAAAATGAATGAAGAAAAATTTTTTAGTAACCTTAGTTAATTTATACTGGTAGTATTTACACACAATTTATTAAAGACATCTCTCACTAATTGAATGTCTAATAATACTTTAATTTCAAATCCCAGTTGAACAGTGTCCCTTATTAGGAGATATGGAGTTCAATGTCCGTCTGGCTGGAAATGAAGATTACCAAGCAGTGCTGGAAATGTCCAAGGGACATTATGAAGGACATGACAATGTCCCGTCTTGTTTTAAACAATGGCTACTTAGGGACAATATTACGGTGCTAATTGCCACTTACCAACAAAAGGCCATTGGACTCTGTGCAGTAAGCATTGTCGATGAGGGTCAAACATTTTTCTCTCATGGGCTTAGAATACACCCACATTATAGAGGAAAGGGGTTTGGAACTCAATTAATCTTGGCTGTACGTGAGTTTGTGCGACAAAATTATCCAAATGTTCTACGTGAGAGATACACAACAGCAAACACCCATCATGCTAGGCTAACAATTGCTGCCAAGACTCAAGATAAGCTGCTGTTTGAGCAAGATTCCTATGCATTTGTGGTAAAGAAGGGTAGAATTCAGCTTTCTAAACTTAATGGCCTAAATTCGTCTTGTCTTTCGCGGGTATACAAGTATGATGTGGAGAAATTCAAGAAAGATTTAGAAAAAAGCCAGGATTTATTCAAACAAGGAATCATGGTGATTAACTACGAACCGTATAAAGCAGTACCATCAAATGTTGACCTGTGCATAGAAGAGGGTGACTGTTTATTTACTGACAGAACACAAGGACTCTATTTGCCACAGTCCAACCAACTCCGTTCCTTCAGTCATGGATGTATTGTCCATGCAGCTAAATTTACACAGTGGGCTGTGACGGTCTTCACAAATGACTTGGCACTTTTTCAAGGCCATCTTTTGTTAAACCTCCAAGTTGCCTGTCAGAATATTCAGGGAGACATCATATTTCGCATCAACCATGATCAGGACAAGTTCTTAAAAGAAACAGCCGTGAAGTTACTGCAGGGAACTCTTGGGCTAGAACCAGAGACAACAAGATTTGAAGACTTTTGCGCTCTTCTATTTGAAAAGGAACTATATTGACTAGACCTTTGCCCTGCCTGTCAGTAAGTAACACCTTACTCTTGCTAGTTTGTACTTCGTGCAGTCAAACCTCATTAATATGGACACTGAAGGGAACATAGAGAGTGTCCATAATTAATGCATGTTGTGCATATTAAGAAGGTCATGTTATTGGTAATATTAAAGTCAAAAAGCACCTTACTATGAAGAAATGAAAAAAAGACCTGAGCATCATAAATGTTTAAAAAATATTCCAAACTTTCACAAAACCATCATTCCACAGACTATAAATCCACGGAAACACTCAAAAATCACTATCTATAAATTACTTAATCAAAACCTGCATAACTTTCTGCATAGCTTTCAGCATAAATTGTAGTGCTTAGAACATCAACATGTTGTCAACTGAAGGGTTTTTTTACCTTCAAAAAGGAAACAGGCCTATTACAGAACACAGTTGATAATGAAGTGTTCACATTAGTGAGGTTGTGAATCTGTTGATTCACATAGGAAGTGTCCATTGTCTAGCCTTGGCCAAAAGCTACTCAACAACTTTTTGGCAACTTTAATTTTGACATATATAATTTGGAACAACTTTCTGGCAACTTAATATGCCATTTGGACCAACTTTCATCAATTTTGGGGCAACTTGATGGAATTTTAAGTAACGTATAGGAAATATAAAGTCCTATAATACTGATTAACAAGAAAGAAGTGTCAATTGTTTGCTTTAACTGGTGTCCATATTAAGTGGGTTAAATTTAGAGAATATGTGAGGGCTTTCCCCAGGGACAAAGGAAACTGTCCATGTTAGCAATGTGTCCTTATTAAGCGGATGTCTGTGTGGCAGGGTTTGACTGTATTTTGGTAAAGTGATTTAATGAAAGTTTGTGTGTTGCCATTAATGTCCTACTTTTTGAATTTCCCTTCAACAGGGATCAGTTTTTTTTGGCTTGGGCTTTTTTAAAGCAGGGTGTCATTTTTCACTGGTAGTACCATCTGGGATCTGTATTAAGTAGAGAACAAGAGAGGATAAAGGGGACAGAGAAGGCATTCCCCATACACACCCTATTCCATAGGTAATTCGTCTCGAGTTATTTTTAAGACCATAGATCCCAAAGGGGGTTAGACAATAGCCAATAACAAAGCGCTAATGCGTTCCGCGTGGATGACCCACGCTCAGAGCCACGCGTCCTTCACGAATTGACGCAGAAAAAAAATTAATGGACGAAGACGTGGAGAGTGATATTGCTATTTGTCATAAAGGGATTGAGAGATGTGAAAGAAGGAGGAATTAGTGCTAGAAAAGGAGGATTATTGTAGGGTCTGTAGGGACTAAGCATGAAGAAATCAACTCTGCAGGTCAGACTACATAAGAGAGTGACCTTTGTTCGTCGCATTGAGGTCCCTTCCCCACGCTCTTTTTTAAAATAAAAAATGAAGAAAAAAAGTCGTTTGCAGATTGGTTAATTGAGCTAGCAAACCGCGGCTTCGGTATGTCCACGGATGCCTTCCTTAAATCAGTGAAAAATTTCCTAGACAAGGAAGTAAGAATTATGCCATTTAACAACCGCTCGCGTTCCCCACCATACCCCAGTCATTTGTTATGTTTTATTTCACGATGCCAGGTTATATTTTTGGAATCGTTTGCCACACTACTTTGCAAGTGCAAGAGAAGCTTATAAGTCGCTTACCTGTCGAAATTTGTTGTACAATTACGTTGTTACACTCTTTTTTTTTTAAGAAGAATGTTGTTTTTCCAGCCCAGGCTGAATATTCTTATTTTTCTGCCGATTTTAGGCTGAAATATTCTTGTATTATTCTGAGATTATAGCTCATGACATTTCCGTTTTAGAATATATTGGGGGTATCAGTTATAGTTAGTGCAGGTTTTCTCGTTTTGTTGCCTAGTTTTCCCCTTTAGAGAATGGAATAAGTGGAAAACATATAATTGTATTGTATTTACAGCCTTTGAACACAAAAATATCTCAGTCTGGGGTTTATTCTTAAAATATTCTTAAAAGTTTTGCGAATTTCAGCCTTGATATTCTTATAAAATATATTCTTATAGAAAAAAAGGAGTGTATTGTTGTGTCCGGATACTGGGCCAGCTGTCCGGATACTGGGCAACACAGGAGCTGCGCAAAAATATTAATTTCGCGATGGAAACAAAGGCAAAACAGTTAAACTGTCTTTCGTCATATTAAGGACTAAATAGATTTCCTCTGGGCCAAATTTCAGAGCTCTTGCGACTAACAAAGCAGAGTTATTACAATGTTAAACTGAAGTGTCCGGATACTGGGCAACATACTGTACCTGCAGAAAGACCCCGTTGATATTCCATCTCTTGACCGAACTAGAAAAGTTTCAGCGGAGAGGCAATTCATTTCTCAGCGAGTTCCTCCTGATCACGTAGTCGAATAAAGCTGGGTATGATGTGGATAATTGTCCAGATCAAGGAGGATGATCATCCAAGGTGGATAAGTAAAAGCCTCCGAAATCAGCATAATTCTTTGCATCATACGATAGTCGAATTCAATAATTGTTTTTCAAAAATTTTCCAAGTTCTTAACAAGCGTACTTCCTCGTGACTTTCTTCAAAACTTAGGCCTATTCTTCGGCACGGTCGGACTCAGGATAAAAACCGATATTTTTTTTCTTGCAGATACCCCTCAAAAAGTAGATAACATCCACCATGCAATATAGTTTGCATTTTCTTGCATTTCTTCCTTTCTGTTTTAGTCAGAAACTCGACAGCCATTTCGTCTTCGAATAATTGTGAATGCAGTTATTAAGTTCACCATCGCCCAAGGAGCCTTTCTTTCAAGCAAATAAACCATCGGTCAACCTCGTTTCTAATCAATGAAAATACCATCGAACCGATGGTATATTGATCGCGTCTTTCAAATATGCTAAGTGGCATAAGTCGCACAGAGTAGGTTTGAAGAATTAACCTGGGGATTGGAGCCAGTCAGAAATTAATGAATTTTGCTCTCGAACGACATGCGGCCTCGGTAGATAAAACCCTCCCAGTTGATCCACCGGGTCCAGAGGAGTTTCGTTTGAATATAATTATTACATTAAATATTCATCTTCATTGAAAAAAAGGCATATGTTTGTGTTACCCGCGGTTTCCTGACGGTTTCAACGTTTTATGCAAAAACATCGAAAATGAACTGCGCGTTTACCTCTCTCAGCGCGTTGCTTTTTAATTGCCCAAGCTGGATTTTTTTATATGTTGTACTACAACAGTAGGGCTTTACTGAGCTTTAATAATTCTTCCAAAATTCCATGTACCAAGCCGTGATTTTTTCCTTCAAAGTTTAGCAAAATTTCATTGTTTATGAAAGTGCTGAAGATAGGAATCTTTGGGCGTTTTTTAACCGAGTAAAAAATTCATTATCTTGCAATATTTTTACCAAATAGTATTGTAACTGGGATGCGTTACTTACCTGCTAAAGGTGAACTTGTTTCCTTGAACTGTTTTTCTTCCCGAGGGCTTTGAAAATAGGTATAATTCAAAGGTTTTAGACCGGCGACTATATGGCGTGCGGCAGCATTTCACTTTTTGCCGGTTTTCTTTCAAAAGAAATTTCTTTGGAAACTTTGATTGTGATTTCCGAAAAAGTTTCACTAAAGGGTTTTCTCTGACTGAATATGAAGGATTTCGAAATTTCCGTTTTGACGGCAAATTCTCGAAATTTACAGACAGCCGCTCTTAATTTGTTGCCTCCCCAACTCTGTAAAACTCTGCAAACTGAAATGAAATTATGTAATCGTCGTTTCTCGCCTTTCGCTTTCTTGCAGAACACTGAAGTATAACAGTCGTCAGTTCATTTCTTAAAATAGAACGGTAGGTACATGCAGAACACTGAAGTATTACAGTCGTTTTCATTTCTTAAAATGGAACGGTGTTTGTACTGTGTGCGAGTGAATATTCTATTTTTTTAAAACGACAGTTCGAACAGGCCTCTTTATGCATTCTCTTGTTACAGTCGTCCAGTAACTTCGTAAGATTGATAATCGCGAAGGCAGAGATTCTTTAATTAAAACGATCCCCACCCCACCCACCGTGCGATCCTTCTCTCCTTAATCATGATGCTTTCCACGTCATTTGACTGTACTTGCCAAGTTCTTGTTAAATTTGAATAGTGCCTGTGAATGCTTAAGACTAGATAGTCAATAAAATAGCGACCAAACAGGTTCAGCAGAGCTTGTTACACCCTGTTACCATATTTAACTCATGTTATTAACTCGAAGTCGTTGATGATCGTCAAGTTATTAATTACAATGGTCCTAATTTTCTAAAAAAAAGGATGTCTGGTAGTTATTATTGTGCAAATTCCCTGTATGAAAAACCGACTTCGAGGAGTCACCTTTTACTTCGCTTGGGTTTCAGTGAGTGAGGGTTATTGATCAGAAGCACTTTATAACCTTTAATTATTGATCATCACAGCAATAGTTCACACACCACAGCAGTCTACTAGACAACGCCTACAATAATTTGTCACATTCGTTGAAGCACTTTTTATCTTACCCGCTCCAATGTTTATTCATGTATAACCCATTCGAAAATAAACGCAATACATTTGGGAAGAAGAGAAAAATTAACTTGACGTAGAAAAGTAAGGTAACTTGGTTGAGAAGGTGTAATATAGAAAAATTCTCAGTTTCAGTCCAGTGTTTTTTCTGTATCTGGTGTCAAGGCAGTTTTTCGAGATGCTGTAAGTTCGAGAGCGACTATTGCCGCCTAAAAGTGTCAAGCGTAAGGTTATTTACGCGACCGTAAAATATTGTCTATTAAAAAGTACAGGAAATTTCTTTTTATCGGCATGAATAATTATTGCCTCCTTATTTTGCCCTATATTTCCGAGGTCTTCTTAATTTTATATATACATTTCAGTAACCATAGTGTGCTCAACGAAAGAAAACTGGTTAGAATACAAGCCACGCATAAGGCGGCAAGTCGAAAAATTCAATAGCCTCCACGCATAGTTTTTTTTCTTTTTCAAAGCGGTAGCTTACGTAAACAGGTGTCTCTTCTCGCCCCACGTCCCTAGCGGCGCAGAGCGGGAAGAGATGGCTGTCATTCGTCGGTAATTAAACTGGGAGAGTTGGAGAAGAAGCGAAGTTAATTTGATATAACCGACATTTTTATGTGATATGCACCATGGAAAAAGGAGGGTTTGGTTTCCTGAACACTGAAAAAAGTTGTTATCATGATTTTGAATGTAAATTACTGGTCGGTGTGAAAACACATATACATTTGGAGAGCAAACACAAGGTGGCATTAACGTCCTGACTGACACTAGTAGCTTAAGCTTCGCTTAAAATAATTAGCAAAGGTAAACGAAGCATCGAGAACTGTTTAAAGTGCGCAATAGCGATGACAAGCTAAACTTACCGGGGTAAAAACGCATTCAGTGCATTGAGAAAATGCATTAAGCTCATTGTTATACACCGAGCGAGGGTTGCCATGAAAGTTGTATTGTGTCACCTGCCGTCCGCCTAATCAAGCAGACCAGCGTGAAAGAAAGATAAGTTTTAAGGTGAATGGTTGGTTTGAATTCTCCTGATTAGGTATTGCCAACAGCTGTCAAGTAGTTAAATCATTCGATTCTGTGTTTTCAAAGCCTAGAAAAAGTCAGACGAGTTAATTTGCTGCTGTATGCGATTTTTCTTAATCACACTCAGATGTTCTTCATGTATTGATACAGATTTCAGCATGAAAGAAAGATAAGTTTTAAGGTGAATGGTTGGTTTGAATTCTGCTGATTAGGTATTGCCAACAGCTGTCAAGTAGTTAAATCATTCGATTCTGTGTTTTCAAAGCCTAGAAAAAGTCAGACGAGTTAATTTGCTGCTGTATGCGATTTTTCTTAATGACACTCAGATGTTCTTCATGTATTGATACAGATTTCAGCAATATTAAGAAAAAACATTATTTATTTTATTTTATTCATTAAGGTGGTAGAGCAGACTGACTTCTGACACATGAAAAACATATTCAGCAGTTAGGTTTCTTGTAATCTTCACAGATCAGCGAACACATGGACCCGTCATCATGACTAATGAGCTTCCTGAGAGGAGCTTAACGCTCGTCGTTCTAGAATCCACAATTTGTCTCGTACTTACCATCTGTAGTCTTGTAGGCAATACCATGCTCTGTTTGGCCGTCTATCGCAATCCAAGGCTGAGATCAACAACAAATCTCTATATCATCGCATTGTCTGTGGGCGATCTGATGTGTGCAGTGCTGGAAATGCCACTAACATTTTGGACTTTAGTCGTTGGAAAATGGGTGTTCGGCGACGGTGTATGCCAACTTCACGGTTTCGTGGACGTGTTTTCAACTTATTGCCCACCTGCCACTATGGGTCTCACAGCCTTTAACAGATACATTCGCATCGTGAAGACTAATCATTATCGACAAATATTTTCTCCTTGGCGTTCTAAGTTCTGGCTCTTTGGCGTTTGGTTCAGCCTCGCCGGATATCTTCTTATTGCGCGCGTAACAAATTGGCAAAGATACGACTTTGTTGTCGGTTTTGCCGCGTGCAGTGTGGAACATTACACAGAAAACAGGAAACTTATTCATTATTGCTTTGTGGTGTCGTTATACTTTGGCGTTTCATTTTTAGTTGCAATATTCTCTTACTACAATGTGTTTCAGGCAATTAGGAAGCACCATTTACAAGTAGCTCCCAGACTGTACAACGCCTCATTAGCCACGACCTCCGCAACACAAACACTGAGAATTTCAATACAGGAAATTAGAATCAGCAAGTCGATTGCTGTTGTAATGGCAGGTTTTACCCTTTGTTGGATACCGATGTGGAGTCTTTCTCTGACCAACAGATTCTCTTCAAGCCCTGTGCCAAGAATAATCCCATTACTCGTAACATTTTTCATCTTCTTTAGCAGCTCAATCAATCCCTTTATCTACGCTGCCACTAACAATGGATTTCGACAAGAATTTCGCAGAATGGTATTGTGTTTCAAGCGAAAAGCTAGAGTTGCCACTACGCGTATGCGTGCAGGTACGATTGTGGAGAATATCAATGTGAACCATGAAGCGGAGAATCCCGAAGATGAAAAAAACGTCAACGTTACTTACTTAGCTATCGTGAGAGCCAGCGCATCTGCCAGCGCAACTGTTAGAAGCTCTGCGAAATACGGGCAAAAACCACTTTATGAGAATGCTGATCACGCAAGATAGCTTGTTGCTCGGAAACTTTAATCTTTTAGGTTACAAACGCTACAAAAAGAACTGAGGTGAAAGGCAATGCAATGGTAGAGCTCCAAAGGCTACCTGCGCCGCTCAACTGTCATGGCAACGTTGATTAAATAAAGACAGAAAAAAGTTCTGTCTCTTTGTGAACAGAGATAAAAGACAAAAGTGATCATTCTGGTCTTTAGCCAGTACTGCACTGATTAAATTAAACAGTTAACTGACATTTTTCCGTCAAGTCATTAATTTCTGCAAATTATCGTTGTTTTCTTTACCACTCGAAGATATATATATCATCAAAAAGTGTCGTGCAACGTTACCAAATAGTCAGATACACCTGCGTTAACTGAGACAGCACCAAAAAAAGCGTTAATTCGCCACGGATCTTTCTTTAGAGAACATTTTGTTGGTCATCGTGGCCGGAAAGCTGTTGCAGTATATCATATTCCCCAATCGTTGTTTTTGTTATCGTTTAGTTGTCCAGTCTTTTATTTTCAACCTTTTTTTACGCTACTTATCTTCAATGTTATATCTATTTCAATAACGGAATTCAGCGCAATATTGCTGTCGCGTCTGTGTAGCTCATCTAGATCGGTTTACTGTTTTAATTAAGTGTTACGAGTCATATCATGTGTTTACTGTTAAGTTTAAGGCCCAAAATGTTAATTGCTTTAATTCGTGATGAGAGTAATACGTACTACTGCAAGGATTTCTGATTGAAACGGGTGCCCCAGTTGCAAGTACAGTGGAACCTCTACTTACGGCCACCTCTCTACAACGGCCACTTTTTTCTTGCGGCCACTGTTTTTGGCGGACAGTCCATACATTGGCTCCTCTTTGAACCTCTCTACAACGGCCACTTCCCTCTGTCCCCAAGGTGTCGTTTGTGGAGGGGTTCAACTGTATTGATGAGTTACCACGGTTTCGCACAATCTTGAAGAGGTCTTGATTTCTAATAATCGTCTTGAAAAGTCCTTGAATTCGGTAGAGGTCCTCGAAAAGTACATGATTTCTTTCTTAGGTCTTGAAAATACCTTGACATTCACTAATAACCTTGTATATGCCACACCATTTTCTGTGAAATTAGATTGTTAAGTCTGTGCAGTCGCACCATGTAAGGAAATTCAAGACAGTCTTGAATTCTGGGTTTCACGCTGACTGTATTGCGGGTTCCTGATACCGTATTCCGATCTTTGTCAGTGGAACTTGGATTCCGGATTCTGTTACTGGTATTCCGGATTCCTTGAGCCGTATTCCGGATTCCAAAGCCCAGGATTCTGGATTTCCGCAAGCAAAAATTTCCCAGATTTCGGAATCCGAATTCCATTCGACAGGCGGCGACTGCAACCCAGGAACGCAAACTGGCTAATCGCGACATCTTCGCACGTGACCTAGGATTTTTGCTATGTCGTAGTAATAATTTTTGGAAATAAAAAAGTAGCTTATTAACTCAGGCCACTGATGATGCCACCGACCACCTCTATATTTTATCACAGTTTTAGATCATAAATTTAATAGTGACAGAGGACTGTTACAACCTTTTCGAATATAACAAGTGAGTAAATATTACGAACATGAAATATCATCGATGCTTGGGCTTGTTTTCTTTTGGCGCTTTAGGGTTTAACGGTTGCAATTCTTTAACCGAGAAATGCACTCGGTAAGCGATCGGATCTTCCGAAAATTTTCTCAATATTCAACCGTCTTAGACCCCACAAGATTTACCTGTTCCAGACCTCATACCAGCTGTAGTTCTCAGGCTATAAGAAATGTAAACCGGCCATAAGACATTTTAGGAAAATTAAATTTCACTTTTCTTATAATTCACACTTTGACTCATTATTGAGTTAATTGAAGCTCTGTTTACCTGTCATGGGTCGGGTGTAAGAAAGAGGAGAATCTCGATGTTATAATTATTGGTGTGGAAAACCGCCAGTAACAATGAAACTGTGAAGCACCCTCGAAGTGGCCATATTTCTTCTCTTGAAACCATTCGTACGCTTAAGGAAAGTACCAATAACAAATTTTCCTTTTCAAATCACACTTTTAACGCTGTTCCCGTGTTATCTTACCCTGCGAGGAGAGGCCCTTCGATCTTCCTAGATAAGTCGGGAAGAGGAAGGGACTTTTCTAGGAAGATCGAAGGGCCTCTGCCGCAGGGTAGTGTTGTCTCGACAAGTTTTGTTTCTTTGTGAACTGAATGTCGCGTTAATTTCCTTCATTTTGAAATGTTACCCTCCCTTTCGCATTAATTGCGTTTACTAAAAAGTCGTTTTGTACTAAGTTTACGGTAATTTAAGTCGCGGCGCTAATTTCCAATACCTTAATTCATAAGGCGTTAATTTTCTGTAATAAGGTACAGCGAAAGTTTATCACTAATCAAAAAAGGCGAATTAAAGACTGTCCATAGGAAAAGTAAGTCTGTACCAGCGCTCACCCAGTGTGCCCGACAAGACCAGGGGTTAGGGGTACTCCCTAAAATGGCCCACACGGGCAGACTAAAAAGGATAACCCTTCTCGGGTTTCAGCTATATCAAAGAGGAAATTCACATGTGGTAATATATGAAAGGGAATCAAAATCTATCTTTGTTCAAGTATTCAAATTGCCTTTGGTTCACTAACATGTTTCGAAGCGCCTCATGGATTTATCATTCTAATCTCGGCTATTAAACATTACATGAAAAAACCTCCTGTACTAGCCAAGGGATATTTTCCATGGTAGGTATACGAAAAGGGTACCCTTTCTGTCAAAATTAATGGTATGTAAAAGTGTAACGGGTTGGACCTCGGGACGGAGCCTCCCCATAAAGCTTTGTTGACTAACCAACCTGGAGCAGATGCTGCAAATGGCTGCCATTTCTTCTCCACCATCCGCTGACTTATGATTTTTAAGTCCAGAGCTCTCATTATCCTTGGCCTTTTTTAGCCCCTATAACTTCTTTTATCACCAACAGCTGTGGGAGCTGTCCACTTATGTCGTGACAGAACACTTCAAATCTCCACCGTTATTTGAGAGTTGTCAGTAAGGAAATATTATCCATAACAAAATTAATCTCTTTGAATTGCTTACGTTTGCTTATATTCCCCTCTGTACATAGCCGAAATAGATTTTTGCTGAAAGTAAGATAAAATCAACAAATTAACAAAAACTAAACTAAACTAAACAAAAAACAGTTTCGCGTAAGTCCTGTAGAAATTGATATATTTCGGTAACATGTGCTGGCAGTGAAGTTAATGAGATTGATAGAGTTGCTCAAACCCATGAGAATAGTAACAACAGCAGTATCAGTGTGACATAACTTGTGGCCGAATCATTTAACTGACTTGGTTCGAGCTGTCCTGCATGATCAGCATTTTTTTGTTGTTGCGCTGAATAGTTGCCTAACATCCCTGCTTTTAAAGCGGTCACAAAAGCGAGATAATTAGGTAACGTTGACGTTTCTTTGTACATCTTTAAGATTCTCGGCTTTTTCATGGTTTAAATTAATTCCCTCTTCAATCATGCAGCTCCTATACGCGGGGAGGAAACTTTTGCTTTCGGCTTGAAACAGAGTACCATTTTGCGGAATTCTTGTCGAAATCCAGTGTTAGTGGCAGCATAGACAATGGGATTGATGGAGGTGCTTAAGAAGACGAAAAAGATTGCGAGTAATGGGATTATTCTTGGTACAGGGCTCGAGGAGAATCTGTTGGTCAGAGAAAGTCCCCACATCGGTATCCAACAAAGGGTAAAACCTAACGTCACAAAAGCGATCGTTTTAGTGGCTTTAATTTCTTGTACTGAAACTCTAAGCGTTTGCGGTGAGGAAGTCGTTGACTCGCTGTACAGTCTGGCTGCTACTTGTAAATGGTGCTTCCTAATTGCCTGAAACACATTGTAGTAAGAGAATATTGCAACTAAAAATGAAACGCCAAAGTATAACGACACCACAAAGCAATAATGAATAAGTTTCCT
>BOPM01000502.1:154814-176328 GCA_022179025.1 Porites australiensis | reverse complement strand
GAAATTTTGAACTTTAGTCTCTCGGAAATGCGATTTGCAGCGTTTTCTGGGCCTTTCGGTAACTTTTTTTCGAGTTAATTTAAGTGGAATTTAAAAAGCAATAATCAGAAACAAGCTACATAATCTGGGTGACCGTTAACCTCGCCAATGGTTTTGATCAGTATTTGTTCAAAAAAAATTTGAGTTAACGTACGTAGCCCCTTGAGATCGATGATATGGTAATTTTTTCATAGTATATTGACTGAATTGCTGAATTCTTTGTAATATCATGATGCGTTAAAAATATCCGATGATCGCTTATGTAAAATAAAAATGATCGGCGAAATTCGTCAAAATTTTACCGAGGCGAGTGCCTCGGTTGGCCTCATACTAGCTACGGCGCTGCCCTGAGATGGCCGAAAAAAAAAAACCTTTACTCAGTCTGCCAAGCAACGTTCAGCTCATATCAAATTTGTAAAGAAGTACAAAAGCCTCACAGCAAAAAGGGGCCGGGATGATTATCTTTTTTTGAATCAATGCCCAAAATATTTATATTAAATTATATTGTTTTTGTATTTATCATTATTATATTGTTTTTGGGGGTCGAAGTAGCTCTTGCATACCATAAGGTGATAAAAAAGCTTAAAATGAATCATCTGTGGCTCTACACGCTACATGACATATCGCACTCAATGCCACAACGGTTACAGAATGTCATAAAAAATAAATGGGGCATGCCGGTTACTGAAGTCCTGAATACATGTACCCGAAAAAGCAATAAACATCTTTTAGAAATTTCGTGTAAAAATAAAGTTTTGATCAAAAGTTTCAGCTTATGAAATTAGATAGGAACGAATTTTTGGGACACCCTGTACGTCGCACCAGATAAGGTTTTTAACGCCGTCTGTGATCTGATTCAAATCCCTTCCAGACTCAGGTCTCAGGAAACCAGGTATATAGCAACTGATCATGATGACGCAAATACAACCTTTGGGTTCCCTGTGGTCTTTTGGGCTCCTGGGAAAATCCACTGGTTAAGAAGGAATCCAAGACAGTCTTGGATTCTGGATTGCGCGCCGTGGATTCCGGATTCCAGGTACTTTGTCATTGGAGTCTGGATTCCAATCGTTAGTGGGATTCGGGATTCCTTTCGGTGTATTCCGGAATCAAGAGCCCAATATTCCGGATAACACAAGTACAAATATCCCGGATTCCGAATTTCCCAAGCAAAACTTCCCGGATTCCGGAATACGTATTCCCTTACATGGGGCGAAGGGAATTCCTCCAGTACAATCCACTCGTAAATTCAAGACTACTGTTTAATCGAACTGACGAACCTATGGAAATGATTCGAAACTTTCAAGGGGCATAAACCGTCTGACACTGTATTGAGTATGGTTGATCAGAGGTGTACTTAATATCTGAAATGACGTTGCATTTCCCAACGCGGGAATTTCATTATAATTTTAAATGGCAGCCATTTTGGTTTGGTTGGTGACCTTACAATTACTCAGTGCAAAATAAGGCCAAAATCAGCTAGTATTTATTGCGCAAAAGCCATTTTTGCGCAAAAGTAAATCATTTCAGTAGGACGATTGACGTCATTTAGTATATATATCAGAATCCTTCAGTTGGTTGTTTTCTTGTGAAAATTAGGGCTATTGTCTTTTAACCTTCAGAAGAATTGAAAAATTTAAGGAAAAAAGCGAAAACGAGATGAATTCTGGTAGTTGTTGCCAAATATCGTCTTCGTAAAAAAGGCCTGTTGAAGAGAGTTACGTCAAGGAGAATGATGTCACACCAGTGCATCATTTTGAATTCAGAGAAGAAATCTTTGTCCTTCTGTCAGACTAATTGATTGTATGAAGGAACAAAGAAGTAGTTTCCTGGTAAGCCAAGAGAGAATATAGTTGTCTCCATAAGGGCATTCTATTGCTATGAACAGTTCTTAATATCGACATTGGAAATGTTCTCGGATAAATATCGGGACAGGAAAAGCCATTTTTATTAAATGGTATTAGAAGGTGCCATGATTCTTTTAACCGAAGCCTTCCTAATTTCTCTGTAGTTTAAATTTCTTGGTCATCTTCTACCGCATTCCGACCAGAAATCATAATTATTTGACTCGTATAGAATGCCAGTTATGACTCTAGATGAAACTACATAAGCGCGTTCTAAGATAACAAAAAAATTAACATTTCATAAATTGTACGAACTCACTTCGAGAGGAGACTGAAAAAATATAAAATATAGTAGGGGAAGAAACTGGTTATTATTAAAGTAAAATTTCTCTTTATATGTATGAAACTTATTTTCCATATTTTGAAATGATACAAAGCCTAATGGAGTTGATATTTTAAAATAAAGGCCTCATAGAATTTGAAGATTTTAAGTAAGCTTTTGACAAATTGATGTATCAAAAAAAGAAAAAAATCGTTGAGGCGAGCAAATTCAAGTGACCAAATTTTGTCCACATTATTTTGGTACAGTAAAGGGTGAATCAGTGCGAAGGTCTTTTAACTAGTTTCAGAGTGAAAAACTGTAAGATATTTCGTTTAGTATTAATTTAGTGCATACAAGACCCATACAAAGCAAACAAACTATATCATGTATACTAAGAAAATGTATATCGGTTCTAAAAAAATCTCATGACATGTAATTTCTCAACTTTTGCATGTATCTGGCAAACTTTAACAACAACTTAAGAAACTAATATTAATGCAACGAATTTGTCATTAATCAAATGGAAGGTCGGTTTGACTAAATTATTGTGTTAATAATGATAATAATAATAATAGTAATAATAATAATAAAAGAGATACAAGCATATAAACATAAGGATCAAACTGCGCACAATATTCCCAAGCAAAACAATTTTGGTTCCAACAACTATTAATAGCATATCCACACGCAAATCGGAAACAGGGTAATTCAGCAAGAAAGTGTATTTTTAATGTGACATTTGTTTAATTACAGAACTTCCTCATTTTGTCGCTTCTTTAAAAATCTATTTTAAAGTTTTAACAGCGAGGTATTCTAAGGTTATTCTTGCAAAAGCTACCGGTACTTCCTTGATCAAATTACTAAAAAAACGAAGGCTTCTTAATGGTAATTCTAGAGAAACATTTCTAGTTCTTTTTTCTCGATCTTTAATTGAATTCCTTAAACTTGAAGCAATTGAATATATCAGCGAAATATCAACACAAGATTTAAATTATTTCTTAAAACTATGTTCATTTTACTGTCTTTTGAGTGATTACAGTGTTAAACTTGTGACTTGTTTCTTCGAGTGTCTCTCCTGTCACTGCCTATCACAGAATCCGGTGTTACTTTCCTGACTCTCCACCAACACATCAAATTGTAGAATTCCTCTCTGAAAACACGATTTGTTGTGGCGTATATAAAAGGGTTTATTGTGCTGCTAAGAAATAAGAAAAATATAACTAGTAACTGTATTAGTCTGGGAGCTGTGTCTGGAAAGAATCGCTTCCAAAATATAAATGTCCACATGGGTATCCAGCAAACCAGGAACCCAGCCGCTACATAAAACAAAACTCGACTAATATTTATTTCTTGTACCGAGATTCTCGCTATCTCTGTTTGATTCGTGTTTTGCAAAGTTTGCGCCACGTCCAGTTTATGTTGACGAATTTTGTCAGACACTTTGTAATAACTGACACAACCAGCGAGGAACGGTAGAACAAAAAAGAAGATGAATACAAGGCAGTAATGAATATTTCTGTTGCCTGATTTGGTGAAGGCAACGCTACAGACTGCGTACCCAGGAATGAACTGAAACTTTAGCCAGCCTGTGACTCGAGCAACGAACAGATAACTGGCGAGAAAGAGCCACACGGAACAAATCCAAATCTTCGTTTTCCGCGATGAAAAGACCTTGTTGTATTGTTTGCTTTTCACAACACGCATGTACCTGTTGAAAGCTGTCAGGCCCATAGTCGCTGGTGTTACGTACGTAACGAACGCATCCACAAAACCTTCAATTTCGCATAATGGAACTCCGAAATCCCATTTCCCCAGTATAAGCACGGCTGACGCCAAAGGCATTTCCAATGTAGCACACAACAGATCGCTGACTGCTAAAGCGATGATGTACATATTGATGGTTGATCTGAGTTTTGGATTTTTATACACTGCTAAACAAACCAGAGCATTTCCCAAGAAACTAATGATGTTCAAAAGAAGACAGGCACTTGCTTCGATAATTGCAATGATCAAGCCACGGTTTGGCAATTCCAGCGAGGACATCTCCGTTAGCAGTGTGTGGAATAGATCTATATCAAGTTACGTTCGGCGCTGAAGGTCTTCTCATATCAGAGAAAAATTCACTTCCTGTTTTTTTTTTAAAACTGATTTACAATGTAGATATTATTTAGCCTCCTACCGTACGTCAGAACATGAATGGAGTTTTTTGTTTGACTTACATTATCCACCTACAGCTTTATTTACCCTTTTCAAGTGGCAACAAATGGCATCAACAAAATAATTCCCAAGAATATGAACTTCTAATATAGAATTTTTCATTGATCTTCAGTAACTGGTGTATTCCCAGATAGCTTGTTAAACATGTTATTATTCGCTCCCTAATTTTTTTTTGTACAAACTAAAAGGTCTTCTTTCTCTTGCCTTTTAGTAACAGGTGATTTCGTTGGCCCTCATGCATGTTTACATCAGATCGACGAGCAAATTTTGCCACCAGGCCTCGAATTGAAATCATAAAGTTGCGAAGTTTTGCATAAATGAATTCCATGACAGCAGAATTGAAAAGAATACCCACGAACAAAGAGAGCAAATGCGAAGAATTTTTCTTACAAACGAGACTTGGTGGACAGGTGAAATTTGCTCGTTTGACGTAATTAATCATGCATAAAACCATTGTTTCGGCCCTTGCAACAGATATACTAATGAACATAGACCTATTCGGCTAACGCAATGTTGTACCCAATTCAGATCTCTCGGGGTTAAGATTCTTTGTGCCCTGTATTTGCATTATAAGGTGGCATTCACATTTAAATGATATGGAAATTCCTGAAACAAAAAATTTATTCCTAAAGGGTTTAAATCGGGTACAACATTGAGTTAGCCGAATTGGTCGATTGTCAAGGGATCTCATCAGTGAAATGATGCGATGCTCATTATATTTTCAGTTGAATTCCCTTCTTTGTTTGTGATGATTCAAGGTGGACCGGATCATAGTTAGTAGAGGAGACTGGTTATGAAAGCCGGAAAACTCCAAAGTTGAAAACAACGGTGTTTTAGTTTACGTTGGAAGTTCCCTGACCGTGCACAATCCTGTTTGCCTTCTGTTTACAAATTGTGACTGAATAAATTAATGCGATGTTTCTATTGGTCAGTAAGTTCAAAATGGTAGGAATGCCATTAAACGTTGTGCACGGTCAGGTCCGAAAAACCTAAGACATGTAACGAAGGAGCGCGAGTCTAGCGGATTCATTACCATTCCACTTTAATAAGTATGACCGGATGGATCAACTTGCTGATCTCACAAAAGCACGTAATATATACATAGAATACTTAATCAATCTATGTTTTATATTTTCTGACCCTGATTGTACGAATTGTTTGCTCAGCATTTCCGAGGTTTACCTCCTTGAACATCGAGAAGAACAAATTCCAATTTCGATGCTTTTTTAATCCCCTTTTTTGTTTACATAGACGGAATAATACATCATTATTTTTCTATAGAGGCCTTCCTCTTTGATGCCATCACTGACTGATAAATTTGGGCAAAAAACAATCAAACAAATGAACATAAAACGTAACAAAACATCAGATATGTACTGGCATATCATGGGGGCGGTGTAAAATGAACACTGCGAACTGACTGCGGACTATTGTTTTTAGGGTTAGTTTCATTTGCAAGGTGAAAACAGTTAGTCTAATTTTACACTGACCCGCCATGATTCTTCCGGTGAAACCACCACGGCCAAATTTTAAGAAGAAAATCGAAACACTGGTTATAATACTATGGGCCTTAACGAGCGCGTGCTCACCTGAAAGGTAAACAGTTGAACATTTTTACGAGCGCTTCAAAAGTAGGCTAATTAACATTGGAAAAATACGTTACGTTTGTAACAGGTGTATAACTAATAAAAGTAGTAAAATTTTCAGCGCTTTGTTATTTTTTGGAGCAATATTTGTTAAAAGTGTGTGAAACAGAGTTGAAGAGATGTCAGACCATATACAGCTACATACATGCCCATCAATTTGGCTTCAAATACAATTTGATTTGTATGTTGTAGCTTATTTTTTATCCCAGGTAATTTTTGTTTCTTGTTTTTGTTTTCGGGTATGGTAATGTACGCTAATGAAGTTGAAACAAAGGAAAAATGAAAAATTACCTAAGATAAAAAATTAAGTACAACGTATACATCGTTTATATCAGTTTTTCAACGATTAGCTAGAACGCTTGACTGGGAGGTGGTGGGTTCGATTCCTAGAACCGGACCGATACTCAGGGTCTTAAAATAGGCACTGCCTTTTCCCTGCAAACGGCCTGACCTTCGCGTGGCTCGAATACCCACGTAAAATGTCGGTTCCGTCTCTAGTAGGAGATGTAAAAATAGTGTCCTCAATTAGTACTTTTGCTAATTAAAAAATACATGGACCCGACTCAAATAAAGTGCCTTTTTGTACAATTTATTTTATTTCCCGTACATTATTATTTTTAGTCATTATAGTTGCAACGTTAAAGCTAGTCGTAAGGACAAAAGTATTGAGTATTTTCACCATGTGACCTCCTTTTTTACTACCTTCGTTTTTACCGTCACTCATCATTATTGCATAAAAATGTTCTCTATCAACGAAATCTTAGGGTATTAAAAATAGAATAACAAACGCAGTTTTGAAAAATTCCATATTTTTTAACTGGAATTTTTTTAAGTGAAAAAGAGAATATCAGCATAATGATGTGCATGAAAAGTTAAGTGATGATCGGTTACTATGGTTACGAGATGTGACGTCATAAGTAGTGAGCGGTCAAGCCATTTTTGAGTGAAAATGCA
Organism: Porites australiensis; assembly: GCA_022179025.1. NCBI lineage: Eukaryota > Metazoa > Cnidaria > Anthozoa > Scleractinia > Poritidae > Porites > Porites australiensis. The sequence goes on along the minus strand of BOPM01000502.1, from coordinate 169,309 downwards.
CATTTTTTTGCTTTGTTTCTTAAATAAAAGTAAAGTTTTTGGAAATAGTTTAAAGCAAACTACTTATTTGTTTGTGGTGTTACATGTCAAGAACAAAAAAAAAATGCCAATTCTCTCCGTTTTTACCTGATTTCTAATTCTTGGTTAAATCCAAGATAGCGGCCAAGTTGGCGGTCAAAATGGTGACCGTGTTTGGTGACGTCACAGGCCGCCAGCAGGGCCGTAGCAATTAAATATACCCCATCTTGTCGAGAGATTTCCACTGCTGGTAAAATCTTTTCGAAATACAGCAACATGTCAAAAACTCGCGGGACGGGTTCCATCAACCCCCCCCCCCCCCCCATCCCTTGAAACACGGTGGGGGTGTGGCGTTAAGTGAATGTTACGTTCTTGAACATGTTAGCAATGTCTCCATTGGATAAATACTTCAGAGCATGGCCCCATTTTGTGTGGCACCACCTATTTCTCTTGCTCCCCTCCCCTTTTGATGCCTGCAACGCTGATGCAAGCTAAGACTGGTCACGCACAATCCAGCGTTATAAATAGCCGTTATTAATGGACAATAATGTGGCGCGATGGAAAGGGAAATGCAATCAACTCTGGTGTTAAGTTGTAGGCCTCTCAATCCTCTGGTGCAATCAAAACTAGGCTAGTATGTTGTCTCCAAATGATAAGGTGTATGCCTCTTAATCCTCCGGTGCTGTAAAAAATAGGCTAGTATGTTTTACCTAATTGACATTGGTATTAAAAATATATATATATAAAGACAAAAAAAAAAGAAAGAAAAGAAAAACAGAGGGCTGGTTTTGTTTCAATCCACCTCCGCTAAAGCCAGAGTCGGGTGTGGATTTACTTGGCTGGTCTTGCAGAAAAAAGTTTCCATTAGTTTTTCTCGTATTTTCTCGTCTACGAAGGCATAAATCAGTGGATTGTAGCAGAAAGAGGACTTGGCAATGTATGCTGGGATTGAGGCAGCCAATCCGGTGATCAGACTTGGTTTAGCATTTGCCAAAATCGCGTAGATAAGATACGGTGTCCAGGCGACTAGATATCCCGTTGTCATCGAAACGGTTACCGTTGCCATTTTGCGTTCTTTGGCAAGTGTGTCTTGAATATCATGCATGTTGTTGTTGTTCCAGTTATTCTGTTGTGCGTGTTGGTAAAATGCCTTGTATGATTTGTAGTAACAGGTGACCGTCATTGCAATAGGTATTATATAGCACATGAATAGCAAGCAGAAATCATATGAAACGTGAGTTGGTTCCTGCGACCTCCAGTCAATGGCGCAGCACGTTTCGATACCTTCTGGTATGTAGTTCGACCATCCAGTAATAGGCATGAGGCTCCAGAAAAATGAGTAGCACCACAGTAGAATAGAGAAAACTGTGGCTTTTTTCTTGCTGAATTGCGCAGCTCCGTTATTACCGTCGAGAAGCCTGCAGAACGTGGTATACCGCTCATACGAAACAGCGGTGAGGTGCATCATGGAACTTAATCCAAAGAATGTTACGGTAAAACCATACCCGTTACATGCTGCATCTCCGAACGGCCATTCACCACGTGAATTGGAGAGGACCAGGAGTGGAGTTGCCATTACTGACTGGATAAAGCCGCCAAGCGACATGTTCATTATAAAGATATTGGGTGCATCTAAGAGTTGAGGATTCTTGAAGAACATGAGACAGAGTAAAAGGTTGAAGATCACACCGCAGCTCCCAATGACAGCGGAAATAACAGTAAAAATTGTCGATGCATGGGTCATTTTACTAGTCCCTAAAAAGAAAAAGAGGTTTCTAAGAGGCAATTGACACTGGGTATAGAACAATCACATAAGGTATCGTCATTTTGATTCTACAGTATACATAGATGCCAACTCTCCTGGACTATCCGGGAGTCTCCCGAATACGTCGCCGATCTCCCGCTATCTACGCTCTTCCGTACGGGTTACCATGGAGAAAATAATTGTTTGAGCTTTTCTGTTTTTAGGCTTGAATTTAGCTTATGTGTTCTTAAAAATTGATTTTATTCGTAGCACGGTTTCTGGGGCATTTTTGCACATCTTTATAAGACACTGTCAGAGATTATTTCGTCATTGCAATGTCGCCTGCGTGCAGACGTCTCCTATTTCCTTTGTTGCACGAGGAAAAGGGACGTCTGCGTAACGCCGTCGCTAATCGTGTTCCAGCGTCCCGCTGGCAGGGTATTCTGTTTCGCATAAATTGTGGAATAATATCCGGTTAGAAATAAGAGTTGACAGGCCACACACAACATCATAAGCTCGTGATAATGCGAAACGTGTGGTTTATGCTTCCGTGGGTGTTCCTGATAGGATTTGATTTCAGATGCAGTTGTAAAGTGTTTACATGCTTTGATTTGTTTTGGCTGGAAAACCCCGATTACATAAATCACCGCATACATTATCAGACCAGATTCGATAAATACCAATCAGCGTTAAGTCAAACAATGCGCACTGTGTGTCAGCCTATCACAGCACGTTCCCAAGATCTTGGGAACCCAGCGGGACGCTGGAACACGATTAGCGACGCCGTTACGCAGACGTCCCTTTTCCGCGTGCAACAAAGGAAATAGGAGATGTCTGCACGCAGGCAATTACAAAGCTGAACGCGAATTTTGATGTTAAGTACCTCATATAATGTCCTAAGCCATTCCCATTTACTACTTACACATAGAACATAATGCACCTTTTCCGTTAAAATTTTCGATATTTGTCAGTTCGGTAAATCTTAGTTGATGATTTACAAAACAAGTTAATTATTCATATTCGTTATTTAATTCACACGGTTGAAACTCTACTCAAGTAAAAAACCTTCTTCATTCATAGTCCATTCATCATTTGATTGCAGTGGAACCTCAGTGAAGTCTGGCTTGTTTAAGCTACACGATCGTCTATTTCACCTTTGTTTGGAAAGGCCGATAAGTGAATTTGTTTTCATTCCGATGATCATGGCGTCTCACATGACGCCGTTACGTACGTTTTGTGAGTTCGGAAGTGGCTGAGTAGACCAATCCGAGCACGAAAGTAATCATGAGAGAATAAGTGGTCGAGCGAAAATAATATGGGTCGGATTTCAGTAAAGTTATTTTTAGTGACTGAAGTCAAGACTGTTTCCCGGAACGTCCACGAATACTGATTTATGGCTGGTGTCTTACCGTAAATCCTCTATTAAGCCCCCCCCCCCCCACCCCTTAAATAAGCCCTCTCCCTCTAATAAGCCCCCCTTTTCAGGGGAAGAAAGTCAATAAGCTCCCCCTCTCTATTAAGCCCCCCTTCCCTCCCCTATTTATTCTTCGCTACTAAATGACAGACTGTATCAGTCAACCACGACTGTAAAACTTCGTGTGGACTGATCCAGGATGGTTTATTAACCAACTGGAAGATCGGATTTGATTCTGATCCTCAGCTGCATGACCTAAAACTTCTTGTACTCGAGCTGTTCCACTTTGCAATCTAGTTCTTTATGGAGAACTGATACCCCTCTCAAATAAGCCCCTCGTCTCTATTAAGCCCCTCCCCCTCAAATGGGCTTGAAATAAATAAGCCCCCCCCCCCCCGGAGGCTTAATAAAGGATTTACTTTAATTGTGGAATGTTTTGAACTCACTGCTGCCTCTGATCTGGACGATGTCAAATTTGGAAGTTCCACTTGCCAGTATTCTTCTGTTGCTATAGGCTGGTTCTCGCATTAACCCGCAGAGCATTTTGCCACTGAGATAAGCAAAATAGTTTCAAAGAGAACCTCCCAATGTCGTCAGATATATATCCTTTCAGTAATCTTTAAGCATCCTTCATAATTTTCTATGTCAACTGGAACGTAGCTACTGTGGCACTCAATTGCGACCTCTCAACAACCTTTTAGAACGTACAATCACTCTTAAATTTCGCTCATGACTCGAGCATGGATAAACAGCACCCAGTGAAAGTACTGCAGCAGTACGCCTCGTAGGCTCGATTACCACGCGCTGTGCCGGAGTGCGCGCTTTCCTGGATTTCCCCTGAAAAGGAGGAGAACTGAAAGGCGCACCATTTGAAGGGTCTGAAATGAGCTTAGAAGGAGGTGCCGGTACAAAACAGGCGTTCTTTTGTACATGCCGGGTAAGAGGCGGAAATCAAACCTACACTACCAGGAGCCTGACACGACTTGGTTTTCATAACAATTTGACACAAGTAACATAATGAGAAGAAATTCTATAAGTACCGAAACTGGAAGTTAAAGTCATTTATCTCTGGTCTGAAAAAGCAGCTAACTAAAAGACCCTCCCTGTGCTGGAAACAAATCAAGCAAACTGTTTTTGACCAAAAAAGGAAAAGAAAAGACAAATTAAAAAAATACGACTTATTTCTGAAGACAAAAATCCGTACAATGTTGGACCATTTCGGCGGTCGGTTAATTTTTTCCCTGTCGGTAGTCAGTAATTTTTTTCTGGTTTTGTCAGTAGTCAGTTATATTTTTCGCCGTTTGTTGCTAACCGGTTAACCCATTCAGTCCCTCTTTCAGGCCCTCGCTAAAAATCACCTAGCCTCCCACGCAGACGTTTTTAGGGGAGCTCGTTTTTCGTCCCTCCCCACAAACGCCTGCTCAACCGAAGACAACATTCCTTTCCCATGCTTAGCCAATCACATTGTACTTTCCAAATTCTGGAAAGTTGACCTCGACTGCAAGGTAATCTGATAATCACTCGATCTGCAAGAAACACTGGGAAAGCTTTCTGACCTCTAATAAATGTTAGATTCAGAGCGGCAAAATAAGATTTCGTCAAATTTTAGAATACCCCATGCTCTGCATAACCTTAGCGAAAGAAGAAAAGAAGGAAAACGGTAACTCTAGGGTCACGTGCAAAACGTCAAGCTTATAAAAATAAGTAAGTTGAATATGTTTATCACCGCTGTTTGTCTTCTATTTCTTTTCTGATTAGTATTTGCAATCGTTCGCAACATTTTACCCGATTTCAATCACTTCTTAGGCATAGTACGTAACTTCTCGTTGACCTGTTAAATCAAATGGCTCATTTAAGCCAATTCATGAATCAATAAACATTTTTCCCGAAACCCGCCATCTTTGCAAGCGCTTAAGGACTGATGGGATAAAAGCAATGTCACATGGTTTCTCAGGGGGAAAAACAAGTGAAAATTGGTTTTCTGAACCAATTTTGTGGAGGTTGAACCCTTTTGTTATATAACTATGGTACATGTACTTTAGTTCTTAAGTCAGGAGCCGAATGCCACGTGAGTGAAAACGCCCAAAACTCGAATTCGTTGCATAACTGTTAGAACGCTTTTACGCACGTGGCCAGCAGCTTAAATTGAATTACATAATAAAAGAGTTCCCAACGAATCAGTTTGGGGAACCAACATGGCCGCCGTTAATTATTGTTTTGGGAGACCAACATGGCGGACGTGAAGTGATGTGTATAAGATTGCAAATTCTATAATCCTTACTGAGTAGGAAACCGATAGGGATTTTCCAAGCGAACAAGCTTTTATTGTAATTAATCGTTCCTTTGGGTCTGTGGCTCTTTGAAGCTCACTTCAGAAAAAACTCAGAACCGTCTAACTTCAATTCGATCGATGAAATAGGAGTCTTTCTGCATTACTTAACGAAACTATGCAACAATTTCGAAATAATTCTTTAAACCTTAAGATCACATTGGAATCAAAGCAAACCTTGAAATATTGGCTCAGTTTTATTCAAAATTCTCTTCTTCCACGCCGCACCATTAAAAAAGGGACATCTCTAACTATATGTTGTCGAGAAATGAGCAAAACCAATCAAACGATTGGTTTCCCTTCGAAAGAATCAACGGTTCTGAGTACGGGAAAAGAAGAGAGAATAATTGTAACATCACTTTGTTATTATTCCAAACCAGCTAAAGGAATGTTGAAATTACTTTTTCATAAACCCTTAAACCGAAAGGATGTTTATTATCTCGACCATTTCAACGTAGCTACCTCGAGAAAATGTATTTGTATATCAAAGCTAACCACTTTTAGTTACTTTTCTCTGTTGTTTTATTATTATTATTATTACTTTCTATATATATTTTTTCAACTGTTTCGGTTGACAATTTGGTCTGAATACATTCATGCCCCATTAACTTGATCACGCGCGAGTCATGCTTAGACAAAACTGTTTAATATATTTTAATAGAAGGAATTTACCTGTATATACCAGAGTACACTCCTCCCGAAATTTATAACTACCATAAACGGTAACAAGCATTTCTTGATCCGCCTCAGTATGTTCCGACTTTTTTTTGGAGAGCCTCGATAACAGAAAAAAATAAAGCCTGGCTACGTACAGGCATGATGAAGCTGGATCAGTAAATTCCTTTTTGCACGAAACTGTTTCTTCCATCGAAGGGGACTATACCCTAACACACTGAACCAAAAATATGTTGATCGACAGTAGCACAACAGTGCAGACGAAAGAAAACAAAACTGTAGCCTTTACTAACAATCAGTTTAGCTTGGTCTCCTGCTAAAATTTGTAACAAACGTACCGGCAACATAACAAGTGTCTTTTAATTTAGTTGTCTCTACTGAGTTTGCTTTAAACGCACAACCGTAGAATGATCATGATATACATGTAGCGAATATAATCCAGCATTGACATGGAGCCAGCAGTTCTTTTAACTCCATCTTGCAAAAATCATTGTTAAATTTGTATACCCATTACCGCTCGCCGAGTTTTTCTTGGTTCAAATTTCCCAGCTATATTTCGCCAAACTAGATAACAAATCAGTCAGTTATCTTGGAATTCAGAGAAATGAAATCCAACTGCAAAGCAGTCTAACTTTTCCATGTATGGCATAATTCAATATTTATCTCTTTTTCAATTATCCTTCAATTATCCTTCCTTATCGTTTGCTGATCTTAGTACTATGGAAACGTTAAGGGATTATAAGTTATACTTACCTTTTCTGAAAAATTCGCGATCTGAACTGTATATGTTGTTTAATTTCAACGAAGATTTTCCTTTCCTTGAAATGCTAGCGTTTGGCCATCAGTCGGTAATCTTTTCATTTTCAATCTCTTACGGCGAGCTCGTCCTCAGAGTCTTCGTTACTCTTGTCCAGCGGAAAATGAGGAAATTGCCGCTTACTGACACTATTTGATTGCCCTGCTTTCAAGGACTTAAACGGAAGAAAGAAAATGGGTGTCCATCAAACACTTTCATTTTGGGCTAGGCACGCTCCAAATTGTTAGGCATTTTTACTCCATAAGAAACTCAGGGAAGATACTTTTTGACTATGTAGTTTGGTGTTACCTTGGAAAATGCCTATTTAACAGTTTCCAATGTAAAACAAAAAGAAAAATCTTCAAAGGCTTACTTCTCTCTTGAATTGCCAATTTATAGTAAACGTTCAAAACAAAATTGAAAATACACCAGTATGAAACCTTGTAAAAGTTCAGAACGTTGGATTATATAGTGTTGAGTTCATTTAAGGTATTATGGAATATGCATGGCGTTGCTGGGGACCAGTGACATTATTCAAAATTGCCGATATCTTGGCAGTCGTCTTGGATTTTACTGAAAATGCGGACTTATGTTGTAGATCAATTATTATTTCCGATTCTTTGAATACAAAACGTGGTACGAATGAAATAAGAATATGGAGAATTTAAAAAGAGTTTAGTTCGACAAATCCCTTACCAAACCACCTGTATTTTGAATCTTTTTTTTTTTTTAAGTGTATTTCAATATTTTTACCTGAATTAGGGGTATTTTTACTATATTTTATGAATAAAACCAAAATGGTCATGGAGCTTAAAATGTATTTGGAATCTATTCGAATACTACTTATATAATTTTGGAAGGTTCTCCCCATACTTGAAACATATTCTATTAAAATTACATTTTAAACAGATACTAAAACATAAGAAAAACACCGTCAAATTTACGCGAGAAAGAAAGAGGTGACGTGACAGTATGGTCACTTTGAACTTAGTCTTGACTGATATTGAAAGTTATAGGCAGAAGTACATTTTCATCTTCAGAAATATGGTCAGTATGAGTTGATATGGTCATTATGAGCTTAGCCTTGACCGATTCTTTGTCATCGATTCAGACAACTCATAGGTTGTGAAACATTTTGAGCTACCAGTGCTTTCCACAAAAAATCATGATCATTGGTTAGCTGAGATGAGCGGTAGCTGAATCTACGTCTGCGCGTGATCAACATAAAATGATATGATAATCTTAGATTTTTGCAGGGCCTTTGAAAAAGTCGCCTATAAAAGAGTGTAGCTGTGAAAATTGCGGCAGATTGACGTAGGTATGAGGAAAAATATACCTCAATGGATTCAGTGCTTGCAAGAGAGGATAAAGGGGACAGAGAAGGCTCCCCCATACACACCCTATACCATAGGTAATTCGTCTCGAGTTATTTTTAGAATCGGGATAAAGTTACCTCGCGCGCTGCGTGGATGTTTCGCGGAGGTTTCGCATGACTAAACGTCGTGCAAAACATATCGGGCGAAAGGCAATGAAAGCGTAAAGAAATCAAGAGTAATTCTGAATATTGAAGCGAAATGAGTCGGCGCTCACCTGGGAAAAGAGAATCGCTCGACTCTTTGACAACCCGTGAAATCAATTTAACTCGAAGTTGTCGTAACCTTAGTGCTTTGATAAAATGAGAAATTTCGCCGGTCTATTGAAACCGATCGTTTGTACAATAAAGCAAGTAGGACGCCAAGTGTTATTTTTGTTGAATAATAAAAGACTAATAAAAGACTAAATATTAAACCAGAAATTGCTCTCCTTAAACTGTAAATTATAAAGGATCCTGAGAGAATATTCAGTGTGTTAAGGATTTCCCTGCTGTACTGTTAGCTCTATACAAGAGAGGAAGGGCGATTCTTTTTTAATTTCCGTTTCGCTGACACAGCTTTAGCAGAAGTCTGTCTTTAGTCGTTTTCGTCGACAAAACGAATGGCAGTATCGCTCTCCGCGTCTTCCGCCTTTTTTTTCTGCGTCAATTCGTAAAGGACGCGTGGCTCTGAGAGTGGGTAATCCACGCGGAACACATTCGGGCTATGTGATTGGCTGTTGTCTAATCCCCCTTGGTATCTGTGGTCTTAAAAATAACTCGAAACGAATTACCTATGGAATAGGGTGTGTATGAGGGATGCCTTCTCTGTCCTCTTTATCCTCTCTTGGTCATTGTCACTAAACACTTTTAACTAGGAGTACTGAACCTCGTCTGGATTTGCACAAATTTGCACACGGAGTAAATCTGGCAGGGGCAAAGATAGTAAATGCCACATTTGCACACAACTTTAGGAGAGAAAATCTGCACCTTTATAAAAAGTCTATAAATTATTATCTCTGTAAAAGGTCGAGTTTTTCCATTGACACGGGGTGTAAATATGTAGGCAAATGCGGCATTTACCATCTTTGCCCCAGATTGACTTCTCAGTTTTTGCATTTTTTGCATCTTTTCTAAGAGCAAGTTTGTGAAACTCTTCAGCTCTGATACTATCTATAAATCGGCGGATCGTTAATGTTGTTGTTGTTGGATCGATTCCTGTATTTAGCCCGGGACACTTTCTTTTTGAAGAAATCGATCGATCCAGCTGAATCCCAGCTGAATAAGTGCCATATTAAACAAACCTAACCTTTGAAGTCGTGAAGAACGTTTAATAACAATGACTTAATAGAAGCATTAATATTTCAAATTACACTCGACGTCTATACATCGTGGGCTGGAGATTCAATCGCATGGAGAGTTTGGCGACATGCTTACTAGGCTACACTTTAGTGACGTTTACATAGAATAACAAGTCTCATCTCGACCAATCAGAAGTCGGATCGATTCCTGTATTTAGCCGCAAGTACTTTCTTCCCGAGCTGCCATATTGAAACGAAATCTGCCAGTCGCTATTTTTCATTCCTCCCTTCCAATGAGACCCCGCGCGCGCCTCAACCTAATCCCCAATCTTCTCTCACCCCAAAAAAAACACTTAAATAGCGATTGGGTACAAGTCTGATCTACAGTAAAAAAAGGGCGACTCGCGCTGTGAATTTAAAGCGGCTATTTCACGCTATTTGCTAACTTTCAAAAAAGCTAAAACGTGTTCTCGAGTCAATAGAATTCCAAAAATAATGGCCCAGTTTTGTTAAGACTATATTTGGGCACTGAAACGGTTTTCTGTTGTGTGTAGCTGCGGATGGTACTGAGGATGGACATGGACTGAAACTTGAAAAAGTTGGACTAACCGTTTGACGTTTTTAAAATCGCCATAACATTATTATGGTTAGGGCTCCCTGAAAAAATTTGAATGATATGTATCTTATTTATAACTCTGCAGGAGCATTCTGTGTATGGGACGTATGGCATTTTGAGACAAGTTTGGTAATGATCATTTTCTAATGGTTACGAGATATGACGTCGTCATAAGTAGGAGATTTTCAAGCTATTTTTGTCTGAAAATGCACGTTTTTCAACATTTTTTGTACAAGACATTTAGTATAGGTAATAGCGTGATTTGTAGTGATATTTCGCATAAATACCACGAGTGATATTTTGAAATTGTCGCGTAATTCCACGAGCCGTCAGGCCAGTGAAATTTGAGACAATAGAGAGTTTGAGATCCGAGTTTACCGCGAACCTCTAACCGCTGGGAGTCACGTGACAAGTCTTTCGCGTCACGTTTGAGGTTTACGACGTGCGTTTTCAACGTGGGGAGGCAGGTTTTCACGTATGCCATTTACCTGAAAGCTTTTAGCGTATAATTCTTGTTTTATCCCACGTAATGATACGAAAATCTTGTGCAGCAAGTCTTTATCCATTAACAGAGGCACAAATTCGGGCGAAATGCTAAATTTCATAAATCCTAGTGGATCTTGAAAACAAGTGCCATTCATGGCTGCTGATTCAAAATGGCGGCCGTAAATTTATAAGAAAAACTAATGTAAGAATTTACAGCTCTTTACTGCTAGATAACCCAGTGTTACCGTAAATTTCTTTTATTTTCACTGATTGATATTTCTTCCATTTCTAAATGGAAAAATAAATTCAGAATCCACTTCTTTAATCCACCGCCAATCTAAATCGAATTATGTTTGAACGTCGAACCGCAAACGGCTAACCGCAAACCGCGGTTAGAGGTTCGCGGTAATCTCGGATCTAAAACTCTCTAATTTGGAAATATCACGAGTGGCATTTATGCCAAATATCACGCATAAATCATGCTACTATTTGTTTACACTACTACCCGCGTCCTGTAAAAGGTTGTAATTTTCACATGTAGGTAATTCAAATTAAGCTTAAATACCACTGCTCTAAGCCAATCAAATTGCAAAAATTTCTCATGTAGTAGTATAATTTACACTAGTACAAAGGACTAATTACTAAATTTTAAACAACAATTATGATAAAAAGGCAAAAAAGGGAAAAACATTAGATACTCACAAATACATACATTACACAACTGTATGAAAGGCAAACTATTGCTGAAAGTGGCGTATTTTACAAGATATTTAATTAATACTTAACTACAGTGGGTAATGAAGATTGTAACTTTTTTTGTGTATTTTCGCATTTTTTCAACTTGTTTTAACCATAAACTTAAAGCTTGTAGATAAAATGAAGCAAAGTTCTTATTAATTTGAATTATTTTACATGTCAAGAGAAAAAATTACTAATTCTTTCCGTTTTAACCTGATTTCTTATTCTGGGTAACTGAAATCCAAGATGACGGCCAAGACGGCAACCAAGTTTGGTGACGTCACAGGCTGCCAGCAGCTCCACCACCCATAAAACATACCTCATTTTGTCGAGAAAATCAAAACCTTAATTGTACTTTTCACTTAACAATATCCATATGTAATGAATAAGAAAGGTGACATTGAGAATTAGCATAATAATCAAGGTAGGGAAACTGTTTTGATATTTGACCAGATTTTCACAAATAATTTTTTCAAATCCGGCAATGTATGGCGATTAATGGGCATGAAAAATTTGCCACATTCTTAAACCAAAGCCAGCGACTGTCACTTAATTTCTTCAAAATGCCAAAATGTGCTAGCTGCAAATAAAAAGCTGGAGGGAAAAATTTTAGTCTCTCCTCTAGCCCCCTCCCCTATTTTAGAGGCCGGGTTAAGCTAGGTCAGACAACGCCAGCCGACCCTGAAATTGGGAGAGGGTTTATTTGGTTGGATTTGCAGCAAAATGTGTCCGCTAGCTTTCTACGCATTTTCTTGTCTACGGAAGCATAAATTATTGGATTGTAGCAGAAAGAGGACTTGGCAATATAGGCTGGGATTGAGGCCGCTAATTCTGTCATAACATTTGGTTTCAAAATTGCCACAATCGTGCTGATTACGTATGGAGTCCAGGCCAATAGAAATCCCGATGCTAAAGCAACGGTTACCCAAGTCATTTTACGTTCTTTTTCAAGTGCTTCTCGGATGGCATGAAGGTTTGTGTTGTTCAAGTTATTCTGCAGAGAGTATTGACAGTACATCTTATATGTTTTGTAGTAACTGGAGACCATTATAGTCACGGGTAGTACATAACATGCCAGCATTAAGCAGAAGGTAAATGAGACATGCGTTGCTTCGTGTGACCTCCAGTTGATGGCGCAGCTTGTTCCGATTCCCTCTAGAGCGTAGTTTGACCATCCGATGATCGGCATCAGGCTCCAGAAAAATGAGTAGCACCATAACAGAATAGAAAGAACTATGGCTCTCTTTTTACCGAATTGCGTTTCGTTATTACCATCCAGAAACCTGCAGAATGTGGAATAACGTTCATATGCAATACCAGCAAAATGCATCATGGAACTTAATCCAAAAAATGCTGTAATGAAAGCATAAATAGTACATCCCGCTTCTCCAAACAGCCATTCACCACGTGCATTGGAAAGGACAAGGAGAGGAGTTGTCATAATCGACTGAAGAAAGTCACCAGCTGAACTGACCAGTATGAAGATGTTGGGTGCATCTAGGAGTTGAGGATTTTTGAAATACAGAATACAAATTAAAAGGTTGAAGACCGCTCCGCAGCTTCCAAATATGGTAGTAAGAGCTGTGAAAACCTTGAATACATCCGTCATTTTGTCGGTCCTAGAAAGAAAAAGAAGAATGCTATATCTTTGTTGGTTACACCATAGTGGCTTTCACTTTTATAACCTTTAGCAAGAGAGTATAATGATATTTTTCTCTGTCCCTTACATATTAATTTGTAATTACCTTTCGGTCAACAGAAATCTTTAAAATAATTTCCAATTCATAAAAGTGAAAGTTGTACACGGCCTCCATTGTTGCGAAGCATATTTTCTCGGAGGTCAAATTCTTAATAGCATCATCAGTCTAGGATGACAAAGAGGTTTATAAGAACTGACATTACCACGAGACTATTTGCACAAAAATGTAACATGTACGAACTTATGATGCCAAATCGTAGCTAAATATTAAGTTTTAAGAGTTTTTTCCCGAAGTTTTACGAGTTAACGACCTACATTCTGACTGTTCAGAGACTACCAGCCTACCCACTTATATTAAGAAAGGCCTAAGAGTCTTGATATTCCCTCCGGCCCCCGACTAAAACGTTAGCTAATATAAAACTCCTCAATCACACTGCGAGAACCCAGTCTGGCGAGAACCATTCATAACTGTCAGTCACGGTTTCTGCAATAGAGTAACGAAAAATGGCTTGTACATATCATGTTAAGGCTGTTGTTTCTTGCTTGGACGCAAATGTGTGTTGTTTTTGTTACTTTGAGTCTGACAAGAAAGGCACCCTGCTTCTACATTGGTAAACGCTATATTTACGGAAAACAGACTGATGTAAGCTAAAAATGTTTTCAAGCTAATAGGTGTGTAATCTAGCTATGTACTCTATTTGCAGCTTCTGCTGTTTATATATATATATATATATATATAACACTGCAGAGGCGAGTGTGATATTGGGATCACAAGTATTATTAGATGACTAAATCAAATCATTTCTGAACGAACAATCAAACGGTAAAAGCATAAACGGTTTAGTCAGTAAACTCTTCATTAACAAGACCATGTGAAGTTAAAGCAGTACTAGTCTATTACGCGACTTAGACCGACACTAATTGGACCATATCGTTCTGAATAGACCGTCCACAAATCAAACACAATTCATCCAATTCATGAACGATTCTTCTTAGTAGAACGATCGTGCAAATTGCGAAATTTGTCCTCCCTACGAGACCAGGCCTTCGTACTAGGATCATTATCGATTATATAACCAGGATTTACGCGTATAAAAGCGATAATGAAAACACCTAGTAATCGATTAAACAGTGAGTTTTGTTTAAATCACACGAGACTACTAGTTGGGGGGACTGCTCATTTCAGTAAATTCTTACTCATTTAACCACAATGAATTATAATAATCAAAGCATGGAGACTGGATTTAGATTTTAATAAGTTATCACAAAGGTTCATGAGTTTGACTGTGTAGCATTTATTAATAACCGCTTGACAAAAAAAAAAAAAA
>BOPM01000502.1:111981-130576 GCA_022179025.1 Porites australiensis | reverse complement strand
AAGGTAATTAACTCAATTCTTTACACAAATACAAAGTTGTATAAAATAGGTTTTAGAGCAAATGATTTATGCTCTTTCTGTGACAATCAACCCGAATCATTAACTCATTTGTTCTATCACTGCTCGCGCTCTAAACAGTTTTGGATTGAATTTGAACTTTATTGGTGCCTTATTTCGAATCAACGAATTCGTCTCTGCTTGGAAAATGTGCTGTTTGGAATTTTGACGGAAAATACTTGCCCTTTACTTCAACTGCTGAACTATTTTATAATTATTGGAAAACTCTATTTGTGGGACTGTAGGAGCAAACAAATCTTTCCAAACATTTATGGATTTAGGGCCAAGATCATCGCTAAATATGAAACAGAAGAAAAAATCAGCAACAAAGAATTCTTTAAAAGAAAGTGGATACTGACGCCTTATTTAAGTTAACTGCATTAACTTCGTATTATTTCATTGCCCTGTTGTACTTTTTATAATCTCTTTTAGCCCTGTATTAATTTAATAATTTAATAATTAATCTTGCTTTACTCTGTTAATGTCTATTGTTAAAGTGTTTTGTTTTTTTTTTTCTGTAGTATTGTAACTGTAATTAGTTAATGTGATTATCAATAAATATATTGGAAAAAAAAAAAGGCTTTTAATAGTTTAGAAAACACGGATAAAGAAACAATTTCTGCTTCCAATTTTGTCTTTATTGATTCTTTTGTTGTCTCTGCTTCACAAGACGCCATGCGATTTCCCGCCAAAAAACTCTCGAAATGTATTTGGGCTGCTACACCTGTTGATTGAGTTATTTTACATTGGTATACCTGTAGTGCGGACGGACGGTCACTTGACTAAAGTCACTACCAAAATGCCTCGGATACACAGATAACCAAATTTTCTTACCCATGGTGCTCCGCTGAGCGTGTTTAGGGTGCGAGCTCCTCTATTTAAAAATTATTCCTCGAGCCCGAATGGGCTCTGAGTCAGCAGCCCATGAGGCCGAAGGCCGAATGGACTATTGACTCAGAGGCCATGAGGGCGGGAGCAATAATTGTTTAAGTAAAATCCATCTAGATGGTCAAAAATATCGAGACAAAACAACTTAAAGCAAGACTTTAATCCCTTTTTGCCTCCAAAAATTCGGCGCTTTTCGCTACTAGTGGGCTATAACATATAGCCTAGTAGTAGCTCAACCAATCAGAACGCATCATTGATAATTAATAGACCACTAGTTGGATTTTACTAAGAGTGATTAGTCAGGTTCTGAAATGAGGGTTGTGGGCGGGTTTTCAGTAAAAATTTCAGTGGCGAGAGAGAGCATTGCGTCTGGTCATTGCCAAGGTCAGTGAGCGATTCCCATTCAAGCCTGAATTTTTTCAGCTTCTTTTTCAACAGCTTAGGTTTGCTCATTCTACTGCGATGATCATGTTTTTCCCTTTGTCGGTTGTTAGTCAATGATTTTCGACTTTTGTTGGTTATCGGTAATCTCCGTTTATATTGAAACACAAGTTAATTATTCATATTCGTTATGGATTGTTCCCACAGTTCCTAGTCTGTCAAGTTTACAACTTCATCATTCATCGTCAATTTATCATTTCATTGCAATGGAACCTCTAAGTCTAAGCTACAAGATCGTTTATTTCACCTATGTTTTATAAAAATCACTAAAGCATTTATTCTACAAGTGACGTTGTTTTTCGGCTTATGACAGCAAAGTGATCAAGAGAGGATAAGAGGGAAATCCCCAGTCTATAGCCCATAGTATTACATGACGCGGCTTTTTGTTTTTGTTTTTGTTGTTGTTGTTATACGGCCTAACCGCTATACCATTAAATGTCTTTGAGGGTTTTGCCTAAGATCATGGCAGATACTGCAGTCATTGACCTGCAATTTATGCGTTGCCGGCAAAAATGATGAGAAGAGATCAAAGTCTAACACATCAAATTCCTCCCAGAAAGTAATTTAGAAACAATGGGCTTTCCAGAAATTGTTCGAATTCGATTACAATTTAATGGCTATCCAAGTTACTAGCAAATACTCTTCAAACTAAAAATCCTTTTTTGACACATATCGAGGATTCCAAGAAAATGCTAACAATTAAACTTTTAAGATGAAACTATTTTTTATGTGAATAATAGAAAATAAACTGAAATTTTCTGAGAACGGAAAATTCCAAAATAAATGTTGCACTTAGGTTCTTGATTGGCTGCTGCTTTTTCCTGACGTGCAGTTAATTTACTTTGGCCTTTTTGCCCCTCCAGGTGCTTTTAGGGCAATCTTTACAGATGAGGTATAACGTTTTTTGGGATTCTTGTTTCCCTGCGTGTCTTGCTTACTCCCCTTTGTAGACGAGGCTGCAGCTGATGTCGCCCCCTGTTTTGATTTTCCTTTTGCTTCACGAGTTTTGTTCGCGTTTGGATCTGTTTGGGTCTGTTTGCTTTTCACTTTTTCTTGCTGGCCAAGGGTTGGTGCCCCCTTAGTGTTAAGGCTTTTCATCTGTTCGGTGCTTTTCTTGGACTTCTCCAGCGTCTGTTTTCCTTTGTTATCAAGACCTTCACTGGATTTTTTTTCGGCGAGGTGGCTGTTGTGTTCAATTCCAGGGTCATTTTCTGTTTTCACTTTCTCTGAAGGCTGCGTCTTACAGCTGTCAAGGTCTTCTACTTTTCTTCCTCTGTCGTTATGTGGGTGCATTTTGGTCCCGAGGCTTCCCTGTGGTTCATTTGAGTGAGGATCTGAGCTTCCTTTGTTAATTAGGCACCTTTCTAGCTTTTGAGCCCCTCCTCCTCCTTCTTCCATTCCTATGTTTTGGGTGGTTCCTTCTTTCCCAATTATTTTAGGGCATTCTTTTTCCTTCTCCCTGTCATCATTCTCGTCTGGCTGGCCTTGTAGTGCTGGCGGTGCAAGGCTGTGCTCTTGTCTTTGCTGGGACTGTACATGTTGGACCCTGTTTGCATCCTCTTGAACGCCAGAGGCTTGAAAGATTTCTTCTTCTTCCATGTTGCCTTCTTGTATAACCGAGCCTTTTGTTTTGATCCCCTTGTCTTCTCCATTTCCTGTTGGTGCTTCTTCTTGGTCATTTGTTTCATTTGCACCGCCTTGATTATTCTCCCTGACTTCTTTATGAGAGGTTTTTGAGTCTCCCTGCTTGTCCAGCCGGTGTTGTTCTTGTGGTTGTTTTCCTTCTTCTGTCCGGGGTTGTTTATTCATTCCTTCGACCTCTTTTGTTTTAGGATCTTCTGGTTTAGTCTTCTTAGGTTGTGGTTGGTTATTCTGGCTATTCTGCGCATGTTCGTTCTCTCGTCCATGAGCTCTCTTCTCCGGTTTTATGGGCGCGGGAATGGAAATCTTTCCCTCCGTCAGGATTAGATCCTGGATTTTGAAGTTGAAGTCTTCCCGTTTCTTTTCTTCTTCTCCAGCTCTTTTAAACTTCTTTACTTCCAATTTTCCGGAAAACGGGCTTTCCTGGTTTAAAATCTGGAACTTTCCCGGAAGCACAGGAAGTTGTTTCCCATTGCCATCGATCTCAAACAGAAAGCAACCAACATTGACGCTGTAAGACTGCCCAGAGTGGTCTATGTTCGCAATGAATATCACGAACCTCGTCAGATTGTAGGTTGGCATGTTGTTCCACACGGTGTTCTCATCTCCCCCACTTGGTCGAGCAAGGCCAAGTTGGTGATGTGAGTGCCATTCTCCAATGTGGCAAATGCCTTCCTTCTGCGTCAGGTGTATACCGACTTTTTCCAAGTAGGTCACGTCTTGGTAGAAAGAGGTTGAAGTTCTTCTGCAGCCTTTACCGGGACCAAGAACAAGTTGGATAACAGCACTATATTTGTTAGCCCATAAACCGAATAGATCACCGCCCGTTTCAATATGTGGTTTTCTCAGCACCCAAGCACACAGTTCTTTGTAATCATTCTCGTAGATCACCACGTTGAACTCCCTGATGTCTTGAGAAGCGCCAAATGCTAACCATCGAGACGTCTCGCTCCTTTGTCCATAAGTTCTCGTCTTCAATTTTATCGACACGGAAAGTGAATTCCTTTCTTCCGTCAGGGTTAGATCCTGGATATCAACCTTGAACTCGTCCCCTTTCTTTTCTTCTTCTCCAGCTCTTTTAAACTTCTTTACTTCCAATTTTCCGGAAAACGGGCTTTCCTGATTTAAAATCTGAAACTTTCCTGGAAGCACAGGAAGCTGTTTCCCATTGCTATCGATCTCAAACAGAAAGCAACCAACATTGACGCTGTAAGACTGCCCAGAGTGGTCTATATTCGCAATGAATATCACGAACCTCGTCAGGTTGTAGGTTGGCATGTTGTTCCACACGGTGTTCTCATCTCCCCCACTTGGTCGAGCAAGGCCAAGCTGGTGATGTGAATGCCATTCGCCAATGTGGCAAATGCCTTCCTTTTGTGTAAGGTGCATGCCGACTTTTTCCAAGTAGTTCACATCTTGGTAAAAGGAGGTTGAAGTTCTTCTGCATCTCTTACCTGGGCCAAGAACCAGTTGGATAACCGCACTGTATTTGTTAGCCCATAAACCAAATAGATCACCGCCTGTTTCGATGTGTGGTTTTCTCAGCACCCACGCACACAGTTCTTTGTAATCTTGCTCGTAGATCACAACGTTGAACTCCCTGTTGTCTTCAGAAGCGCCAGATCCGAACAGCCATCGGGGCATGTCGAAAGAAAAGTTTGAAATCTGCGGATTTATAAACTCTTTCGCTCTCTCTCTCTCTCTGTACTCGGTTGATATACTCGGTTGATTGTCGAATGTTTTCTTGGAAACTATAAATCACAGCAATGTCACGCAACGCCCATCAATCTTTTAAAAAGACATTTATTCTATTTGTTCTACGATACCAGTTTCAATTTTGCAAAAGCCCAATTCTGGGAAAACCTCTATGAATAGGATGATGCAACATTTTGCACAAAACAAAGTGAATACATAAATGATTCAAGCATAAAATACTTTGTCTAGGTTAGTCATGGTTTAATTTGCTGTAAGCTTTGACCAGAACTGTGAATTGCATTCTTGATTTTTAAACACTGCAATCTTCAAGACATCGACCTTTCTGTACGTAAACATTTCGGGGAAAATAATTAGTAAAAAAAAACAAGATATTGTTATGTACTATCATGCTTTACAATAATGGGCGGAGTTGACTTGACATTCTGTTCCCAATTTTCTTGGAATCGACTCCATATACAACACGAAAACAATTCTTCGAATGCATACGTAGTCACTGCTCTATTTGTTGTTTTGAATGTATTTGAAAGCCAGCCACTTTCATTTTACCTTGTTACTTTCATTTCCATCGCCACTTTGGTAACGAATAAAAAAGGAGTGGAGTCTACTTTATACAAATATCTACACCAAAGGGCACGGACTTTAAAGGACAAAGTGTGTTTTTTCTTAAAGGAATTTAAACAAAAACAAGATGGAGAACATGAGTAGCACTGAAAGCTTATATTTTGATCCTGCCACAGGGAAACTCTGTACATCAAGACCTTCTAACGACAAAGCTATAGCGGTGGATATGAACAAGCAAGGGTCAGGAGGTTTTTTTGGATTCAATCTGGGAAGACATGGAACAGAGAACGGCTATATAACAGTGCCCTCGGAGATAAGTCCCAACAGCTGTGCGCTGGACCTCGACTGATGAGCTACAGTAACATCCCTGAAAAACAACATTTGTGAGAAGACGTATAATTACAGACAGTGGCTTATTTTCTGAATTTGCGATAAAATTTAACATTTTGAAAGTGCCAGGTGACATTTAAGAAGAATAGCCTTAGAAATGAACTCTGGCCTGTAGCGACAATGTAAGTTGTTATCCACCGTTACGCCATATTATCAAAGTGAAACTGAACAATTTTTGCGATTTTGTTGTAATATCTAGGTATCGTACACATTTAAACTTAAAGAATTTTGAACATGTCCAGTAAAATGTGTCAGTCATGTTGATGCATCCATTTTCATGGGTGCAGGATTTCTGGGCTGGGTTATCAAGCTGAAGGTTTCAAAACGTCATTTTGTGTTTAAGCATTCAACAAATAGATTTTATTGCAAAGTGAGAAAAACAACTGTGGATAATAGATGCGATTAAAATCTATCAAATTGGTTAAGATGGTCCAACATTTTGCATCTGATGTGGGTGTTTCTTTCCTTTCTGTCTGGATGTTCTCAAATGTCGAAAATCATTGGAAGAAATTAAGCCAAAAATTATTACTCCCTTCATCTTTAAAAATATCACTTCGAATCATTTGACGTTCAGTTACTTTTTACTTTGTCTAACTATTGCTACTTTGCACTTGAACTGTTATGGCGGCCATGGTGGTCGTTAACTGAACAAAAGCATCTCCAGAGGCGGACGGAGGATTTTGTGAAAAAGGGGGCCTAGAGATATAGAAAACAGTGGCGATATGGCGCATCAAGACTGCGAACAGCGTACTTTTCTAGGGAGTTTCGGGCGCATGCTCCTCCGCGAAAATTTTTGAGATTGAAAGTCTCTGAAAATGCAATCTAGTATAGTGCATTCTGGACGCTTAAATTTAGTAAATACGAGGATTCCATTTTGAACATGTATTGCTGGAATATTTAATAAACCACAGGTGTGGTTGTGGTCGAACTAGCAATTAACGTTGCAGGGGCCCGAAGCGATCGATTGCGGCGAGAGCACAATCTCCCGGCAAAGACAACGCTCGATAAATTTTCTTATTAATAATGTTATTTAAAGAAAATATTTGTAAGTAACAATTAGCTCGAAGTACCATCCGACACACGTTTAGAAAAGAAAAAAAATTCCCAGACAAAAGAGGAGGCCGGGGCCCCCTGCGCCCACCCTAAATCCGCCGTTGATTTCTGTTACGTGGTGCTGGGAACTTGACGCTATTTCTATGTAAATTCTTCGAAAAAGTATTTTTCTTTTGTATTGACCAGCAACATGGCCACTTTATTGTCAGGTAATTGTAAATCAAGAATTCGTTGATTTCTTAAAGAGAACTGTTTCTTAGAATCTTGTGATCAGCATGAGTACACTCATTATCAATGTTTTCTCGGTTTTTTTCATTTTATCAATACATCTCTTTAGCTTGTATGTTTTGTTTTCCCAATAGAGGTGACAGGGAAACTTGACCCATTGTCTTTTCATAAATTATGCATACATATGCCGCGTGATAAAGACGAAATTTTAGAGAAACAGTTCCCTGGAGTATTATCACATGTCCTGTATTAGGAAAACAAAACATACAAGCTAAAATAAGAGATCTATTCATTTCTTTCATTTCATATTAAGTTTCATAGACTTTATAGTGTTGTTTTACTTAATTTTGCTTCAATTCACCATATATAAATATGTGATATTCTATACACTCGAAAATTGTTGTCAAATACTTTTGGACGTTTGGATGTATAGAGTGTTTTCACTTGACGTCACGACGGCCACATTTGTGTCCCAAAACAATGAAACGGCGGCCATGTTGCAGTCCCAAACCAATCCTGTGGGAGTTGAACTCTTTTCTTATGCAAACGCTTTCTTTAGTTCCAATAAATTTGCATAGATGCTGGCCACATGAGTGAAAACACTCGATTTATATCGAAAAATTAAAATTCAAAGCTGTCATTGAGAAAAACATGGACAGTGACTTAGACATGCAGAGGAGGGCCACGGATCACAGCGTCGGAAATTGACAAGCAGGTTCCGAAATTTCTTGGGAAACGCTCTGAAAGTATATATTTTGTTAACCACACGTTTTTTAAATTCTTGGAAAACTGCATCCACGAAGTGTGTTTTTAAGATGTTAGTATGTACATAAATTAATTAAAATCAAAACTAGCAGCGCACAATATAGTGACAGTTTCTATAACATTGTTACGTCCCTGCTAATTTTAAGGCGAAAACTGGTAGTAACTCAGATTGTACTGTATAAATCTTTGATTTTCGACTGACAACCTTTTCTGTAAATAGGCTTTTCTTTGAAGAAAAATGTAAATAGAAACTGAATACACTGAGACAAAAATATCGCATTTCTGTTTATCGTGCTCTATGGCGTAAGTGTATTCTTGACTGTCTGTTCCTCTTTTTCCAGGAATTGAGTCAACTGTAATGATTCATACGGGCGTCATGCAGACAACGAGAAAACTAAATTAAGTCAGTCACTCTGTAGATCTGTTCGTTAGTACGTGGAAATTGAAACGATATCGGAACGCTCTCCACTCGCACATGAAAAACCCCTGAAGGTATATATCTGGTATTCTTAAAATAAACTAATCGATTTGCAGATTGACTTCTGATCATGAATTGAGGGCGGGGCAAGTGACATTGAGACTACTGTTTCGGTCTTCTTGGAAAAGTGAAACAAATAAGAAGGAAAAACATTTCCACGAATATCGTAATACTAAAGGCATGGATGGAAGGGTACTCTGAATTAGCAAGGAGACATCCCGTTGTAATCTACATTGTACCTAGAGCCACGTAGCTCACGCTAGAACCGCGCAAGTCCGAAGAAACACCTCTTCATTTTCAAAATGCAAAATTCAAGACCAACTAACCACCTGTACTTTGATCCTTCAACGGGAGAACTAAAGACATCAAGACCAGCTGATGGCCTGTATGTCGATCTTTCAACGGGAAAACGTGGTACATCAAGGCCAGCTGAAAACCTGTACTTTGATCCCACGACGGGAAAACTGAAGACATCAAGACCAGCTGATGAGCTGTATTTCGACCCTGCAACGGGGAAGCTTAGCACGTCTAAACCCCCAAACTTCTGACTGATGTAGCCACAGGCAGACTTGAACTCTTTACATCTTAATGACTAAGCGTGGACAGAAGGTTTCATTAGTGGATGATTAATTTTGCTTCACTGTTGTTAAGATAATTGTTAAGCGCAGTTTTAGCCTTTTTTATAGAGAACTGTGATATATATACTGGAAAACGTAATCGCGGTTATGAAGTGGTTTACTTTCAATATTTTTCTTCTGCGTCACTGATGCTATGTTCGCTCTAGACTGTGATATATACCGGGGAACCCAAGCGTGTTTATGGAGTGGTTTACTCCGAACATTTCTGCCGCGTCATATATCATGATCGCTCACTGTGATATACCAGGAAACGTACGCGTGGTTATCGAGTGATTTTAACTCTGAAATTTTTTTGCATCATATCATCAGGAAGAGGGAAAATAAACTTTGCCAATCACCCGCATGCAGACATCATGTTCTATTGAGTAATTTTCACGACACTGTGAGGTGCAATAGTTGAAACATTAAGAAAAAAAACATAAAAATTCTCTGAATGATTTGATGAAATTGTCTTACACCGGTCTCGGAACCTCAACATGTACAAGCGACCATTTGAGTATTTGCTGAAGAAATGGAGTTCAACTTTATATACCTCTGGTAAAGAAAAATGATGTTTAAAATGTCCCACTATTATGGTCAAGGCAAATTTCACCGTTCTTCAATATCACGTCAAAAAGTACCCCATCCGAATGTCTCTTTCTTGACTGTCGAAATTAATCTTGCCTTAAACCGATCAAAACAGCAAATCGTCTGTCAGCTAGAGAGCCCTTTGAAATAATATAACTAGTTCTACAGTAAATATTACTAACTATATGTTGACTTAAAATGTGCGCGTATCAACATTTTTTATTTCTGTCTCTTCTTATTCATTCAGCTCTTGTTTATTATTAGTGACGTTTAAATTCAAGGACGCAAGGACGAGATTTGATCACTTGAAGTTTTGTCCGCTTTTACTAAGAAAATAGACACCCCGGAAAGCTCCAATGTACTTTTTCCACCATAGTGAAAAGTTAGAACGATTACTGAAGGAGTTTAAGTCCTCGATCTCCTGATCCCAAAAAGACAAACTCGATATTTAATTTCCGCAGCGACGACCTTCTCGATCCCTAAAACTGGTAGTAGAATAACGAACTAAGGCTTTAGAGACACGAGTTTTCTGACTACATTTATTTTATTTGTTCTACCAGTTTCAATTTTGCAAAAGCCCAATTCTGGGAAAACCTCTCTGTGAAAAGGATGATGCAACATTTTTCACAAAACAAAGTGAATACATGAATGATTAAAGCATAAAATACTTTGCATAGGTTAGTCATGGTTTTATTTGCTGCGGTAAACTTCGACCAGAACTGTGAATTGCATTCTTGATTATTAAGCAGGCAATCTTCAAGACATCGATTTTTTTTGTACGTAAACATTTCAGGGAAAGTAAAAAACAACAAGATATTTTTATGCATTATCGTGCTTTACAAAAATGGGCGAAGCTGACTTATGATATTCTGTTCCCAATTTTCTTGGAATTGACTCCATATACAACACGAAAACAATTCTTCGAATGCATACGTAGTCACTTTTATGCTGTAGTTGTTGGTTTGAATATATTTAAAAGTCAGCTACTTTCATTTTACCTCATCACTTCTATTTCCATCGCCGCTTTGGTAACGAACAAATGAAAGGAGTGGAGTTTACATTATACAAATATCTACACGTGAGGGCACGGACGTTATAAGTGACAAAATGTGTTTTTTCGGAGGGGAATTTAAATAAAAATAAGATGGAGAACATGAGTAACACAGAAAGCTTATATTTTGATCCTAACACAGGGGATCTCTGTATATCAAGATCTGACAGCTAGAAGAGCCCTTCAAAATAAGATAACTAGTTGTACAGTAAATATTACTAAGAAAGTAAACTATTAGGTAGTGGAATAACGAAATAAGGCTATAAGACACGGGTTTTCACGCCCGTCGAAATGACGCTGATTCGATTACAGGGTTGCACTACCTAATCTTAGGAAAATTTCGTCCTCCTTGTCAACCTCGTCTTGGAGTCCAATTGCAGGTCCCTACATTAGCATAAAAATTTAAAGTCAACAAAAAATAGAGTTTTTTTCTCCATTATAGAACTGCTTTTTTACTTTCATTGCCTGAAGAAAGACTGCCAGAAACGTAAACCTTAAACTGGAAACAGATAGAAAAACGAAATGAAATCCCCTTAATCCAAAAAATCAGTCTGGGATTTGGTTTTGCTTTTAGGCCGTATCTTATAAGATTTTAAGCCCTGCTGACTGGGAAAAAATTTGTTTAGCTGCTTCGAAAACACTTGAGAACCATATATGAGGCTATTTAAAAATCTTTGCTAAGCCAAAAAACCCGTGAACAAACCCTCAGCCCCTTTAACTCCTGACAGAGCATTTTCACTTGGCGTCACGTTTATCATAATGGTGTTTTCTACTTTAAAGTTTCTTTTGTTCCAATAAATTTGCAAAGGTGCTGGCCTGGCGAGTGAAAACGCTCTGTAGGCCTTATGTGAAAAATATATGCTAAAATTAATCTTTTTAAAGGGAAGCTTTTCTTTTTGTGGACCCAAAATTACCTGCACGTGTCATGTGACTTTTTAAAATAGCAAGCAATATTTTGACGCGCTGGTGTTAATTTTGACATCAGCAAATTCTTACTATAGGAAACCTACTTAATTGGCAAATTGAGAAAAATTGCAGCATTTGAATTGTATCTTCGAATCAAGCAAAGATTTTGAGGGGAGTGCCTGAATAAAACTAGGCTCCACTTATTTTTACCCTTCACAAAAGGCAAATTAATAAAATTAATCTCCTGAAACGCTGGTTATCATATCTAAATACAGGGTACCTATCACGCATCACGCATCACGTCGATTTTTTAATGCTATCACGCGTCACGGAAAAAGACGTCGAGAAAGGAGAAAAAACGGCAGGAAGTTGGTGTCTTAAGAATGTATTTTGATGTTTCTGTTTCTAGTTCCATCACGGAAATTTCAAAGGAAAATCACGCGTCACGCGTTGTAAAAATAATAAATCACGCATCACGCTGACATGCCCAACCACGCGTCACGCGGCTAATTTGAGCCCCATCACGCGTCACGCTGATAATTTGGGTTCCATCACGCTTCACGGAAAACCCCTTTGCCACCCTGTAAATAATCCGTTTGCAGTCTTTTCTATTGAACTGGCGAATGTAATCAAAATATAGTTTGATGTTGGCCAATTTAAGACCACATAGGAATCATCACGAGTATATTTCAGCTAGGAATACACGATGTACGCTTCCAATACAAAGTCTTGGCTCCAGGTTGATCTACGGATAAAATGCGATTCTTAATCGCAGTGACAGCAGTTTTCAAAGTACTGCCGCCAGCCTCCGCGTGAACGTCTCCATTGAAAATCAAGTTCGCTTTGCAGCTTGGGAAAATTGAAGGGAATCTGATTGCCCATTGTTGTCCATGACGGTTAAAACTCAACGTAATATCTTTTGTGGCTGTGTCGCGGCTCATGTGTACTTCATCGTCGGCGATTCGGCCCAGTTCTTCATAAACGTACCTCAATGACGCCTGGCCTTGGTCACCAGAATACCACTGAGCATGTGCACAAGTTGGCATTTCAGACATACAGACTTCATTCATAATTTCAGTGTGCCCATGCCCTGATATGTGATTTACAATCGCAGTGACAGCGGTTTCAACGCTGTTCCCACCAACCTTTACGTATTCTTCTTCATTTCGGTGCAATGTTGCAGGAGATCTTGGAAAATTGGGCGGATAAATGACTTGCCATCTTTGCCCAAGGTACTCAAGACGCATCTTAATATCTTGAGTGTCTGTATCGCGACTCATCTTCACCTCTCCATCAGCATTCTCCTTTAGTCCATTGTAAACTCGCTTGAGCGCTGCCTCCCCTTTGTCACCAGCATACCACTGTGTAGTACCCCTCTGGGCCGCTGGTGCAATTGCCTCTGTTGCTGGCTCCTTCTCTGATAAGATGTGAGTTACCAAAGCGTCGACGGAAGCTTTCACGTCCTCACCCCCAATCTTCCAATGCGCTTGTCCATTACGCATCAAATTCGCCTTAGATCTGGGAAAATTAGGGGGAAACTGCACTTTCCAAGTTTGCCCATTACGTTCAAAATTCATTGTAATATCTTGTGTGTCAGTCTTACGACTCATGCTCACCTCTCCGTCAGCGATCCTGCTTAGCTCATTGAAAACGCATCTCAGATCTTCTTCCCCATGATCACCAGAGTACCACTGAACGCAGGGCTCGTAAGCAGGGTTTTCTTGATTGGGAGTCAGTGGCCGATTTACCGAGGAGATCAACACACCTATTATGCCTTTAACAGCACTTTCGAAAGCGTCTCCACCCACTTTTTGACGCTCCTTTCCATTGCAGACTAAAGTTGCCTTAGATTGTGGAAAATCAAAAGGAAACAAAGCTTCCCATCCTTGCCCATCGTATGCGAATCTTACTGAAATGTCTTGGGTCACTTTGCTGCGACTCATTTTGACCTCACTGGTAGCTATTTGGGATAGCTCGTCAAAAACGTATTTAAGAGCTGCTTCACCCTGCTCACTAACATACCACTGAACGGTTGGCGCGTGGGATGGTCTTCCTAGCAGGTGACTTCTTTCAGGGGGTTTTTGTTCTGGGGGAGAAGCACCTGAAAATACAAAAGAAAATAATCTGCTTTCGCTACCCAAGTGTAATTTTTGTGTGTGTGCGCTACGTAAGATGCACAGAATAGTTCCTTATAAGGTTGCTTAAGTACGGGTTTCCTAAACCATCTTGAAGGGAAACCGAAAAACTGATTACTGAGAACCCGTTAAATCTATCATCATTGAAATGTTAATAGAATTTGGTTAATTGGAAGGGCATATGTGTCTATAGACGGCACTTTAAGGTATAGTTTTGAAAGAAAGTGGCCATTGTCCAATGTCATCACGGGTGTCATGCCCTAAATCAGCAATGACTGGCGTTATGTATGTAAAACAAAGTAAAGATTGAACGAAGTTCTAAAATTTTGTACCTATGCCGTGTCTGTTTCCATGGCGACGAGAATGAAGAACAACCAAGACTCCAGTGGCGCTGGGTCTCTCAGATGGATTGTGCTTTGTACAAGCCTCAAAAGCAGCATGCACTTGGGACCAAACTGTGGTTTGCTTGGGTTGGTACTTCGGATCGGCAGACGGGCGATTACGTTGTCGATGCATTAGCATGATCTGACTAACATCAGCTCCCTCTCGCTCAAATGGATACGAAACACCAGGATTGATCAGACAGTAAAATACTTGCCCAAGAGCCCAGATGTCGACTCTTTTCAAATCTTCCAAAGACAGTGTAGACCCTAGATAAGACACTCCTTCAGGTAAAATGATTTCTGGCGCCATGAAAGGAGTCGTCCCTCTTTGTAAGAGGTTGGTGCTGGGATTGTTTCGTTTGTCTGTTTGAATGAGTTGTGAACGACTTTCACCAAAATCAGCCAGTTTACAGATGATAGGTTTTGCTGACATTAGCCGGTGTTTAATCTCCTGGCCATCATCAAGGTCACAGTAATGTTGATTAGATATCAATATGTTCATTGGCTTTAGGTCACGGTGGGCAATTTCCAGATTATGGAGGTACGATAGTCCTTTTGTTATGTCTGTTGCAATTGCTGGTATGAAGGAATCAAACCGTTTCTCCCAATTAGACAGTTTGGATACTTCTACCAGAAATTTGTCTACGGTATTAATCTTCAGATTTTTGTTTAAGAATGGTTTTAAATCAAAACATACATACTCCATAATGATAACAAGTGGCCGAACGCAGATACCATACATTTTGACGATATTATCATGATCGAGGCCATTTAGCAACCTGGCTTCTTTCATGAACAATTTTCTTGCAACCTCGTCGACTGGTTCGTAGATCTGTTTCATCACCACTGGTCCTTGTATCCTGCGATCAAGGTACTCTGCTATATAAACTATTCCAAACGCTCCACGTCCAAGGGTCCTTTGGATTTTCAGCTTTCTGTAGTCCACAACTGTAATTCCATCAGTCATTTTGCGTGGTTGAGTTATGATTTGGTACTTTTCCTACGTAAGAGGTGGAACGGTATAGTCAGTTTAGCCAAGAGAGAATGAGCATTCTTTCTTGGTTTAGCCTACCAATTTATCACTAATTTTCCCTGCTCAATTTGCCCACACTGAGCAATAAGAGATAACAGCTCTTATATGGTGACTGGTAACTTGGAAGGGTTCAGATGCTGAAAGTCAACTATAAGTCTATGATGATTCAGTAGTAGTTTAAACTTCTAAAATATTTTCTATCATCTCTCTGCTAGCAGAATTCCCTTTCCAGCTGCTTTTCAGTGATATGGAAAAGAGCCCTCTACCCCAAAACGGAAAAGGAAAGCCCATTTTTAGAGTAATGCTGCTGAGATTTTCCTGGGAGCTCAGTTTTAACCATTTAACGTCATGTTTTCCTTTAGTAGGCCCTTATTTTACTGAGACGTGAACTTTAAACTACAGGAAGTATTTAACGATTATTGCCAAAGTAGATCTGAGACAAGAAAATCCCACTAAACTGTCGAGAGAGCAAAGGGTTTCACTCTCCAATCTGTATCGACAGTAACCGTCCATGCGACATTTATTATATGAAAGAACGATGATTTAATAATGATAATAATAATAATAATAATAATAAATTGCGATATCTTCGATCTAACGTACTCGAAAGAATGAAGAATACATTGTGTCTTCGATTTCAATGTGTAAGATCAATCAAACAAATGGCCCCTTTACAGTTTTCCGTTTACCAACGATAATGTCAACACCACAGTCGTTCGATCAGTCATGTCCATTTCAGAGAATCTTGGGCTCAGTTTTGACCACTGGTCACCCCCAGTTTGATTCTTTTTTTGTTCCTTTTTTTTTTTTTTTGCTACCATGCCTATTAATTTTTACATAAACTAACAAAAACGTCGTTAAAATATATTTCTAAATCACATTTAAGTTAATTCAGCGCTATTTCAAATCTGCCAAATAAGCCCGGAAGTATGCTCACTTTCGTTTCGTCGAATCCCCAGAACATTTTTTATTTACCAAATAAAGAAACCCTGATGCATGTTGTTCTTTAATTAGTTGAGTCTAAGATTTGTTGTCAACGACTTCAGAATTCTTGACCGCTTATACACAAAAACAGATTACTTCGCTTTTTGTCGTATTTATGTGTTAAGCCTCGACCCAATCACTGACCCACTATACACAAGCTTCGCGTTTGTTTCAGACCCGTTGAAGATATCTCACCTTCCGTCTTTACAACTCAAGACCGTCTGTAACTGACAAACTCTTGGGGAGACCACGGTACATAATGGTATGATGGACAATTCCAGAATCCTGCCAGCCTTTCTGTTGCATGCAGAATTAAAACAGTTACTGTTCGAAGAGATTCATATGATAATATCAATTTGCTTTTCCAAGAATTCTATCGGATCCCCATTCGGTCCCGTTAGGGGTGGTGTGGCTGCCTTCAGGCGAGTTCCTCATTTATGTAAGTGAAATAATGGTGGTTAGGGCACCCTCCACAAACTTGCTCGATCATAGGCGGTATCATGCATGCAATTAAAGAGTAACAAAGAGGTTTGAACATAAATATATTTTCTCAAAAAAAGTGTTGTCGTTAATGCCTATTTCATTCAATGCACTGAGAATGCAAAAAATTAAAAAAGACAGAAGCTACGTATATTGTCGTGTTCTTTCTCTAATTAACTAAAAATTGGCAGCTCAAATTAAATAACTTGACAGTGTGCAAACTTCAAATCGATCAAACCAACGTGGTCATTCCGCAATCAAATGGTGCGTGACGAACGTCTGAGTAGGTCACTCACAGTTCATGGGCGGAGCAAGTGGAGCTGACAGTTTGTTCCCTTTCTTCTTGGAACTTCAAATTGAAAACACCAAAAATAAAGTTTTCAACGGTGCATAAACCTTTCCAGGAAACTAAGTTAGCAACTGGCTATTATTTCGCCGTCTGTCCTCGATGTATACGTATTTTATATAACAACTAATAGATAATTTTGTTCCTGCAAGTTCCAAGTGGTTATAGATTGCTCAGTTTGTAGCTAGCTGCCTCAATTTGAACACTCCAACTTGAGCTGTTATCATATAGCCGATAGACTAATCAGAAACTGACAAGTTTGGGAGAAAGAGTCTCTCGCCTTTCTTGATAGTCAAGGATTCGATCATAACAAGCTACAGATGGAGTACATGGGAAGCAAAGAGGTGATGTTCTTCGATCCTAGCACAGGAAAACTACACACTTCTAAACCAACAGCTTCCGCCGACGCCGACAAAGTTGTTGCAGTGAAGATGAACGACCCAGTATCTGGTGGATTTTTTAACATTTTTGCAACTGCGGTTAACTCTAAGGGGAAAGAAGCAATAACATCTTTTCAGCACAATCGTCCCTTTGCAAACGAGGGTAATATATAGCTCAAACTGAATGAAAGACTGCAGGCAACCAAACTGACAAATTCAACCTTATTTAATATGAATCAAAATATGGAAATATACTTGTTGTGGCAGAAATTAATCACGGCTGAAGGAGTCAATATTCTGACAATTCTTACTAGTTTTTTTCACATTTTATTGTAGTCAAAACTATAACTGAGTTTTTGGAGCAAAGGCGAGCACAGAAATTGAAATTGACAACAGGTGTAGATAAAACGAAACACTGTTGATGACCAAACAACTCAGTTTTCTCTCTTTTATGCTTAATTTTGTTTTTTTATAATCACTTTTAACATGAGACAAACTTAAAGCAAGGGGCACACACATACACCAACACACGGCCTGGCCATTACCTCATGTATGCACATACCCATATCACCTGGACACTGCCTTCAAGTAGTCTAAAGACGGGCCGGGCCGTATATGGCTTTGCAGGTTAAAAGAAGAATCTTTAAATTCAATCCTCTTCTCAACTGGTAGCCAGTCGTCACGCAAGACGCTCTGCAGCTAGTATTCAGACTCGTTGATGTTTATCTCTTTGAGACTTATAGGGACGCCATATAAAACACTTTTGCAGTAATTCAATCGAGAGATGACAAGAGCATTAACGAACATTTGAAGCCAAGACTGAGGTATTTCTGAATGCGTCCCCCATTGATGTCATCGCGATAGTATAGGGTTTTTTTTGCAAATATAATTTAATTCCTGATTGTTGTGAGTACTAAATGACAAATTATTATTCACGATGACACCCAGATTATTATAGTAAGTTTCTTGCTTTCCCAGTAAAATCTCAATTCTAGTTCCTCCAACGTAATGCCTTCACCTGAAGATGGTTGCCCCGTAAACAGCGATGTGAAATGTAGCACTTTTTTAATTACTCTTGATCATGTTTTTATTGTTCCATGAAAAATTATACTCAACACATGGCCGAAGTGTATCGAGAGCATCATTGTTCGGGTGGTTAGGGGCCCTCGGACGTACAAGCAAATTCATACCCGGAGAAATGGTACTTTTTCGTGCTTGAAATGAAAAATAACACATAAAGGAGCACTTTACATGGTTCTAGCCATAAGATTTACTTTTATTGTTGAAAAGAGTTGAGGAAAGATGTATTTTCACTCAAAAATGGCTTGACCATCTGCTACTTATGACGTCATTTCTCTTAAACATAGAAACTGACCATCACTGCACTTCTCTCAAAATTCGCGCGAGGGGTAAACGAACAGCTACTGAAGACGTCAGGAGATGATGTTTTATCGTCTACCCCCTCCCCCCCACC
>BOPM01000502.1:96333-109949 GCA_022179025.1 Porites australiensis | reverse complement strand
CCTTAGCTTTTATCGGGGGGACCCCCCCCCCCCCCCCCCCGGGGTGTATTTAAGGAGAAGTTTCTTTATACTTCTGGTTAGCCTGCGAGCAAGCTCTCCTATTTGGGCGAGCGAAACGAGTCTCGCGAGAACGCACGAGCGAGCGCGAAGCCGCGAGGGGCAGAGGAAAGGAGAGCTTGCAACCATGTCTCATAAAATTTGATTTGTACTTCGCCCAGACGAAGGGAAATACAATTGGCTGAAAAATGACGTTCCGGAAATCAAAGTTGATTGATAATAGGCCAACCTGGCTCCCCCTTCGTCTGTGTGACAAGTTTGGCTCTCAGGGGGATCAGATTGGTACCGAAAACTTGTTTCAGCCCTCAAAGCAGACGGGCTCGTTTGATGTAATTCTCGAAAAGAGAATATTGCGAGCCAAGGATAAGTCGGACTTAGTTTGTAGTTCAGTCGTATTCGTTTGAGTCAAACGCCTCGTTTAGTTCTGAAAACCGGGAGAGTGAAAGTGAAGAGTGATTCAAGCGCTGTCTTCCAACATCGGTTTCTTCGCCCGATTGAATTCTACTGGGTAGAAAAATTCAGAAACATGTACTTGACAGTGTAGCTGCTGTGTAGCTTGACCGTAAAGAAGGAAAAGAGAAAGAGTTGGAAGCAACTGAAGTAAAACGTAAGGGAACCAAGTGCAGGAAACGCTATTCTCCAGTTCCAGACGGACAAATATATGATGTTTTTGTTGGTGATTGCGATGGGGAGTAGTCTTCTACACTGCAGTATGGACGACTTTTCAAAAGTAAACGAAACGAGAATCGAAGTAGTGAGTTCTTATCCGAGCAGACACTTTGAAGTTGGATATCCCCGTGGAAAAAATAAACATATCAGTGATTAAAAACATTGCTTTGATGTGTTGCGAAAGCGATTTATAAAGGTATAATTCTACTGATTCTACACGCCCTCGGCTGTCTAAACTTACCTGACATGCGGTTGTTACTTTTTTAATCTGCGGAACGTTTGCGGTGGCAGTTTTCACGCTTTGCGGAGTCCCGGGGTTTCAGGGGTGGAAATGAAAATTTATGAGAGATCGTTGCAAGCTCTCCTTTCATCGCCCCTCGCTCGCGCGTTCTCGCGAGGCTCGCTTCGCTTGCCCAAATAGGAGAGCTTGCTCGTAGGCTAACTTCTGGTAGTCAACAACTATATCTCCTTCACAGAAATTAAGAACCTTATTAACAACCTACTTAAAAACCTATTTAGCCTAAATTGTCAATAACTACCCCAAAATAAAAGAACCTTTTTTGCCAAACGTCAAACTGAATGTAGGTTCTTACATGCGGGTGTTTACTATATTTTTCTACAAATATTTATTATAAAGAGTGACAAGTGAGAACAAAGAACACTCATCCAGCTAGAAGTGACGTCAGCATTAAATGTGCCAGTAGCTTACATCTATTCAGTACACAATTGAGGCAATGAAACTAGCGGATTGACGTTCGCGTTTATTGATTAGTTAAGGTAAACAGTGATACGCATATACTCATCACTTTAGTATAGTTGTTGAAAGTTCATCTTTTAAAAGTTATCTGTTATTCACTCTAAACTTGAAAACGGGTTTAACAATGCCTCATATGCTTTTACAGGGACCTAATATAGTCTTGAGCGCGTAGCAACAGAGATCGAGGCCCGCTGTTGAAAAGTTGTTCTCGGCCAAAACTCAGTGTTCCAAGCTAAATTAGGTTTGTGAGCCACCCGATGTAGCTGTGAAATTAAGTTGTTATTTACCAACTGAAAACATAATTTCTATAGGTTTGAATCAAGAATCAAAAGCATAAAAACAGAATAGAGTTGTAAAATGTCCACGATTTTCATAAGTCACTCCCACTTCGTTCAATGGTCCCGTTACTGTTAGCGATACTTTGTTATGTGATGTTTAATTTCACCCACCACTTTCTCTACGCTTACATCACCACTTATGGGATAGGGGGTCTGCTGAAATGTTTGGCTTTTGTTGGACACCGACGCTCCATCAACGGGAAAATTACGATGAAATTTCACTTCCCACTTCTTGTAACCTTCGCTGGCAGTAAATGACATCGCCATGTCATGTGTGTGGGTATCCCGAGTCATTTCCACTTCACCTCTATGAGCGATCTCTTTCATCTTCTCAAATACTTGCCTGAGAATTTCCCGTCCACGTTCATCAGCGTACCACTGGTATGAAGATGTTTGAGCTTCCTGAACCCGTGGTTGCCGAGTGTGTACCTGGTACTGCTGATAGTATGACACAGGTAGCTGGCTTGGTGGAAAGTGATCCGGATTTCGTCGCGTCTCCCGTCCAGTTGCGGGCAATCGATGTTGTTCCCGAAGGTTTCCCTGCGGACAATTCATCGATGACACACCAAGCAGCTCCGCTTTATTGAACGGATTTTCCCCTTGCAGTGCTTCAACTCTTCCTTCCCCTTGTGACTTTCCGTCGACGAAAAGAAAAGGAAAGGCCCTGTCCGAAGTCACTTCAAGAATGACAAATCTTTTTGCAGGTCTGGATCCCTTGTACTTAGATAGAAGTGCTTCTCTGGTACGATGATCAGGGTTTGCTATACACCATTCCCCGATGTGGCACAGCCTGTAATTTTTGAAAAAGAATGTTTCAACACCGTCCGAATACTTGCCACTCTTGCTCATTGCGACATGAACGACTGGGTTTCCAGTGCTGGTCCACTGGCCGTACAAACTCCCACCGGTTGCTCTCAAAGGATCGGCATCTCTCTTGAGTCTCGCGAGATCTTCCTTAAAAATATAAGTAATAAAGGCCATCTTGTGTTCTCAAGAAAGTGAAATCACTACCGTCTGTCTGTGCGAGCGAAAAGTAGGACCAGTTGTAATCTCCACTATGGAGGCACCTTGCACTTTAAATGGCCGATATTTTAAATTGTGTTTTCTGAATATATACAGCTCTTGCGAATCAAAGCAAAAAAAGTGAAGCCCGGCTATTCAGTTTGTTCTCCTGATTCCAAGAATTGTTTTTAACTGGTGTGTGTGTTTTTTTAGAATGAGTTGGGTTCATGTTCCGTATTTTCGTGGAAATGGCGTGACCAGTTATCGATCATATGCAAATCAGTTGAGATACAGAAAAACATTTCCGGGAATTTAACCTTCGATCCATGAAGAGAAACGCACTGTTCACAACAGTGAATAAATTTTATCATTATGTTTCCGAGCAGTTGCTGCTTTATAAGAAATTATATTCTTGCTTTTCATCTTCGGCGCTATTTCAGCAGCTCAGTGAGCCGAAATGACTTTTAACCTAATTTGAAGATCAACCGAAACATCACGCTTTGTTTTTAGACGGAGAATATTAGCAATAGAATAATAATGATAAGTAACCAAATACAGCGAAATTTAGTTTCACGTTCGACCGAACCGACAAATTTTTAAAAAGCTAGGCGGTCGATTAGGTGGTTCCACGTAAACAGAACACCCAAACTCACTGATTTCCTCAATTTTAGATTTGTACTTCGTAATGTTATCTGAAATTTAAACAAGGATTAAAAAGCAAAAAAAATCATGGATATTAAACAAAATGATATAAGGCTCTCTTGGGAGCGGAAGGCCTAAACTTCTCCAGCATTCTTTTAGCAGTTTTAGCTCACACAGCCTACGAGATGGCATGAAACTGTTGGAAATCGCCAGGTCTCCAAAACACAGTGGGGACGTGCGACGCAAGGTTGACATATGTCATTCTTTACTGCCGCTCGTTTCAGAAGACGTTCGTAGGGCAGGAACGCTTGGCGAATCCCTAAGAACGTCTGCGTGGAAGGCAACAATAGGTCTGTATTTTACCTCTGCTTACCTCTGTACTTACGCGTGACATTCGAAAGACTGATTGAAAGTGTGCTATGTACTCACGCGACAGACGTTTTACTGTCGAAATTCCGGCAAGCGAGTTAAAAAAGATTTTCAGTTGGGTACTCAAGAGCCCATCCGAGGAAACGGGGGGAGATTTATTTGGAGTATGGAGTGATGGACAGGATGACTTGGAAAACAAGCTGTGTATATACCATGTTTCCGGACCCGGGAAATTGTGTCGACGAACGCCATTTTCTTTTGATCAGGATGTTCGATATTCGAACAAAATTGCAACATATCTAAGTCGACAACACGGTTTGGACCATGTGGCCGTTTGGCATTCTCATCAGTCGGCTTTGGATCGACCAAGCGCTCCGGATGAAGAGGCGATCTGGAGCACGATGCGTTCTCTTGCGATCAACCGAATTGCCCTCTTCATTGCTAGCAGTGTAGGCAAACGGAAGGAACACGACGATAGTTCCTCCTTTGTTATAAACACTTTCTTATTTGAGACCCACGAGAAAAGCAATAAATGTTGGCCAGTTCTACAGGGAACTTTTCGCATTTTACCCGAGCCTAGCAAGAAAATTTGTTTCCACAGTGACGAAGAAAAAGCTTCACTTGAAGGATTGGCTGAAAATTTGGTCACTGACAAGGACATTAATATGATTGATATCACTGTGTCAGAAACTAGTGTTATAGGATCTTTAGAAAGGCAATTATAATCACAACTAAGGTGTAAGTACGCTTACGGGCCACTGTCTTCTTCACTTTGAGCCGCCGGCATGTTGAGTGGTGAACTGGATGTCACGTGTTCAAACTCCAGTTTCGGAATATTAAAGTGGAGAGGATCTTTGGATCTGATGTAAAAACCTTGGATCTAGAGTAAGAACATTGGATCCGGAATAATAACTTTGGATCCAGAGTAAAAACTTTGGATACGATGTAATAACTTATATAAGATCCGCTGAAACTTTGGATCCGGAGTAATAACTTTGGATCCAGAGTAATAACTTTGGATCGGGAGTAATAACTTAACTGTGGATCCAGAGTAAAAACTTTGGATCCAGAGTAAAAACTTTGATCCAGAGTAAAAACTCTGGATCCAGAGTAATAAAACATCGTTGCCGAATAGTGAAATCTATGTTGGCTGGATAAAAAGTTTGGATCCAAAACAAAATCTTCATTTTAATGCACTTTTTTTTACTTTCTTTAGAATGTCACTTACGGGCCACTACAATTATCATGTCTTTATGACTAGTATTTGTAACGCGATACTTCCCAGATCAGAAAACAATCGAGGGTTTGTTAAGATCAGCATAGACAGTCACACTTGTTTATATCATACATATAATTAAACTGAGTCTCACAGATTTAGAGACAAGGAATAAGATTTACACAAGATGAGGCTAAGTTACTCTACGACTCTTTCACTTTCAATCCTAATGTCATTTATCGAAACTACTATTGTTTAGCACTCTCTAGAACTGCTAGGAGCCCTTTAGTCAAATCCTTACAACCCTTGGATAGCGGCACTTTTAAATTAACACTCGATATTGTCCGAGATTTAAACAAGAAAAAAACGAAACAAATGATATTAAACAAAATATTTCCTGCCGTAAACTGCTTCCGTATTCGTTTGGAAATCGCGAGAGTTTTTATTACGCGCAGGGTGAGGTTACGCGCAAGACTGCTCACGTGACTGAACCTTCTCCTTTCGCGATTCTCAAATTGAGAGATTGTTCGCAGGCTAAAAGCAAGCACAGTAACAGAGAGCTTTGGCAAGGACAATGTGCAGAATCGAGTGCGATCACGGATCGGGGAAAACGTGTGCCAATAAGCTTGCGTATTGTAGCAAATGCTTTGAAAAAAAAGAGAAATTCGTCAATTCAATTTAAATATTTCTTTATGGTAAAAGTTACAGCTTCCTGCAATAGGTTTTTCGCGTGCTCGCTCTCAATGCACCTCTTTGCTAAATCGACTATTTCAAACTACTATCTAAAGTGAGTAGATCTCGTACTTATTCTCGTCGTCAATTTCAATAAAGCTCTGCAATGAGAACATATTTTATAAGGATATACCAGTTACACCACAATATTTCGCGCTCAGTTGTCAGTTATCAATTTGCAACCCAGTGCCTAAAATAAAAAGGCTATCTTGCAAGTTCATTCCTCCATTGCGTAGTGGAGAATGGCTATTCCAGACGGGCTGAAAAAATTAAACCAAGCACGTTAAATAAGATATGGAGCTGGTAAATAATGCGAGGAGCGCTCTTGGTCCTCTAAGAAAACTAGAACTACCTCGAAAATTAAAACAGACAAGAATTGAAGGGAAACTGCATGTCTGAACATGATTCGCAGTTCACTAGTTTTACTCTTATACCTTTTACAGTGACCATAAATATAAGTTTTACAGTTAATTTACTAATAGCCTTGCATTTGTTGAACATGAAGCTTTCGCTACATGAAGCATTTTTATGTCTCTACGGTTAACACATCTTTAAGACAATTGCTTTACTCTTTCTCTACACAAAGTTGGCGCTTTGAGTCCCATCCTTTATAACATCAAAAAATCGCAATTCTGACACAGCACATGAGCCGATGCTGTGGCACTAGCCTGTCCCGGGCCTTCATATTGCGTAGAGTGGCGGGTGGCGGAGAGATAAACTAAAGCGTCCGCACTGCCTGAATGCCTGAACTAGGACATAATAGCCTCCTCGGGGACGAACGTCCTGAACTGATCCCATGAGGCGTAGTCAAAACAACGACCTGGTACGAGGCACGCCTACTCTCTTTCTCATTTTTGCCACTTCTCTTCCGTCTTTCCCCCGTTGTTTATCTGCTAATATCCACAGTACACACCACATAAAATTTATAGAGACCTAAGCCTTTGCGTCAAATCTGTTGCGTTGACAAAGTGTGCAGGAGATGTGATGATTCTGAATAATGTCAATTATGTCCAATCGCTTATTAGGCTTCTCGCGAAGCATCTTCTCAAATTCCTTCAACTCAAGATCAGGATGCGAAGCTTTAATGTTATCTAAAACTCGTTCAGAGGGATTTGAACTGGCTTCGTAATCCTTCATTTTATGATCTACACGAAAATATCTGGCTGCCTCTTTATAGTCAGAACCTTTGTTCAGCTCTTTACAAATGTAATCCTTTAGGCACGTTCGCTCTCTTTCTATCAGCTTGAAGAATGAATAATCCGGCGGAGGGCAACACTCTGTGACAAAAAGGGACAAAAACAAGTAATTAAAATCAAATCAGTGCACAAATAAGAAATATCTCAAA
The DNA here is from genome assembly GCA_022179025.1 of Porites australiensis. Taxonomy (NCBI): domain Eukaryota; kingdom Metazoa; phylum Cnidaria; class Anthozoa; order Scleractinia; family Poritidae; genus Porites; species Porites australiensis. Next base: position 102,822 of record BOPM01000502.1, on the reverse strand, counting down.
ACTAAAAGGGCTCTCGCATCCGTTTAAATTATCGAGGTGGGGGGCAGGAAGGGGGGGGAGGGGTGGGGGGCAAAGGGAGCGCGCAATTCTAATCTCCAGGTTGCTGGGGTCCGGGAAATCTTCCGACCCGCTTATATCGTTACTCGGAAAGCAATCAGATCATCTGAGAGTTAGTTCCCCAATATTTCTCGGTTCCAGGTAGGGGTCGTTATGAACGCGCGACACAGTAAAACTTGTCAAACTAATCAGTCATTTAGAAAGGTCTTCAAATAATTTTTTACCCCCCAAAAATACGGTCAATATATAACAATGTATGCTTTTTAGTAACTTTTCTATGGTAGTTTGCTTCTGCAATTACTGAAATTGAAACACTTATCGGTCATTAAAACAGCCAAGTGTCAAACTCTCTAAATAACATTTAGTTTAAGTTAAGTCGGGATAAAATCACCTGAGCAGCGGTGTTGGGCGTCCTCGCTGCCTCGTTGAATGGGGCGATATATACAGTCGTTTTCCTCCTCCTTGAAGGTCCTTTTTTCTTTATCGTTGACATCGGTTGCTGTTGTATAATATCCTAGACCTCCATCCCTAGCGTGGATCAGGGTTACGTCTTCCTCCGCGCAGCCACTGTGTTTTGTAGACCTATATTCTCGATTACGAGCACAAGCCACGCCCTTCTTTGGACTAGAACTGTTTTTTCTCACCACAGGCCGTCCCGCCTTCCCTTTTCCCGCTGTTGGCAATACATTCTCCCTTTCCGCCTTATTGGAGTTTCCATCGACCTCTTTGTCGTATACTTCTACGCTGACTGGTGTCAGCGGCTCCTGGCTCTGCGCATATTCACTACTCTGATTACATATTTCTTGTTCCTCCGGAAAACTAGAATGGCTTGGAAGGGTTGGAAGGGATGGTGGAGTGGGCGTCCGTTCGCGGAAGGAAGCTGGGGACAAACAGGTCGAAGGCGCTACGCAGCGATGTGTTGGTGATCGCCCCTGGATGGGATGTTGCACTCATGCAGGATAAGCCAGGATCAGGCGACCGTTCACGACTTGGAGGTAAGGTCGCGCTGTTTGAAAAAGACGACATGCGATCAGTTGAACTTCCAGAAAGTTGTGAGGGAGTCACACAGTTTGAAGACGAAGAGCATGTGCCGCAATAAAAATGAGATGATTGAGGACAAGAAGAACGAGACGACGTGGAAGAACTTGGAGAAATTCTGCCAGCTGAAATCTGCCTTTCTTGATCTGGTTCCTTAGAGTAATGGAACGGTTCATCTGAGATTGTTTCTGTAGAAGATGAGATCGGCACCAGTTTTTCGCTGGACGTCTCTAAAAGATAGAAACCATACATGAGTTAAGTTCATTCACTTTCAAGTCGTTTACTACCTAATCCAAATGGGAAATATATGAAATTAGAACCGTGTAATGAGTAGCCTAAGAAAACAGCAGACATTTGGTGACGCTACCACTGGTTTCCCCGCCAAATGACGTCTGAGAAACGAGGGCCGAAATTTCATACTGATCACGCGTCACTACCCAGATCTGGGTAGTGACGCGTCATCTGTATGGAATTTCTGCGCTCGTTTCTCAGACGTCATTTGTCTGGGAAACCAGTGGTAACGGCGCCAAATGTCGGCTGTTTTCTCAGGCTATGTAGTGAGCAGTTTCCATATTTTGTTGAACGGTACGGATCTAATTCTTCGAAGGTTTCCTCAGACTCATCATTCAGGGAAACTATAAAGAGAATCAGGGTCAGGTTACGTAAGGTAACATACGATCAAGTGAGAAGTTAATTTCCCAAACCGGTTTTAATTCTATGCTTTCTAATAAAATTTATATTCTCCTCTTTGTGCTATCTAAACCGGTTAATATGCCTTCGGTCAAGTAATCTGTGACAACCAGGAGAGAGAAACATACGGCAGAACAAACTTAGGAATGGTCACAAAATAGTAGAAAAACCCGGCCCTGATCAGTAATCAGATCAGTGGTAACCAATTTGTCAACTAAAACTGACTGATTTAACCTTTAATGATGAACGACCATTAACAATCTTAGAAAATCTTAACTTGAAGCCAGCACATAGTCTCTACCGACATTTGGTATGGCATATGGCGGAGGGAATTCGAGTTTTACCTGACTTGTCCATGGTGCATTCGCACTCTATCTGCAAGTCTTCTTTCTCCCTGGTCCCACAGTTACGGTATACGTATTCTAAGGGTTGGGGAAAAAAAGAAACACCAGAATGAGCTTAAAAATCTATACAGCAGTAATCGTCACCAGTTACGAGAGTGCCAAGTTAAAATACCAATTGTCATTGGGGAGTTTAAACAACGAAGTCTTTGAGCGACGGGCGTCAACCGGAAGTGACCTTTTTACAATCCTGGGCAGTGATTTTGAAAAAAAAAAAGATTTCTAACAGACTGCATCTATCAGAGTAAAGACGCTTAGCAATACAAATTTGGTAGCATCAAGGGGTATCGAGGGCCAAGGACTTACTTCCGGTTGACGTGCATTGCTCAAAAATGTCGTTGCTTGACCTCACCTAACGTTTACGCACCTTTACGCTTTAAGTTTCAAGTTTATGTATTCGTTATTTATTATCTTTATCATGTATTTTGTATTTTGTTATTATCATTTCTGTTGTCGGTTTATTTATAACTATTTAACTAAAGGACTCGGGCAATGTTTGTCGTGGTCAAAAAATGTAAACTAGGGCTGTCTATTTTGCTACTGTTTCCTGGCAAATATTTGAAACAAGATACTCAAAACTGGAATGAGAAAAATAATGGCTTCCCCTCGACCAGAAAATCCATTTTTCAGTGCGTGAAAGTATATTGAAATCCACTGAATAACAGAGGCTGTTTATATTAGGCGGGTGCTTAAAACTAGCCTAATTTACCATTTTAACAACTTAGGGTAAATTTGATCACTTTCATTTGTACGCTTCGGGCTCCTTATTAACTTACCTGCAGTCGGAGAAGGATACCAACGTGGAACAGGTTCTTCCCCCGGGGGAATGGGTGTGGCACCATCTGAAGGCAAAAGTTAGACTGTATCACTATCGTGTGGGCATGCACGTTTTTCGATTTGAAAGAGGCGTACTAAGTGGCTTAAGACGTTTTGGGGCTCGTCGTCCTCAGCTTGGACAGCTACTTTGTTTCTTTTCAATTTGGAACATTTATTTCAAGTAAGAAGTAATTTGTTTTAGACCCGCTAGCCCTGCATTGATTGCTTTTAATTTTAGGTTGAACATGTTTGCATTTGACGTAATTGCTGTATAATCTAATACATTTGACAAGTAAAATAAAAAATAGTCGTAGAGTCACATTTTCTTCTTGTCATTTTGCTTTCTTTTGACCCCCCCCCCCCCCCCTCCAATCCTGGTGAGATCTACAACCCTATTCACCATCTTCTAAGGGGATATTTACTAACCTTCTGGGTCATTTGGTGCTGATTCTGCATAGTGACTTTCCACCACCAGTGCAGAAGTGGTTTCAAAATCGGGGCTTAACACTGCATAATTCGGGCAGCAAAAACGATGAATCCTTTTCCGGGTTTCCTTACGACACGACAAGAACGCTACTGCTCCTAGGACCACAACTGATCCTAGACAGATTAAAACAATCCAGCCTGGTTTGAGGTAGCGATAAACGATTTTTTCTATAAAAGAGAAAAAGAAAGACCACAAATGGTAAGTCAAGCAGTCATAAACAGAACATTTCTTGGTTCATGGATCAGTACGTAGGCTAAAACACACATTATCTAAGGGACTGCCAGTCCTCTTAGGCAGGTTGAGCAACGCGTTTCATGTCTAGCTCTATATTTGAAAGAAGAAGCTTCTTAACCCTTAACCCTGGGATGTAAAAGTGGGGGTGGATGCCACTCCCCTCTCAGGCTTTTGTGAGGTTTTTCCCAGACGATCAAACATCAGCACCTGAAGTTTTCAGTGGCCGTTGTTTATCCCTCACGCGCATTTTCGGACAAGCTTAAAGATGATTAGATACTATGGTTACGAGATATGATATCATAAGTAGCAGGTGGTCAAGCCCATTTTGAAAGAAAATGCATCTTTTTTCAACTTCTTTCAACAATAAAAGTAAATCTTGTGAATAAAGTAAAGCGAAGTACTTATTTATGTGTTATTTTACATGTCAGGCCCAAAAATTACCAATTCTCGCCGTTTTTACCTCTTTTCTAATTCTTGCAAAATCAATGACGGCCAAGATGGCGACCATCTTTCGCGACGTCACAGGCCTCCCGCAAAGCCACCACCCGTAAAATATACCTCATCTTGTAGAGAATATAAAAGAATTACACTGACGGTGAAATATTTTCGAAATACTGCAACATATGAAAAACCCTAGGGGGAGGTTCCATCACCACCCCCTCCCCCCCTCCCCACTTGTCCACGGGGAGAATATGACTTTGTGTGTACGTCCGAGAGTTAATTTCATTAATGACAGCGCTAATTAACGTTATATTTATCTCACCTTTTTGTGAATGTTCTGCTTTAAAATCATAAGCATTACTGTTATGAGATTCAGGTGTTTTGGAGGAATTTCTTACGGTTGAGGTACTGTTTGTTCGGATCTTCTGCTCGTTTTGTGGACTGGTCATTAACTTCTTCTTTGTCGGCGTTATTGGTATCCCTGTGGTCACAATGGGCCTTGTTGGGTTAGGACACTTCTTCTTAGGACAGTAAAAAAATGGCTTGCAGATACATCGACCGAGCCCCTGTTCTTTGCAGGCAGACTCGACCTTGGAGCTTTGTTCCCAATTCTCTTCACAGCAATAAGAACATTCCTCGCAATCTCCATCGCTTTTCTCGAATTTCCTATAAAATAAATGCGCTCGTGACAGAGAATTGTTTTTTTATATATTAAATACAAGTCGAAACAACGGTCAATGTCGCTCAAGGCGATAGCTTCTTCAGTTCAGTGAGACGCGAAACGACGGCTATTGCAGCGCACTTCACCACATCTTTGTCGTTTCCCCACTGACATAAATTAACTGTAAAACATTGACTTATGTTTTAAAACGTTGGCTTGATCACAAGTAAAATTATAGTTTAATTTTCTCACAGTGCAAAAGATCAGAAGACAGTTATACAGCAAACGCGTTTTAAACGTAAACTTATATGAGAGAGACACGTACATAAAACAGCCTCTTATACATGTAGTTGGTCGTTCTGTTTTTCAGTTGCCATAACGACCGGTTTCTTTAGCCGATGCCAACTGCGCGCACCTTTATAGCCTGGGAGGACAGGGAGTCGTAGCCAAGGAGATTAGGTGGCGGAAGGGTTACGGCAGGAGGGAGAGCAAAGGGAGGGAGGAGGAAATTCTAAAAGAGTGGGAAGTTGGAGGAATAGGGGGAAAATACGCAACAACTAATTGCTTTTAAAATATTTCGCAACCGAAAAAGGGCTAAAGGGAGGAAAGCTAGCAAAAAGGGGTGGGAGCCGGGAATGCAAGTTAAGGGGGGCGAGAGGTTTGGATCCTCTGTTCCTCCCTAACCACTCCTCCAACACGCTCAATCTTTATAGAAGCCGTTGACTGAATCAATGAACTATGTAAAAGTTCTTACCCTTTGGGACATTTGCAGACAGCGTTGCTTTTCACAGTACAGGGCTTGTCTTCAATCTTGTTTTTGGCTTCACACGACTGACAAGTTTCACAATTACGACGACCTTCCTTGCCGTCGTTGTAAGTAAGGCCACTTATACAGGACTCACACCTACAGTTTTTGGCAATTCCTTTTCCAGCTGGACAAGCTGGGCATTTAACGCATCTCTCTATTGTGCTGTTATAAAACTCGTCATAGTTACAGTCATGATGCTGTGCCTACAAAAGAAGAGACCAGGTAATACACTGCGGGTGTCGAGACCTTTACCGCGCGTGGGCGTCACTATGGCGGGGATCACTTTCACTCAAATGAATCAGTGATGTTAAAATACGGAGCCACGTTTTCAGTATACTCTGTTTCGCTCGGTAGTCAAAAGAGAGTGGAGGAATCTATGGTTAGAGATCACTGTAAAACGGACCGAAACGATATTCGCATTTAATACTGGTGGCTTGAAGCGAATTCTTTACGTTTCATACATACCGGTACGTACAGTTACATTTAGTTTCGTAGCACTTTGAAAATCCAATTCCGCGTTTTCGTCGATATTGCAACGCATTATTCTAGCGGAGCGGAAAATAATAGGGAAAGTGCACTTGATTAAAAATCAAGGGCGCGTCCAGTCTTGCTTACTGTCCAAGCTGTCTTAAAGCCAATATCATTTTCAGCCTTCTTAGCTGCTGCCCCGTTATTGTTTAGTAAACTTAACTACCCACACCCTAACACGTAATCCTTCGGCGGATTTATTATTAGTTTATTATCATCTGCTGATCTTATGAGTCCATTGTAGGAAGATCAGGAGTCAATTAACCAAAGTCCCCCCAACTCAGGAGTCACTCAACCAAAGTCCCCCCAGCCCTCCCCCGCCTCTAAT
>BOPM01000502.1:82338-94048 GCA_022179025.1 Porites australiensis | reverse complement strand
GAATTAACAGAGTAGATTCTTGAAACGGTTAAACTGAAGCATTCAAAATAGCTCATGCACGTTAAACGTGCCTATGTGTAGTATTCTTTTTCTTTATATTTTTAAAATACAGCCAACTAGCCGCTAAATAGCTAGGTGATCGCTCGATGGAGGTTCAACTGTATTTCTCGTTGGTCATAACCGGGAGTCTTCATTTTCCGTCCATGTTAGACTCAGATTTGAAGGGTGAAGGCTAGGGATGGAGAAAAGTGATGACTTGACTGAAACACACTCCAGTCCTCTGTCAGGTTGATCTTCCATCATTTCGTCGATGTGAGCCATGAATGAGTTGGCGTAACGCAAAATGGGCTTCCTGCTGTTTCGCCTCCTTAATCTGGAAGTTAGACAAAATTATTTAACTTTTATTGCTGGTTTTTACGTGAAGTCATCAAAACGTACTCAAGCAAAATAAAAGAATTATGAATCCCCCTTAGTTTTTGTTTGCTCTTGATTTGAGCTGCTAAAAGCTTATATTTTTACAAATTTTCTCTTCGAAAGGGTCTTTCGGTTTGTGATAAAGGTACGTTAATGGAGGAAGCTGTCATTTAGGTTAAAAAAAGTGGCTAATATTTTGGGAGATTTTGCTGAGGTCTTTGCTATCTGAATAATTATATAGTTCTTGTATTAGAATTAATGTTTATGAGTTCCTTGAGAGACAAATTCACGCTTTCTAAGCTAGTCTGGGACAGATTTTTCTTAAAGTTTCGTTGTCTGTTTCGATCTTTTGGTTTCCGGTCGCCATGTTGGTGCTCAGTCAGTAGACACCAACATGTCCAACATGGCGTCTCACAAATCTCTATCATACATTTGGGTAACTCGTTTCACCGAATTTGTCGCATATGAAAAATTGCACTGACCTGAATCTTGGTGAGGGTCTTTGCGTATTTACCTCTTTTCATTTCTCAGATTCTGGACTAGACAGTCAGAGACAGTCATTTTAACTTTTGATGACTCGAAAGAAAAATCCTGCCGAAACATGTTATGATAAAGCGTATCTAGTGTCCTGGTTGACTAGCGAGAGAATCTGCTATCTTGCCCTCCTCGAATTCTCGATTGCCTACACCTTCGGCGCGGCAAGACTTTGCTTGCAACTTTTGTTTTGTTTTGTTTGTTTTGCTTATCTGTTCTAACAGTAGAAGGGTCACAAAATAAAGCAAACGTCTGGCCTAAAACAAAACCCGAATTGTATCATCATATTGCAAAAGCCAGGGTACGACTTAGCCACGAGTTTGAAATATGAAAATCATGCATGTAAAGGGAAGTATTACTGTATATTTGCTCATGGGAATAACCTTATGTGCACCAGTTTAGTTATAACATGAATACGTACCTGTAAGTTAAGATAACTCCTAACAGGATTAAAATTGCCACCGCTCCTGCTGTCAAACCAATAATGACTTGATGCTGCTGCTGCTGCTGCTCTGACATTGCTGAAAGGTTTTCCATATTTGGACTCGATCCTTCCACTGTTCGTATCAAAATAAGAGTGTACTTAATTAATCATCCTTCACATTCATTAATGACATTTTCGTATATAATTGCAGACTTAAAAGAGACCTCAAATTGTTATTATTATTATTATTATTATTATTAATATCAGAGAGCCGTTGAATTATACCGAGCTGGAGTAGTATTTGAGCGAAACTATATTGATGTCTATCATAAGAACGATTATTAATACTTCTTTTTAAATGCTTAAATGGTACGGGACTTACTTATATTGGAACTTTTTAAATATAGGTATACACCGTATGGGCTAAGAGGCAAGGGCTTGAAAAAAATATATATTTGGAATTACCTAACTTTAATCATAAATTTAAGAAGAATTCTTTCACTTATTTATCAACTAAGTTATGGAACAGTTTGTCCTCTCAAGCGCGTCTTTCAAGTGATGCTAATGACTTCAAAAGTAAACTGCACGATTGCAGCTTTTTAGAAAGTGTCTTATAGTGCACGATTGTAGCTTTTTAGTATTATAGTTTTCAAGTCATGTTTTTAGTATATGACTTTTTATTAGGTTTTAGCTTTTTATATTTTATGTTTTTATTACTAAGTTTTTATATATTTATTGAGTTATTTTTAAAATTGAATAATATTATAACATAGCTGTAATTATTATATATTTTATTTGTACACGTTCCTATTTAGAACGAGTTTTCTAGCTCCTCGACGTAACGAGTCAATGATCGATTGATTGATGATTGATTGATTGATGCGGAAAGCCACTGAATACAATTGGTAACGTTACGTCACACTTGATTGTAGGCAATGCCAACGATTTTCCCTAAATTAATGTGTCTTAAGACAAATTTGGCAAATGTGTCTTTGGACAAATTAGTTTAAGAGATAAACCTCATGTTAGAGAATCCAAGACAGTCTTACACGGAGCGAACATTAGGTTTTATCTGTTAGTGTTGATTTCCAGTGTCGCGTAATTTTTACGTGCGTACGTGCGGAAAATTTACGTTCGTAAATGAAATAGAGGCAATGCATGGAAGGTCGCTCGTAAGAGTAAAATTTGAACCTCGCTCAACTACTCGTTTAAGCTCAGCACTTTTTATCTTGCTTCCATTGTATTTACGTGATTGAAATTTTCGTGCGTTAACGTGCGTAGCCAAAAACACGTCAGAGGAAATCAACCTTTAGACTAAATAGAACCCACACAATAGGCCCTTCGCACTAAGAGGACATGTGACATCGCTTTTATGAAAATAAAAGTTATATGATATTGCCTTAGAAAAACGATTAGCGGGTCATATCTTAAACAAAATAATTTTGATTTGGTTTTTCAAACTGGCACCATTCTCTGAAAATGAGTCAAGAGTATGCCCTCTAACATGGCGGCCAATACAAATCAAACTACTTTGTTGAAAAATCAAAGTGCCAGAAAATATCTCCCTTAAATGCGTTTCCTCTCAAATTTAGGGTGTAAGATAATTTTTATGTGCTCCGTCAATTTTTGGCACCAGCAAGATTCCAACTCAATGTTTAAAGGAAGCATTGGTCACGTGACCTCTTAGTGCAAGTAGCCTGTAACAACTCTGTGGATTCCGGATTCCAGTTACACACTGGGTTCCAGATTCTCTGTCAGTGCCACTTAAATTCCACATTCTAATCGTTAGTGGGATTCCAGATTCCTTGAGTTAAATAATGGATTCCAAAGCCCGGGATTCCGGATTCGACAAGCCAAAATTTTCGAGGATGCCGGAGTCTAAATTCCCTAACATGGGACGATATTGTTGCCTAGTTACACCTCAAATGCACGCATACAAACAAGAGGTATGAACTACCTGTGCAGAGTTGTCCGTCGCCAGCGAATCCAGGTATACACTGGCAGATAAAAGAACCATTGACTTTAGTGCAAATGGCATTTGGATGACACTCCGGAAAGCAGCCATTGATTGGGACACAGTTGCCAAGTTTTTCATCACAGACACATTCGTACGACCCAGGTGTGTTGCGGCATGTTCGATTTTTGCTGCAAGGGTGAGCGTTAGAGGTGCATTCATTAATATCAGAGCAACTGAAACCATCTCCAGTGTATCCTGGCAGACAATTACAGTGATAAGAACCGTCCGAGGTGATGCATGAAGACTTCGTATCACAGTTATGTACGTTGAGCTCGCATTCGTTGACGTCCACGCATCCACTTACATTAGTGGCAAAACCCAGCTTACAGTCCGGGGTGCAAGAGAAAGAGCCCAAAAAATTAACACAAGATGTCTGATTTCCACAATATTCCTCTTTTAGAAGACATTCGTCGATATCATTGCAGTCAAAACCATTTCCTGTGAATCCATTCTGGCAAGTGCAATTAAACGATCCTGGAAAATTCACACAATTCCCATTCGAGTGACAGCTGTAATTCTGCGAAGAACATTCGTCGATGTCTGTGCAGTTGAGCCCGTTTCCATAGAAACCCTGATTGCATTTGCAATCATAGGAACCAGCGGTGTTTCTGCACGAGGCATGCTCATGACAGTTGTGAGTTTCGCTTGCGCACTCGTCGACATCATGACATGACTTCTCATTTCCTGTAAAACCCGCTGAACAACTGCACCTGTACGAGCCGGGTGTATTGAGGCAGTTTGCTGCACTGCTACAAAGAGGTGTACCAAAGGAACATTCATTTATATCGCTACAGTCAAAACCGTTCCCACTGAATCCTGAGTTGCACACGCAGCGAAATGAACCCGCTGTGGTGATGCACGACGCGTTTAAATGGCAGAGGTTGTTGTTGCCGAAAGAACACTCGTCTCCTTAAACAAAAATATAATATGATAAGCGGTCTTGAGCTTGCGTTAGGAAGTTTATTAGTTTGGTTGACTGACTGAACTGCCTTGTAATTTACCACAGGCATACCAAGTTCAATATGTGAGCGCATTCGTTTGCTAAAAAAAAATGAAAACAAAAATATATATGTCACCATCGCCTAATCTGAGCTCATCGTGTGGCAAAGAATTAAAATAAACCATGAATAAAGTTACTTTTGCTGTGGTTTGTGTTCTCTGTCATTTTTGAAGCAATTTGAGCTTGTTTTGCTTTCCTATCTTAAAATTTGGTTAAGATGGCTGGATAATTGTGGCCTCGTTTTATCTTCCTTATCTGTTTTTGTTTGTTTTGTTTTTGTTTTTGTTTTTTGACCTCATGATTAGTTGTTTTCGACTTAGTCTCTCTCCAAAAAAGAAAAAAAATTAAAAATCCAAATAAAATAAAACAACTTATTGGCCAATATCCTCCAATATCCTCACGCTTTTGGTAAATATCGTAATATATACGTTGCACAAGACAAGTGCTCCACTATAAAGTCTGTCTATATTAAAGTTTTAACCTTTTCTTTTTCTTCATTTGTATGACATACCTGCATTGATATTCGAGAACAGCAAGCATGGCAATGAAATATTCCAAAGAGCAAGGAAGAGCCACCGAGGACAGGGCATAATTTGAACGGAACGACGCTGCCTGTCGTCAATGTAAACCAACAAGTCATGCCGCATAACTTAAAAAAAGTATCACGGGTTCCTAAAAGAGAGACGGATTTTTTAAAAAAATAAAAATTTTTGTTAAACGAAATTCCAAACTTGGAAGCACTATCTTCTGGTTTATTTAGTCTGTGTAAACGTAGGCGAGAACAAACGCTCCGAGAGAATGGGAATGCTTTACTGCATTTTGTGAGACTTTAGCTGTGACACCTGAAAAATTGAGCAGGCTTTTGGCAGCTAGTCATTCACGTGGTACAAAATCGCCAAGCAGGAGAACAAGGGACGCAGTGGGACAAGAAAATAAAAGCAAAGGAAAATACAACTACCATTTTAACTGATGTAAACCTTCTTTTGTCTTGTCTCAGTGCGTCCCTTAAACTTGTTCTCCACCATTGCGGTTTTGTACCACGTGAATGATCAGCAAAGAGCCTGCTATCCGGATAGCGGGACTTCCCGCCTAGATCAGGGAAAGGCGAAATGACCACCCACTCAAAGAGTCTGGCCGTGCCACTCACTATCGGTTTTCGAGCCGTTTGTGATGAGGGGAGATATCGATGAATTACTTACAGTGTGATAACGGCCGTTAGCGCTGACGTTTGATCTCAATGTCGTTCATAGATTGGCTCGTTCGTTTAATCACAACAAAAGCAACTAGCTTTAATTGCATGACCATACATGTACATACTATTACAGTATTACGAAAGCAATTTTAAGAACCAAAATTACATCAAAGGGAAATTAAGTTACTTTGGTAATTGTTCATTCAGTCATTATTCCTTTATTTATCCTTCCATTCTTAAGAGGCCACTCAAATAATGATGAGAAAGCCAAGTCGTGCCAAGTTGGGTAAACGACATCAATTTCCCTAAAAGTTTATCCACTGTCACAAATAAGCTGTTTCAGCTTTCACTTAATCTTCTTGAAAGGTTAGTTTTAAAACTGGGAAATAAAAACACTAGAACGTGACAGGAGCCTCCTGAACGTGACCATGTAGAATGCAAAACAGTCGGTTTTTTCTTTAGCTTTCCGTTTTCCGCCTCGCTCCAGACCTTTTGTTTGACTGTTCGCGTGAACTTGAATACGCAAAAATACGGACTGTTTTGCAGTTAAGTGACCACGTTTCTTTTCGAGATCGTTTGTTAAGGCACGCCTGAGGTGGCCGGGGGGCGTGACCGAGTTGTGCAACTCTTCACTTGAAACCCCAGTGCATCTTATTTCTATTTACTGTTTCAGTCAAACATTGTAGCTGATCGTTTCCGCAGGAGGAATTCGAAACCGGTCTGTATCCACGCTTTGTAAAAATTTTTCTAACAATCTGTTAATTTCCTGCAGACTTCAAATTGAGCCTGTCATCATCATTTGTTGTCATAATAGTTATTGTTTTCACCTGTTTATTAGCTTCCAGTCTTTTTCTAGATGTTTAAAATTTTACTGTAACCTTTTTAACCGTCACCTCTGAAGATGTAAGTTGTTACATACGGAACGTCAAGTCTTTAAAATCTTAGTTTTTTGCAACATGCGTTGTTTCATCATGTTTGTCACGCCAGTTTGTATTTTATTTTTGTTGAAACAATCAGTTATATCATACTTAAGTATACTGGAGCGAGTCCTTTCTCATTCACCATGATAGCGACTACGAGAGCAAACGGTTTTGCAAACATTTTCTATTAAATTTCTCTACATTAAAATTTGCGCCAATTCATTTCCGCCTGTTGCTTTGCGTTTGACCTCGCGATGGTGGAGGTACAAACTAATCACGCACATTGAACGGGTTAAAATATTCTTTAGATCCTTGATACATTTATTTGAACATTGGCTAACGAAAAAGAAAAAGATTTCGTGTCTCTCTCGTGCATTAATTTCTACCTGAGGATTTCAAAGCTTGATTTAATCGGTTACATGGAAATGACAAAACCCTTATAACGTAAAATACTGCCGCACATGCACTGCTGTCGTTGTTACCAGAGGAAGCAAACCACCGGATCGACCTCCTGTTTATTTTAAATATTGTACTCTTACAAACTTACCTAATTTGTGGATAGCAACAAGAACAGCTGGTTCTCCACGCGCGGTTAATTGTATTAAAAGAAAACATATCAGTTTGGAAAGTCTCACCTCAAAACCTGGCAGGAAATGATGTGTGTGAGGTAATTCCCTGCGGAAAAGGTAAGATGATACCCAGAAAATAAACGTGATCGATTTCGAATTGTAGCTTGTACCCACTCCTTCCCTCGTGGATTATTGCCACGACGGACTGTAGGGAGGAGGGGGCTCTTTCGTCCACGTTGTTACTCGTTGCAATTCTTGGTGGTCTTGCATGCACCGCCCAGTTTCCCAAGTCCTGATCCTTCAGTTCAGTCCAAGAAATGCTACTTTCCACACTCATTTTCAGACCTACAATCTAAAAGATGGAATTTGAAGAGGTCTGTTTGGCGGTAGGCAAAATCTGTACCCGTTTCAGGGATGAAACAACTCAAAACCTAGCTATGATGTGTAACAGCGAGAACACTAAAAGGAAACGATACCTATACTAGAGAACTCCGGTGGAGACTAGAATAGGTAAAGGTGAAGAACAGTGCTGCAGTCTTGGATAAGTAGAGGAAGACCCAATTCCTCCTTAATCCCCACCCCCCTTGTCAAATCAACTGCAGATCGATATTGAGGTGTAGTGTAGCCTGTTCCAGGCGTTCAGTAGAGCGCGGCGGTAAGTGGGGAGCGAGTTAAGTTGTATCCCCTCGTTTTCTTTTTCTTCGTGAATTTTTCTCCCGCGCCCTACTATCCGAACGCCTGGAACAGGCTAGGTGTAGTGGTGAAAGTCTTAAAGCTTGGCACGTGACATGATGTGTGTTTAAAAGGAATCACGCTTGAGTTAACGCAATCTCGTGATGGGTTCCACGGTAACCGCTGACGCACTTGTGCTCTCGTAGAACGTTTAGCAAACTCAGCGTAATCTTACAAAAAGGCACTTTCTTTTAATATAACCTGTTAGATCTGCTTTCAAAGGACATTTTTATTTGTTTTTCCACCTGATAAGAGGTAAGCAGCCATCGTTTTAGTGCCCAAATCATCTTGTTTTGGTTTTGATACCAGTTTAAATTTGTTCGCATTGACCTGTCACAAACTTGCTGATAAGACATTGGAAGCTAAATGAAATTTTGCAGATTTGCGAACCGGTGTTAGTATATATAATATGTTTATGACGCTTTGAGTTAAGATTTCTTCAAGTTTACTTTTAGATAGCTTGCAAAAGTTGTCGTTTTGTCACCGTTATTTTACGAATTTGTACTTGGCTTACTAATTATGGTGGTGTAGGGTTTCTATTAAGTAGTTTGGCTTTCCGCTTTAGCTTAGAGCCCAGAAAGATGAGGAATAATTTTAGCTGATTTTGGTTTCTGTTTCAGATCCATGTGATTCGTCGATATAATGAGATGCTCTCTGTTTGCATTACCTATTTTTGGCATATGTTTGGTAAGAAAAGCAAACTTTTATTTATTATTTATAAAATGTGAATGCAGAATGGGTCACGATAATTGCGGGCCTTTTTAAAGGGAACCGATCTCAAATTCATGAGCCTCAAACTTTTTTCCTCATGGGTAGTGTGTTTTGGAACAATCTTGTTTACCACGTTTACCTTATTTAAAAGAGCATGGTCATTAATTAAGATCATTTTACTACACAACTACACTATTAAAGCCAACATCTCGATTGAGAGAATGACGTAAGCTTATTGTTGGTCGAGTTAAAGAGCATTTTTTGAACAATTTGTGAATATTTGTTGGCGTTGTTTTGTGAAAGGTTTATGCAAAATATGGATTAGTCTTAGTTTTTTGTTCAGCCTTCTCCCTGGTTCCCCCTGTTTATATAAACAGAGGGCTTGTCAGTTTGTCAGTCATTTCTGAGACGGCCTGTCGTCTAATAGGTTAGGAAAAATGAACCTGTCACACTCTAGGGCAAAAATGTCACGGTTGGTTCAGTATGTATTTTCATGATACTCAGTTTGGAATTTACGGCAGATACAACTGTATAGAGCATGGAAAGAATTAATTGTTATTGGCTCTTCTTCCTCGAGAAACTGCTCGTGAACAATACTAAAACTAATTAGAAAACGCTCCAAAAAAAATAACAGAAAATGTCAAGAAATAACGAAAGAGAGTTTGTTATCTCGCTGCCGAAACAGCCAAAATGCAAAAGTGAACAGATGTCAATTCACTACTTAAAAAATGGATTGTCGTTGTCACAATAATAACTTCCCTCGATCCTTTTCTGTCTATTGTTGGTGCGGATTGTCGCCAGTTTTCTGGGCCATGTCGCCTGTCACTTCTATCCCTTGGAGGGCCTTTATTATAATACTTCTGAGGAAAAGAGGTACATACTTTGTAACACCCAAAATAGTTTTCCAGTGCACTGGAGCTGGTGAAATTTGTAGGCATGCAGGTGTCAAAAGAGTTTTGTCACTTAAAATCTGAGTTAACCCTACCCTTCAATCACACCTTCATGTGCACCTGTGACTGGACCTACAAATTGTACATGTATAACGCGAGAATTATTCAATATTAGAATAGCTGAGGCCTGATAATTTTCGAACTGCTGTTTGCATTTTCCCCCCTGAAAAGATATGGCTGGAGACGTGGGTTTGCAGCCAACCCTTCTTGACACCACCATGTGGTTTCCCTGCAAAATGATGTTTGATGTTGCTGATGAGGCATCACCTACCCAGATCTGGGTATAGTAACTTGTCATCAAGTATGGAATTTCTGCAGTTGTTCCTCAGATATCAGTTTGCAGGAAAACGAATGGTGCAAAAAAGAAAAAGAGGCTGTGTTCTCAGGCTAAATAATACTTAGCTTTAAAGTCTTGAAAAATAATAGCCAGTTTTAAATAAAACACTCATGAGAGCATCCTTTTGGTGTACAATTTAATTTGTAAAATTTAATTTTTTGGCACTTTAATGAGGAGTTCTTATAATGAACTTGTTAAAACATGCTTGTGCATTCCAGATCGAAATTGGAATTGGGAAATGTTGGTTTTTAAAGTAAAATGTTTGTTACCCTTTAATGGCTTTTTTTTTTGTCGGGCAGTGTCGGAAAGAAATAGGTGATAACTGTATTATTTTGTGATTAAATATTAATTAGAAATTGACATTTGTAGTGCAAAGAAGTTAGATTTCGTGACATGAGATTTCACAATAATGTAGACAAAGTCCGAGTATAATTACGATATAAAATGATGTAACTGCATGCATTTTCTTAGGCTAAATAAGGTGAAAGAATATGCGATTTTGTAATAGACACTTAATTTAGATACATTACAATGGGAACTTTTACTGTACATGTGATTAATGTAAAAATACTGCCTTATGCAAGGATAGTCGTTTAGTTAATACCTTGATTGTTGGGTTTAATTTATATAACGACCGTTGAATGTGTGAGAATTGTACATCGCAGTAGATTGTTGGATTGCATTAAACCGTGTTGTTACATCCAAAGATACAGTCCTCTTGATTTGTTTGAACCAGCGGAGCGGGGTTAAAAGAATTCCACAACAAGCAGATGAATTTTGCTCATCAAATTTAACTACATGCAATGGCTGCCATTACACAAGTCAGCAAGGGCCAATAAAGTGCATCCTTGCTGTCAAACATATTTAATACAGTCAAACCTCCCATAAGCGACCACCGAAAATGTAAAGGCTTGGTGCACGTGGTCGCTTACAGGAGGTGGCCGCTTATGAGAGTGGGACCACAAGGGCAAAATTTTTGAGTCAACCTAGCAGTGCAGGCATATTTTGGGGTGGGTGAAAGCTTGTGAAGTATTTGTATTATTGTTGCCACCATCTTTGATTTTAAAACATAAGTGTGCCCAAAGAAAACGCCTGCACTGCGGACTAAAGTCGACCTAGAATGGAGTGACAATAATATTAAGAAAATAATGAAAGTTTACTTTTCCCTGCCTATTATTACTGGTATAGTTTTATTGACAAAATCCTTGGGTATAATATTCTATGTGACAGTTCACAAATAATGGAACTTAAGTGCACTTACAGCTGTAATTAGATGTAAGGCGTGTTATAAATTTGTGGTTAAGAAATTTACTTATGTGCGTGACTTCATGTTCAGAAACTACCTGGAAATCTTAGTCCTATATATTGTAAATATAGATGGAACTAATAAACACAGTAATGGATATGTGTAGACAACGATGACATCCAAAGAATAAATTCCTTTAATTTTGTCCATTTTTACAAGAATGCACTTCAGTGTTTTGTAAGACCATGTGTGGAGTGGTTGCTTACAGGAGGTTGAAAACCCTAGAAAATTCTAAAACTGTAAGCCAAAAAAGTGGTTGTGTTCGCCTACAGGAGGTGGTCATTTACAAGTAGAGCTTCCATTTTTGGTGTTTTGGAAAGGTGGTTGTTATTAGGAGGTGGCCGCCTGCGGGAGGTGCTCACACATGGAGGTCTGACTGTATTAGTCAACTATGGAAACAATGATGTACACACTATTTTTGTTTTGTTTTTAAACTTTCAACCATTGTCATCTCTAATAATCATATAAATGTTATATGTTATAGCCAGAATTTAAAAAAAATGTGTATGTACTACCAACATAACATTAATTTCATGGCGTACCATTATCGGGGGTTCAGCAAAATATGGTATCAAATGACTATTGATGCCATTTTGCAACAACC
>BOPM01000502.1:65021-82314 GCA_022179025.1 Porites australiensis | reverse complement strand
CCCCCCCAACCCTACCCCCCCCCCCCCAAACAAGCAAAAAGCAGGCAAAGCAATTTTAGGGCTGCCAAGTTTAAAACATGCCACTTTGATAATTAAATACTTATTTTCTTTGCAGGTCATACAGCTAAGTAACAGTCAAATAATTTGTAATAAAAATGATTACACAGTTGTTTACTCAAACGGAACTTTTAAAAGATGTCTGTCCTGTGGCAAATGCCATGAGGGATATGGACTATATCCACCATGTGGCAGTAAACTGTTTCATCCTCCAATGTCTGAGTGTCGTTCCTGCAAAGCTCAAACATTTTCTAGTAAATATGATTCGTCTTCCTGTAAAGCTTGTCATCATTGTGCGGAACATGAGATAAAGGAAGCAGAGTGTACCAACAAAAATGACACCGCATGCAGTGGAAAGTGTAAGCGGGGATATTTCATGAGCAAGACTGTCCACAACTGCCAGGAGTGTTCTGCTTGTTGTTCGGATGGAAAAGATGAAAAGATTAAAGAATGTGTCGGCCTAGGCATAAAAAACAAGGAATGCAGTCCAAGACCAGATAAGACATGTGCTGGTCAGCCATCTACCACTGATGCTACAAAAGGCAGCGGGGGTTTAGCAACGAAGTATTTGATCATAATCATAGTGTCTACAATTGTTGTTGCCATTGCTGTGGTCATAATGATTGTGATGGTTTGCCTTAGGCGGAATGGAAATAGAGAGTCATCAGTTCGAGAACCTGAAGCACCTGCTGTCAAAGAAATGAATGGATCAGCAAGCATTATAGGTAATTAAGCTTGCCCCAATAATAAAATGATACCTGTAAATGCAGGCCCTGAGGTATATGTATCAGCAAACCTGGATTGGACCTGTCTGACCAACCCTGACTACTTGTACATGTATACTGTCTGTACCTGTAAAGAATAAGATATAAACATAGCTTTTTCGCAACTCTTGCCTTTAGACTCACCCTTTGATCAATAGGACTTTAGCACCCCTTTTGCTATAGTGTCAGTACCATAGATGATGTTTAGCATTTATTGTGTATAGTTCATTAATTTTTAATGTTAGTAAACAAATTCTTATATCCATTTTGCATACATACAGTATGTAATTTGGGCATAATTATATAAACCCAGTCCCAGAATAAGAATATGTAAACCTTTTGCAGTGTACCTTATTTTGTAAACACAGTGTAAATGTAATTCACCTTTGGATGCTTCAATGATGTAGTTTGTGATTTGTAATAGACCTTTATTATTATTACTATTATTTTTAAATTATTATTATATTCTTGACAAGTTTTCCAGCTTTCCATCCATTGTAGCCAGGTCAAGGCAGTGAGAGTGGGGCGTTATAGGGGAAGAAGTTACTTTAACAACAGTACTTTCCTTAGTATGTGGCCTGTTCCAGTGTTGTGATTTTTTGGATTTCATTACTATTATTATTACCAGGGCTTCTGATAGGTTGCGGAAGAAAAAGCCAAATTTCGCGGGGTTTTTAGGGACAAATTCGTGGAAAAATCGGCCAATTTTGTGGGAATTTCATGAGAGTTTTCGGGGCAAACTTCACCAAAAGGCAATCGGTAGAAAATGGCGGATTTTGTGGTTATTTTCAAGGCCAATTTCGCTACAAATCGATCAGTTTTGCACTGATCAGACCAGCATTTTTATCGTTTTTCTAACAGAGGTCATCATTTGCTCTTTCAACAACAATACGCTCCAGAAATGAACCAATGGCAAAGCCTTTTAAATGTCATGGCTAGTGCCCAATTTTTCGCAACATAACCTATGCCTGGTAGTTTTGGGACGTTTGCACGTTTCAGTGACGAAGTTCCAAGATAAATTTGCAAGTTTATGGCAAGTAAATAGCCCCTATAGCTGAAATAAGTTTCAAATATGTTGTACACACATATCATGTATTTGACAAGATTTCTACCGAATTTTGCGGTATTTTTCGTGTTTTTGTGAATTTCGCGGATCTACCTGAATTTCGCGGCTCTGTGACCACGTGAAATATCAGAAGCCCTGTATTATTATTATTATTATTATTATTATATGATCATCATCATTACTAAAATTTAGTGACAAAAGGTCAAAGATGGGAATAGAAATTGGATTTGTAAGTACAGGTTTGGACAGTATTTTCTCGTAATTAAATATATGATAAATTTGCAATCTCAAAGTCAAACTCCTTCTGGTTAAATGTTTAACTTTGGCTTGAATTTCCTTGGCTATAAACAGGTTCTTATATTTTTTTATATTTAATATTAAAGTGGTACATTCTGCCAACATGTTCTTAAACCACTACTAGGTTCTTTCACATGGGTTTTTATTGTATTTTTTATCTGTTATTTTTTTTTTCAGCATCACAGGGTTATGCCGGTGATGTAGGCACACAAGCACATCTGCAGTTACAGCAGTTACAGGTGCCAGTGTCAATAACTGAACATAATTCAGCATTGAATCCAACATATCAAGGAACTCCAACGCAGCAACCCAAGAATAACCCAAAGCTTACTACAGGTAGCATTAAACTAATGAGAGTTGAGCTTTCCCCAACAACAAAATGATACCTGTAAATGCAGACCCTGAGGTATATGTATCAGCAAACCTGGATTGGACCTGTCTGACCAACCCTGACTACTTGTACATGTATACTGTCTGTACCTGTAAAGAATAAGATATAAACATAGCTTTTTCGCAACTCTTGCCTTTAGACTCACCCTTTAATCAATAGGACTTTTCACCCCTTTTGCTATAGTGTCAGTACCAGATGTTTAGCATTTATAGTGTATATATAGTTCATTTTAATGTTAGTAAACAAATTCTTATATCCATTTTGCATACATTAACAGTATGTATTTTTGGCGTAATTATATAAACCCAGTCCCTGCAGAATAAGAATTTGTAAACCTTTTACAGTGTACCTTATTTTGTAAACACAGTGTAAATGTAATTCACCTTCGGATGCTACAATCAGGGGGGGCTGGCAACAGCAGCCTTTGATCTTTCCGCTTTTCGGCTTTCCATGATCGCCCCAGTTGAGAAATCTGTCAATCATCTGAAAACTGTAGCGAGCATGGGCGGAATGGGTTGGGAAAACAACAAGTTCGTCTTAGCAACTTCTTCGCAGTGATTCGGCAGTGTGAAGTGAAGTTGCTTTTGGCCCCGTTAGTCATTGGTTTCTTCGTTTTGTTCCGCGGTAATGTGGAGCTTACGTTTTCCTTTCTTCTGGTCTTGCGTTTGTCATTAAATGTGGCCCAGTTTACTGCGGTAAGAACGAGACCCGGCAGTTTTAATTAACATGTTTCTCGATGCCCGACCTTTTGATGATCTTGTTTCGATCTGTTTAGACGACCCACGAATTGCAAAAGTAAAAGAAGGGACAACCTTCCAATACGTATGTAGAAGAGTTTATATTTTCAATCGAAAGGCCCAAAATTAATTCTTCATGGTATTAAAAAAAGTGCGGTGACTGGCATGTGGTTGAGTAGAAGAGTTGTCAGAGTTCAGCTGAGAGTTGTTTACGGCTTCACTACACCTTTAAGACGACAAGAAATGATGATTGAGATTCTCAGTTCTACATCCTTGATTGTGAACTTATCCTGGTAGAGTTGCGTTGGATGATTGAGTGGCATGGTCAAATCTCGTACTTCATAGCTCTTCATGTATTTCTATATGTACTAGAAGCTAAATAAATTTTGCCAAGAGATCATTCTCTCTTGATTTTGCACATGTTGATATGCTTAAGTTCTTTTCTTCGTATGATTTAATTTAAACTTTACTGTAGTTTCTAGCAAATGAATCTTAGGCAGATGAAAGGGTAATTATCTTGTGTGTTTGGAATTCTCTTTTCATGACAGCAGTTACTACACTGCCTTCAGTTTGAGTCCTAATTCAAGTGTGTTTTGTTGCAAAAAAAGAGGGAAAAATTATAAATTTTAAGAACTACACCACCCCTTGGAACAAGATGGTTTAAAAAGATTAGCTAAGTTCAGAAAATAAATCTTCAAGTTTGCATGTTTTGACCAGGACTACATCTGGCTAAATATGCTTCCAAGGGAATTTATAAAGTCAGGAAAATGGTGACACTTCTATTTTTGCCTTTCCTTTGGCCACGGTGATCAGTTTTTGCCATACAGTTGCATGTAATTTTTTTACACTTTTGGACATCAACCTGCCAGGTTAGTTTGTGTCTGTATAAAAAAGTAGTTAATGAAATCAACCCCTCTCAACTTAAAAATTACCTTGTACTAGTGGATATGCAAAACACCAAAGGATGTTGTGGAAAAAAATGAAAAATGATGATTAAGATAATATATTATTAATTTTGTAGTCAACAATAACAGTTAGAAACTTGTGTTGAGGCAGGCAAAAACATTTTTCAGAGACCATAGACCTTCACTGACTTTGCTGTTAAAACAAGTGGTAAAAGGGTATTAAAATGTGAGATCACCTCCCTGGGCTTGCACTGAAAGAGAGTATGGGTAGTAGGACACATTGTTCATTTCCCCCACCCTTTTTATGCCAAGAGACCTGATTTCATAACCCTGATTCACTTCAGTTAGCATACAGAATTAAGTTAGCTTTTAAACTTAGAAAGATGGAAAAACTTGGGGAAAAAACTGGTGGTACCAAAAATGTAACTAGACTGCTCTTCATCAACCTTCACAGCCCAAACAGACACCCTGTTCAAAACTCTTAAGGGTGAAATGGTCACCACCCTAAATCAGCAGCACATACCCATCTAGGCCAAATAAGCCAAGGGTAGTATATAGAAAGAACTGCTGAGGGGTTGGGCTCAAGGGACAATAAATTATTTTGATGGTTGACAAAAAATCAATTTTACCTAGTTTATTGTACTTGTATAAAAAAATTAAATCAGATTCATAACTTACACAAACAATTGAAGTTGTACATTTTTCAAGGTACTTCTGATTCTGTTTATAAACTTTGTAAAACATTCAATTTTCTTTTTTCTGTTTCTTGTACTTCAGTCCTTTGAGGGATTTTCCCAATGTATACTGAGCATACCCCTCTCTGATGTACTCACTCTTATTAGCAACTGGATTAACCTCTTGTCCCCACACTCAGATTCCAGTATAATTCAAAACTATGGGGTAATTTTTGTAGAAACAATTTCAAGGAAGTACTTAAAACCGAAGTCACTATCTAATATAAAACTACTAAATACGGTATTGCTGTTGGAGCTATTTATTGATTATCACTCAAACGATATTCCAGTGAAGGTTTTGAAGATTCAAGGGGGTAAGCCCTTCCCTGCAGCCTTTTGATATTAAAAATAGCTTATGCTGACAGACCCAGTATATGTGAAGCAAAGTGATTGGAAGATTTCACCTGGCTTGTACTAAATTAGCCCTGTATTCTATATTTACGCCCACAAATATTTGTTGTCGCTCCCGGTGTACAAACAAACTTACGAACAGCGAAGTACAAAATTGGTTTAATGAACATTCCCATAAGATTGTTGCAAGACTCATACTAATATAATGAGCTCGTAGCATATGTTTAGGATAAGGCAGAGAGTTCTTAATACCACCGTACGTGAAAAAAATATATAAGAGATGGAGCAGGCTGCCCTGAGGCTGGTCGCTCGAAAATTCACGAAGCTTATAAATAACTGAACTTGCCAAGATGCCGAATCACGATGAGCGAAGTCACTCATGAACTATTCATACATCACGCCTCCTGATGTCCAAAAATTTCATGAAAAAAGTTCATGAAAACCTTTTCTTGATGTTTGGACGCCGTAAAACGTAAAACCGAGCAAAGACTCATCATCTTTCCATCTCCGCATTATCCACCATATTTGTTTTGAAGGAAAATTGGTACTCAGTCTCACTCGGCCAAATTTCTTAACTGGGGCCATTCTCGTACCCAGAGCCTCCTGGGGGTCTGAGAACGAGGACCAGGAGGCTCTGGGGACACAGGATTTAAAGTCATTTCCGAGTCATTTCTGATTCAAAGGTAAGTTGGAGGATTCTCTTTTAAAACCTTCTAATCACCTAAATTTATAGTAATTGACACTTCTGCAAGAGTAAGTGAAAGCTATTAGAAACCTTGTAGAAATCAGAAATGACCGGAAGTCCTAAAATCTAGGACTTCAAATCCTGTGTGTCCCCAGAGCCTCCAGGTCCTCGTGCTTAGGCCCCCAGGAGGCTCTGGGGACGAGAATGAACTGGGGCGATCATGTAAACTCGTTTCCAGACCTCGCTGCCAGCTCCCCCTGGCTACAATAATGTAGTTTGTGATTTGTAATAGACCATTATTATTATTATTATTATTATTATTATTAGGCCTAGGTCTTTGGTAGTTTTTTTCTTAGTAATGCTTGATTTTCCTTTTCTCACTTTTAAATTATTTACAATTGTAAATAGTTTTCTATTGTGGACATATATTTAGCTTTTAATTTGTAAACAATATGATATAGTTTAAAATTGTAAATATTACTTATTGTTCTGATACTTAAAAACTAAGATTGATTTATAATATTAAATTATTATTATTATTATTATTATTATTATTATTATTATTACTATTATTTTAAAATTATTATTATATTCTTGACAAGTTTTCCAGCTTTCCATCCATTGTAGCGGCCATTTCTAGGCAGTGAATGTGGGGTGTTATAGGGGAAGAAGTTACTTTAATGACAATACTTTCCTTAGTACACGTATGTGGCCTGTTCCAAGCATTGTAATTTTCTGGATTTCATTATCATGATTATTATTGTTATTATTACTAATTTTCTTATTAAGAATGCAATCGAACTTGAAATAGTTTTTTTTAATAGAAAGGGATTGTTTTAATTGAAATGAAATGTTTTTAACTCAAATAATTTTTTTTTTAATTAGAGGAATTTTTTCTAATCAAAACTAAGTTTTTTTTTAAACAAAAGGAATTGTAGATAGTGTTTTGACGGAACAGTTTTTTTAAGTGAATTAATTGTAAATAGGATTTTAATAGTTAGCATCGTTATTAATAAAATATGTTCAATAATAATATTTAATTATTATTATTATTAATATTATTATTATTATCATTGTTATGATCATCATCATCACTAAAATTTAGTGACCAAAGGTTGGGGATGGTATTAGAAATTGGATTTGTAAGTACAGGTTTGGACAGTATTTTCTTGTAATATGAATTTGCAATCTCAAAGTCAAACTCCTTCTGGTTAAATGTTTAACTTTAGCTTGAATTTTCTTGGCTAAACAGGTTCTTATATTTTTTTATATTATTAAAGTGGTAAATTTCTGCCAGCTTGTTCTTAAACCACTACTAGGTTCTTTCAGTCGGGTTTTTATTGTATTTTTTATCTGTTATTTTTTTTTTCAGCATCACAGGGTTATGCCAATGATGTAGGCCCACAAGCACATCTGCAGTTACAGCAGTTACAGGTGCCAGTATCAATAACTGAACATAATTCAGCATCAAATCCAACATATCAAGGAACTCCAATACAGCAACCCAAGAATAACCCAAAGCCTACTACAGGTAGCAAACTAATGATAGTTAACAGCTTTTTCTGTAGTTTATGCAATATAACATATTTGCAGCTGGTCAAGTCAAGCCTGAGTTTTTACAGATTTATTTTTTCAGTTGTGCATGATCATTGACATTAAGGTTATGTTCACACTATATCGGATAGCTTTTTGTGGCACAACAAAAAGCTATCTGATATAGTCAAGTATGAACACCTCTCAGGCGATATTTGACTCTCTGTTTTTAATAGAGATCGGCACAGCGCAGCTTCTGTCTTCTGTCACATTACCACAACTATTGGCAGTGCAAAAGCTTTTTGGTACAGTGTCAGTGAACACCTATCCAATATGTGACTCTCCATTATAGAGATCAGCGCAGCGCAGCTTCTCTCTGTTACAGAGATCACGTCACTACTACTATTGAAGGTGCGAAACCTATCCGGTATACA
This sequence comes from Porites australiensis, assembly GCA_022179025.1. Lineage (NCBI taxonomy): Eukaryota > Metazoa > Cnidaria > Anthozoa > Scleractinia > Poritidae > Porites > Porites australiensis. The sequence goes on along the minus strand of BOPM01000502.1, from coordinate 74,360 downwards.
GTAAAAACCCGCATACAAGAACACCCATTTTCGGGGTTCAGGCTGATTGTGTTCTTATATATCGGGTATTTTAGGTGAAATCAGCCTGAAAGTGTTCTTAATTTTTTACTTCTAAAAAAATGTAAGTTGTTGTACATTTGCTATACACAGCAAGTGAAATAAGTAGCATTTATACAGAGGTCTTAGTGTAATACCACAGTAAAGCTACAGACACTGTTCTATTAAACTGAAAAGGGAAGAGTTTTTATATATAAGAACAATTTTCAATTTTCAGGCTGAATGTGTTCTTATATATATGCTCCCTTTTTACCAAATTTCAGCCTGGGTGTTCTTAATCCACATGTTCTTGTATGCGGGTTTTTACTGTAGTGTGAACGAAGCCTAAGAATAGGATGGGGTTGTGATTTGTTTGTTGGACCACAAGTCCTGTCTGACAGCTTAAAATAGTATTTTAGATCAACTGTGATCAACCATCAGATGATACTCATCTCTCATTTATTTTTTTCGCTTGTGATTGCTGCAGTCTTCTTCACTCTGTTGGAGACAAACACTTTCCAAGGTCTATTGTAAGTTTGATAATGCAACCATACAGTTTTGTTGTGACAGCACAGCAGGAGAGCACTGTACATGTTCTTTGTCATATTCGCTGCCACATAGCCGCTGACAAGTTAGTACCAATGCTGGCATAGAAGTGTTCTTGGGTATCCTTGCCTTCGAGGTGAGAAGAACCTTATAAACGCTACACCCTTGTCATGTTCTATGTGACCGCAACTGTCACTGCACAGCATGCGAAGTTACTGGCATCTCCAAAGAGATGAAGATGGGCTCCCGTAGCGTGCATCTCTCCAATTACTGACGTAGCTACGCGTCTTGGCATCTGTACAGTTCTTATTCGCCTTGCCCAAGTAAGCTACATGGTCTCCCAAATGTCCAATGTCCCCTTCTCATCACAGGCTTGTCGATAGACATGTTTTCCTTTTGCCAATTCCAAGTGGATCATATACGGCTCCACAGTAACTTAGAATAGTTTGTTTGGTCACAGGACGATTTTCAGGGAAATGAGTTGCAGAAAACTCTGGTGTCTTCTTTGTCCCATAAATGCCCCAAAATTTTACTGGGGTTTGGCATCTTCTTATGTTCTTTGGCATCTCACTCTCACGGCTTCCACATTCGATTCCCGCTTACTAACAGGAAACTTAGCACCCTTAAGGCAATGCTCTCTTCTTTGAATTCTGTCAGCTTCAGTGGGTCTCCTCCTGTTTGCATCAAGTTCAACATATGGCATGGTATCTGGTCACTTCGTTCGATGGTTAGATAGTTCCAGGCCAAATCGTTGCACTTAATAGTCAGATCATTCCACAATAGAGTCAGATTTTTTTACGAGTCTTTAACCAATTCGCCCCTGGAGATTTTGCCCAAAAACGCGTTTTGAAGCCAGTCGAGCGGTTTTCTGGTCATTGTCGTGCTATAAAGAGCTAAAATTTACCACAAAGCCGTTTACAGGTCGAACACTTCGCGGCCTTCTGATCCTGATGCAAAATATTCGCTCGCGAAGTTCAGGCATGCGCAGAAAGCAAAATTAAAAGCGACACAGTAGTCTTGCCTTTAACTTTTGGCTTTGTTCTCCTCCCCTCTTTTTTTGCTTTTCTTGCCTCATTTTTTTCTCTTTCTGGGCGTTTAGTTGGCTTCAATTTGGTGGGAAAAGGTTTTAGGAAAGCTTTTAGGATCTTAGGATTAGATGAAAAGAACATTAGATGGGTAGTGAAACAAGATTTTCAAGGAAATTTTCAGGTCAAATTTACATGTTTTTTTTGCCGTTTTTCTCTGGTGTCCTTTACTGAATTGTGCTCATTCTGGTGTGGTTTGAAAGATCTCTTCACTCTGCACAAGTCAGCGGACAAAGTTATCCTTGACAATCAAAACTGATGACGTCACAAGCGGTAGAAAGGACGTGAATCTGCACGGGCGGTCACGGCGGCTCAGGGCGAATGGGTTAAGCTACGAGCAGAATCAAGGGCGTTACTCATGAGTACACCTTTTTCTTTAAGCAATGAAGCCAAAAACAAGTTCGTTTTATATCGAGTTTTTCACCGAAAATGTGCAACGATCTGACTGTAAAATGGAATGATCTGACTTGGAACGAAGTGACCGTAAAACCCAATATCAATAATACGTGTTCTCCTTCAGTGCTGTTTCTGTATGTTCAAACTGTGGTACTTGCTGATCAAGGTGGTACTGCAGAGAAGCTCCTAGCAAAAACGGGTTGCTTTTTACTCCAAACGGTACCCGCATAAATCTTTGGTGCTTCTCCTTTCAATTGACATTGAACAATAAATTTCTGTCTCTTTCACGCTTACTTGCAAGAATGCTTTCTCGATGTCACCAAGGAATAAGTTTTCAGACATGCGTGTCTGAATCGTTATATCCCAGAGAAGCGGCTAGAATGGGGTGTCCGTAAATATGCAGTCGTTAATGCTGTTAGCAAGTGGATGCGACTTGGCACTTGCCCCAAATACCATGTGGACCTTTGAGGTTATAGTGCACTCTGCTTCACTAACTTGTGTTCTACGCTTCGTAACGGCTTCCTAATCTGCACCTCGTTAGTGTTTTTCAGCAGGCTTCCTGCATGGTGAATCCAACAGAACCAGACTTCACACCTTCCTTTCTTCTTACAACAACACATGAATTCAGCTGGTCATTCTCTCCCCGGTCGTCAACACCCAACACATCCATAATGTACAACCTCTCACTGTCCTTGACCTATCTTAAATTCATACAGGCACTGTCACACATTGCACTGTAAGGCCGATAAAAGTACTTTTACGAGTTACTTTAATTCACGAGTTTACGGATAAAGTAATACGGTTGGAGATTGCCGTTTTAGCATGCGTCCAGGACACATATCAAGAGTAGTAGTAGTTGGGTTCATACCACATTAGGTGGTTGTCTTCAAGCAAAACTCAACACGTGACCAACACCTGATGCGACCACACTTTCCGGCGAATGTAAATCCGTGTGCTATCGGAGTTCAACTTTAAATTAGTGTTCCGAAACAAACGTACATATTCTCGCTGGATACGTCCTGTCTTTGGTACTCTATAGAATTCCAGACCAGGGGAGTTCCTGAAGTTATTTGTGCACAAAAGCACACAACAACTTGCATGCCTGGTCATAATACAAAGAGGCTACTCACTCTGTCTCCCCCCTTCACCCCCCCACCCTCAAGAATCCAATAAATATGCGCGCCCTTAGTTTGGGTGCCAGGCCATCACTCTTTTGCGAAGTGGGCTATTAGGCAAAGGAGGGGGATCTCTAGTGTTACCATAGGTTAGCTGACTACCAATACGAGTACCATGCGAATTAATGTGATGCTTATGATTTGAATTGGTGATTTGTCTTTTGCCAGTTGGAGCAGTTGGTAGAACTCCTTCACAGGGTGTGGCAGCAAAGGAAACGCAGAAACCAAAAGATAGCAATTCAAATGTTAAAAAGCCTTCTGTGAGTCGACAAGGCAGCCAAGATTCACAAACCAGCGGTCAGTTATATTTAACAATTATTCGCCGAAGGCGAAGTTAATATTGTTGAATAATCCCCGAGACTAAGTCGAGGGGATTATTCAACAATATTAACTTCGCCTGAGATGAATAATTTTTTTTTAGTATATTCACACGTAGCGATCTCAACAGAATCAGAAAGGAAACCATTAAAAAACGATTAGTTTGATTGACGGGTTAATTCATGCGTGAACACGAAGCCGTAAACAGTGGATGCACAAAAGTTAGATCTTTACAGTATCTTCAAACATGGCAAATGATAGTTTTAATCTTTTTGTATTGAGTTTTGTAAGCTTTAGCATCAACGGCATAAAAGAAATTTTCGAAAATATTTGCCTTCCTCTTTTCTCCATAAATTAACTTCTATTTATGGGCAAAATTGGTCTTGCGAGAAAATCCCGAAATCACAAAACAGTGACAAAGTGACCTCGTTTCCCTCTGTAGTGGTAGACATAACTTCGAGCGTACAAAAAGTCAGCTACAGTAAACCACTTCACAATAAATCACGCTGTTTAAACACCATGAAGTCTTTTCTTGCCTTCAAAGTGGTCAGCACTTGGATATTCGTGTATTTTCAAAAAGGCTTTACTATGAAACTTTGGCAAAACACCCAGTTCAAGACAGCGATTTTGTTAGGCTTTATATTCACCGCCTAGCGCGGTAAATATAACGTCATAGTCGAGATTGCTAATCAATCAGATTGCTTCAATTAGCAAGATCACTGAGTGTGTATATACTAAGTTACATGATTAATAACACAATGTACTATTAGTCTTGGATGATTCAAAATTCATGTCTATGTTACAAGTCAAGTTTGATTGATTTATTCTTGATTCCATTTGTCTCCTAGCTTCAGAAGACAATAAAAATTGAGAATCAACCTAGTTTAAGGAATTTTTAACCTTAAGTCAAATTTTTTTCTCTCTTGCTTTTTTTCATGAACAACCCAGTGCAATTGAAGCTCAATTTAATTATGGCCACTCCACAAAATGGTCACAGAATTTTGTCTCAGCCATCAGCCCAAATTTACTTAAATGAACTGTTACCAAAACTTCCCCAACCGCGATCACATTGACAGTAACATCATGGCAAAAGATAAAAATTGTAATCGTTTAGCTGGGGCCCATATCAAAGACCCTTATTTTTTGCTAATACATGTGTGGATAGGAATTCCAGAAAATAATTAATTCTATAGGACGTAAATCTAAGTCACAGTAGTAAATGCAATCATCACTCACGGATCATATTGTAGCAGGCACTTAACGACCTAGTTAACAATTAATGAATGAGGCCGAGTATCTAAGGAAGAATTATGGAGATCGAGGAGGGTGTTATCCGTCGAGGTCGTAGGGCGAGGCGGATAACACCCTCCGAGATCTCCATAATTCTTCATATGATACAAAAGCCGAATTCAATAATTGTTTTATTATTCATTCAAACTAATCCTAGTTTCAAAACATGGCTAAAACGTGCTTACCTCCATCGATTCGTCGATGTTAAGTTCATCTTCGATAGTGTACGTTTAGGTTTGTCCAGCTCCGCAAATATTCTTCAAATAGGAGATGTCGCTCTTCGAGGTGTCTTCTTGCTGTTCTTGCCATGTTTTCAGCTATGTTTTCGCCTAGTTCTTACTCTTGAAACGAGTGAAATGTCCGCCATTTTTCAAGTTCACAACCAAAACAACTCAACCTCGTCCCCAGGTGTTCTCGGTCAACGGTGCCTTAACCAGCACGAACGCTGCATTTTTGACGTCATTTCCTTGTTAAACACAAAATTCTTCCAAATTTGGTCATCAGAAACTGGTTATGGTGAATTATACGTGTGCTTTTAGCCAATCAGAATCGGGTAAATATTTTGAATGAATAATAACAGTTATTATTAAAAACTGAATCATTGGATAATGCAATTTTATTAAAAACTGAATCATTGGATAATGTAATTCTTGCATTTTGATTGGCTTAGCCGTTATGGTATATGAGCTAATATACCATGTTCTCCATATATGGTCGGTGTACGCGTCAGTTTAAAATTGGAAGCTAGCTGAGATTTTTTTTCGCGAAGGATAGAACGGCGCCCGAAGCAAATCGTTTTAATTCATTTCTTAGAATACTAGAAATGCAATTTCAACGAAAGAAAAAAGACAAAAACAAACAAAAAAGCCACAAGAGCTTGTTTGAAAGTTTGTCGAAAAACACATGAAAACACATGGAACTAAAGTACCTTGACCAGCTACGAAAGAAGACAAGTGTTGTTTCTTCATGATCGCGAAGCCATTCGCCGATCGAGTCACTCGCCGATAGATAACTGCAGCTTGTTTATCCGACATCAAGAATATAAATCACAAGTAACCAGCTACAAATACAGGCTATGCAGCCATTCACTAGAGCAATCGAGGCGGCAGTATAGCTTCTTTTCTCGTTCAGCAAAACCAGCTTGTGGCTTCAAACAACTTCATAACAAGCGACCGAGGTAATACCGGTAGTTTTTCTCCGTTGTTCTTACTTTTATAACTGCACCGAAAATCCAAATTCATAGTAATTTCGACGGCTGTCACTTAAAAATTCCTTTCCTTCACATTATCTGCCAGGTTTTTTAAGCTGTTCTGCTGTGTAAAATCCTAGAATCACGATGAGTTTTTAAAAAACTAATGTTCATCGCACAATGTTTTGATTTTTCATTCATGCAGTCTAGGCGAGTCCGTTCGCGCGTTGACAGTTTTGATAGACGTGTGACATGTCAATAGCGGAAGTCCCTTGTCTTTTCCGGTTTGTTCTAGTCGGGGCGATTCAACGAGATTTTGTGGGCGTTTTTAATAAAACAATTATTCCACTCGGGCTTGTCGGATATGAAATGATTATAGCCAACTCGGCGCATAAGCGCCTCGTTGGCTATCTATCATCTCATATCCAACGCGCCCTCGTGGAATAATTGTTAACTAGATCTCTGATCGGCTAAGTCATCATGGTATATGAGCCATTATACCATCCTCTCCAAATATGGTAACTGCACGCGTCTGCTCAAAATTAAAAACAAGCTTAAAATCGGTTGTCACTACTCTTTCATGTAAAGGTGCTCTATAAGTGTGAATCATAAATAGAAGCAAGAAATCCCTTGTTCTCAAATCATGCCCTTGTGATTGGGGCTTAATTATTTTAAGTACTATTGTTATTTTTTCATCTGTTTATTTCATTTAATCTCTTTAGGTGAGCCCAGAAAGCGGAGTCTCTCATTAAGAAGTACTACAGAAGTTTTTCCGAAATCATCATACAAAAAGGATGATTTTCTGATAGAATCTGAGGAGGTACAGATAAATGCACTGATATTGATATTGTTCTTCCTGAATGTATCGCAGCGTCTTTGTAATACAACAATTAAGAATATTTTTGCGAAATGAGCATAGAATATAACCGAGTTTTGTTTTTAAGGTCAGTGTCAGTAAAAACAAACAAACAAACATAAAAAAGCAGTGTATTTAATTAGTACAACTACTAAACGACTTTAAGGAAACTGAGTTTATTGGAAACAGGACTGCCATTAATCTATAGAGCGTTTTCACATGACATCACGGCGGCCATATTGGTGTTCCAAAACAAGGAAACGGCGGCTATTTTGGTGTTCCAAACAAATCCTGTTGTATTTTAACTCTTTTCTTATGTAAATCATTGCTTTTGTTCCCATAAATTTGCATAGATGCTGGTCACGTGAGTGGAAACGCTCTATAAACACTTTGAGCTACGTGCAAACGGTGCAACAAATCCCAACATTGTTGGGCCAACAATGTTGAGACTTATTGCGTCCGTGTGGTGTTCGTCAAGGAGATCATGTGTTAAGAGGAAGAGCTCTGCAAAAGGATCCAACATAGTTGCTTTACCCTTAGGCGATCACGGAACTAAAGAAATGTTGGGAGTGGTTGGCTCAAAAGTTTGACCGGTTTCAAACTTTGCACAACAACTTCCAACAACATGCAACAACATGCAACAGGGTGTGCAAGCGGACGCAACATGTAACATCCAACAATGTTGCGACCGTTTGCGCGGGGCTTTTTAGCGATCTTACCTGTATGCAAAGTTACTACCTTCGTGATGCACAAAGATTTACATAATTTATCAATTTCAACTAAATAATAATAACAGCTACTTTACAGAGTCATTATCGACTTTATTTTAAGGCTAAAGGGGTAAATTCATTCACAGACTAAAACTTTTCAGACCGGCCTTTTTTCGTTCATTTACAATGAAAATATACATGTATTGATTTCCTGTAAATGTAATAATAATTTATTGGTGTACAAAATTCCATTTCAACAAGCAGCTTAAAAAGTTATAGAGATAAGATTTGGTGTTTTTTTAATCAATGATGAAAACTAACTAAAAAGCTTATTTTCATTTTGGCAACCTCAACTTCGCTCAGTTCTCAGTTTTTTTTAATCTTAGGCTCATTTTTTGTCTTTTCAGGGTGTTGAAACACATGGTAAGTGACTATGATAAATGTGGATTGTACATGTTATTGTGCTTGAGTTGGTTTTGGTCACTCTGCTAAATTTCGTTATGACACTTGAGTAAATGTTTGCTATTATAAACATAATAATAATAATAATAATAATAATAATTAGTAGGAGTAGTAGCAGCAGCAGAAGCGGCAGCAGTAGTAGTAGTAAACACCTGGTTCAGCTTAGCGTACTTGATTTTACGGGAGATCGAAGTGGAAGCTAAAGGAGATACCATAAAGTTTTGGGGAGATGTTAAAGGAACAGGTTCACGATACTGCGCATGTGTGAGTTCTGACAGTAGCTGAGTGGTTTTAAACCAATCGAAAGCAAGTTAGATGCACGCAAGGAAATTTACATAATTCAAATTCATTGTTCGTGACGCGGTAGCATTTCCGGGCATTTGGTTTGATTTTATATGTCCCCATAATTCACATTTATTCTTTGCTATTCCTCAGATATATTTTGCAGCCGATAAGAATAAGATTTACAGCCCTGTCCCGCTTTGAAACAAACATTTACCTACGTGTATTTTTTACGAGGTCTTTTACGTACCCATGCTAAAAAATAGTCACCGATCGGAAAACAAAATTTATAAACAAACCTTTTATTACTGATCTCTCTGTTCGCCCTACATAAACCTAGAAATACCCGCAAATAGTGCCTGACCGGTGAGAAAAACCACACAGCGTATGGGTGTAAAGATTATCCTAAACTGAGCATAAATTTCAATTGCTTATCAGCAAATGAACAAATTCGTTCGCGTTGCGTTGGGTCAGTGTTCCGCAAAACAAATGTTATCGAGTAGAACACATAAAGAAACCAGATTATAAACAGAATATTCATGCAATAGTTTACTTTAAAAACATCATTTCTTAAACATATACGACATAGATACAAGGAACATTTCAAGTGTACCAGATCGGTGACGATCGCGCGGCCTGTTGCGTACTTTTCGGTATAACTACAGGTCGGAGTCATAAATGAAATCAGAGTTGAACAAACTCATGCCTTTTACCACTTTCCAAGGGTGGTGCATTCTTTTCGGTAAGCCACACACAACTCCTAGAACCATACCAGATCTATCGGCTAAGCTTCTCCAAAGACTATTGAGAACTTCCTGTTGCCGGTCGTCCGCGACGTCGCTTCCGAGACTTCATTCACGAAATTCGGTTTTTCGTTTCCTAAACGCCTTTCTCCGAAAACAAAACAACACTCACGAGATAAGTTTCTTTTGAATTCGCAGTTGATGTCTTTTTCGGATTTAGTGTGCGCATGCGCATGACCGTAAACACCTCT
>BOPM01000502.1:52481-64832 GCA_022179025.1 Porites australiensis | reverse complement strand
CCCCCCCCCCCCCCCCCCAGAAGGGTGAATCTTTTTTGCTACGGCTGCTCTAAGAATTAATGACAGCCCTGCTGTATCCAGCTTTCGTCTTTCGCAGCACTAGTGTCAGTGGCAACATGACCACTATAAAAAGCAAGGGTGACAAAGAGTCTCCTTGAAAGATTCCTCTTCTGATGTCAACCTGACCAAGCTCCACTCCACCCGATGTCAACACTGTCTTTCAATTCTACATGCTGCTGCTGATTATAGGGATCACATATTTATCATAAATATGATAAGTATAAACGTGCTTGTGGTAGTCAAAGTAAATGTTCAGTATATTAAGATGTATGTTTTGTGCAAATTGTGTGTTTTTCATAGAACCAATAAAGATAATCAAGCATCCAAAATCACAAACAGTAAAAGAGGGGTCAAAAGTTCAACTGGAATGCAAGCTTGAGAAAAAGAGCCAGCACTTCTTGTATCAGTGGTACAGAGATGACGGCAGTGCAGTGATTGGGAAGAGTGAATCTGTTCTCGTTCTGGATGAAGTTGAGCTGAAGGATTTTGGGTCTTACCATTGTCGAGTGAGCTACGAAGATTCATTTGGCGAAGGCGAAGTTTCAAAACCGGCTAAACTTGAAGTTAAACCCATTCCTGGTAGGAATGGAAAGAGTGAGTATTGGCAGCGTGCGTTAGGTTCTTCTATAAAAGCCATTGTTGTATAGCTGTTGGTCACTTGATCAATCACCTGCTCCCATTGGCTGTTCGAAGGTCATATGGTAGTAATTAGATTCATCTGTATTGATAGCTAGAAATACGTGAATCGCGTGCCTCTGGGTGACGTCAAGGCGGACACGGACAAAACCCGATAGACTTATAGCCAAGAGACGATCACACCTTGCTTGCGATTCTCTTGGGAGTCACGCGCGTTGCAAATTCTGACAAATTTCGCATTGCGAGAAAAAAATTATTTCGCGAGATCGCTTATAATTTGCTTTCGATGAATCGCAAAAGTGGTGGGAATTTTGACTGTATATTCCTGTTGATAAGAAGCGGGAAAATAAATGGGTTCGTTTAATTTGGTTAGGATAATACGGATACGCTTTTTGTTTTGAATCTTCAATGCAAATAGAAATGAATGAAAAGTAAGCGGGAATTTGAATTGAGTGTAATGAGCTATTAAAAGTACAATTAACATTACGTTCTTTTTTTTTTCCCCCTTTTCTAAGTACTGTTAATTTACAGACTCTCTACAATTTTTCTCCTATGACAGTGAAATATACGAAGGTATTCTATATCCGATCCTATATCCTTCCACGTTTTTGTTTTGTTGTTTAAGTTTTTTACACGGGCAAGTTAGGGAAAAACCGTCGACTCCACTGGAAAGGACGCCTTGAAATTGCCAAATTTGAAAGTGATCCGTATTCGCAAAGTTGCAAAAATTTAATTTACGGATCATTGTACTTTTCTGGGAAACTGGCCACACCCCCCCCCCCCCCCCCCCCCCAAGCCAACTTTAACACCTAGTTCTCACTAAGGGCAAAATGTTGGCTCGAGGAAGGGGCGGGTTGGCAGTTTCGCAGAAACGTATAATTTACAGAAGTGCGTATAATTTACAGACGTTTATATGTTGGTGGTGGTGGGGGGCAAGTTTGTGCCCAGCCCCCACCAAACAAACGTCCTTAAAATTTTCGTAGCTTTGACAAATCACTTTCAAACCTGGCAATCTTACTAATCTTAAGACGCTCTTCATGTCCAGTGGCGTGGATGGATTTTCCCTAATTTGCCCATGTCAAAAGTTGAAAAAAACTGTGGAATGGTCTATTTCTGGACTTTTATTCATACTATAGGCGAAAAACCGTTTTTCCGCAACAATTTTATAGAAATTCTTATGTTGTTTCTTCGAAGCTATGGTAGAAATGTATACTACTACTCATTTGTATAACTTTTTTTGCTGGGGACCGTAGTACTCAACAGTAAAGATGAAAAAGCCTTATTTTACAGATCTAACTTGTATTAGCAGTTATTTTTGAAACTACTTGAATAACCTCTTCTATTTATTTACATATGTAACTTTTATTTTTCCTAACGAGCAGTCTCGCGAAGACGCGAGGCTTCGAGGCGGCAGCCTAATAGAGCCATGCTTGATTGTTCCAGGGGCAGAAAAAATCTCGAATCGATGTAACAAAGAGTAATGTAAGGCCGCCATGACGCAATACAGGACAGAGAATGCATTCTTTTCGAGCGAACAAGTGATACAGATCAGAGAATCTACGAGCCGTGTGTGTGTTTGTGAGTCTCGTGCTCATCCCGCCTTCAACCAATTGTCGAGTGGATCATGTCCATTCTTCGCGATATCTGTCGCATTTGCCCGCTGGAATTTTTTATTGCATGCCGCTAAGAAAAAGAATAGCGCAGCGAACTTTTTTGTGTCTTAGAAACGAAATAATACGGAAGGCTTCATTGGTGTAGCATAAATTTTTTTAGCTTTAAAAAGAGACCAAATATAAGTCTGTACGTTGAATATTCGCGGATTTTAATATGAGTTTTCGAGGGTTTTAGGTTTGCTCATAAGACCACTAAATTTTACGCAAAATGACTTGTGCGTAACTTCGGACAAAAACACGAACTTCAATATCTCGAAAAACTATCTGCGTAAAGCCGGGATTTCAAATTCTTTATGCCGTAGAACAGTTTAGTTCACTATTTTCAAAAGACAAATTAAAGCAAGGGGCACACATACACCAAACCCATGATCCGCCTTCCCCGCGCATGTCGTGGGAGAACTGTTTTGAGGAGCTGGCGCTTGATAGACTGCTTTGCACGGATCTACTTCGTTCATTAGCCCAACTGCTGTGCCACGGTGGTGGGCCCCATTAAGGGCGAAACAGTCGTATGTGCGTGTCAATTCCCACCGGATATAGCTTGCGTGAGGTACTGTCCCGACCATGGGCGGGTGTATGTGTGCTCCTTGCCTTATGTTTGCCGTCGAATGAAGCGCAATCTATTTGTCAGCAATTAGTGTATTTCATGACATTTTTAAACAAATTCAACAGCGGCTGCGGATAGGTAAAATCTTTGCTCGTTGGCACTTAGCGATAGCTACAACTAGTGTAATGCATAATCTACCTCCTAGTCATGATGACAAAACAATTGAGATAGACGGTACTGAAAACCCGAGAAACGTCGGTGTTAAACGTTTTGATATTTTAATAGATGCCCAAAAAGCATAATCGTGATAACTACAACTTATTATAAAGCAAACGGTTTTACTGCACAGTTGTATGTATGTTAGTATTGTTGGTTTTCACATGACGTCACTAAAAATTCAAACAACAAAACTATCGATCCTACCGAGATTTTACTTTCACGATGCATTAGAGCAGCTGAAAACTAATTTTCATACAAATTTTGTCTTCAAAAGGGTTCTTAATTTTGTGATAGAGTACGCTTGAATTTTAATTCCTTTAACCACGTTTGCCGTCAGATTGGTCATGATAAAACATTTCCGGCACTCATAGTTGGTTCTCGTGACACGCTGACCTTTTTTGTGACTCCTTGCACACAATTCAAAGTAATTCATATACCTTATAGCAAAAAAAAAAATACTGACCTTCACTCATTTTCACTTCAGGACTGAAATGTCTGTCAGATGTAGACTATTCCACCATGGATTGTGTAGCAACGCTACTAGGAAGCGAGAAACCCGGCGTGGGGGATTGGAGAGGAATTGGAGTTAATTATGGCATGGAAGCCTACGAGATAGATGCTCTGGTTAATGAGGCACCAGTTAAACGTGGAAGAATGGTCTTGGAATATTTGCAAACGTCCAAGCCAAATTTGACCGTTTTTGATTTCTGCAGAACACTGAAAGAAGATACCTTTAAGAGGTTTGATATTGTGAAGAAACTAGAGAATCACTTTTTAGTTTCGATTTAATTCACTCCTTGGTCTTTCCGCGATGCAGGGAATTTAGTGAAACCATCAGAGATCTGGGTAGATTATTTAGCGGGAAAACCAGTGGTGGCGTCACGAAATGTCGGCTGTTTTCTCAGGCCAGAAAAATTCATGATATAAAAGTATAGATATAGAGGATATTACGTGGCCGCGCGGAGATACGAAATTTCTCTTCGAGTGTTAAAAAGTATTTCACGAGTGAGCGCAGCGAACGAGTGAAATATTTTCAGCACGAGAAGAGAAATTTCGTATCTCCAAGCGGCCAAGTAATGTTCTATTTATTATATAAACACCAATGAACTACCAAACCATTTCACTGAAACAGTTTTACCCTGCGAAAGGCGCAATTTATTATGTAGCCATAGCAACGGTGATATTTTGCACATGTGGAAATAACATGTTATTTTCACGTGTGAAGATATGTTTTCGCGCGAAAGCCCACCTGGTATTTCATTGGTGTTTATATAATAAATAGATTTCACTGTAAAACGTCCTTTTTTGCCGTAAATAAGTTTTTTGGAGGTAATTTTTTTATAGGTTGCTGTAGGTTAGATCATAGGTTCGTTGCAAGTTAAAATATTTTGTGTATTCTGTGTTTGGGTGCCATGGTCTTGGTATCTACAGATTGAATGTAAATGATATTGACGCGTGCGACCTCAAAGCGAATTCATCTCCATGATCCCGATCGATGGTCATTAAAAACACAATTTTTTACCCCCCCCCCCCCCCCAAAAAAAAAAAACACGCAGAGCTTGATTGAAAAGGAAAAAAATGAAAAAGAAAAAAGAGCTAAACATGCTTAGATTCGAGGATTTGCGGAGATCTTAACTCCAGTTGTACTTCTTTAGGAAATTAGTAAGAAAAAACAGAAACCGAACAATATGAAACAAAAATAAACAAAAACTGGTAAATATATTACATAGACTGCTTTAAAAAACCTAGAAGCGTGCTAAAAAATATAAACCTGCATTGCAGGCTTATGTATCGCGGACAACGCCTTGAAGCACGGTTTAATCACTGTCTGGCAAGTACTTTTAAATATTTGCTTTCTTTAACTTTTACATAATAAGTTTTGGAAGCTGCTTTTGGAATTGAATCAATTTGAATTTTGAGATGAAAACAATTTTTTGTTTATTTTTCTCTAAAACATCGTTTTTTTACATCTAGGCTGTCTGAAGTTTTTAGCTGAACTCCTCAGAGTTTTGATATTCTTGAGTAGGCGAAAATAATTTGTCTCATGAATTAAGAAAGGAAAAATGTGACGCTTGATTGCTTTAAATTGACAATTAGAAGATGAAAAATTTAAGTGGGACGCGCGCAAATATATTTACAATGACTAGAATAAAATGCAGGCATATTACTGAGATGCCATAGTAGCGTTTTTCGCTAGCGTTACAAATTAATACTTAATAGAGTTACAAATTTTTATATATTTTCATTCAGAATATAGTTTTACATGTATATTCGCACGCACTGCCAAACTATTTTTGTATTTAAGAAGCTGTAGCTGGTCTACAATGGAAAGTTGTGATGCTTTTTATCGTTACCGGGTTTTTCATAATCTCTTCGATTTGTTTTGATTATTGTGTATTGTTAATTTAGTTTAGCCTGGTACCAGGCCCTGCAGTGGGGGAAATAGGAAAATATCGGCCAACGAAGCGAACCGAGCGGTGGCATGGGGAGGGAAAAGCCTCTAATGCGGAGCCTGGTCCCCAGCCTATTTCAGTTGAACCCCCATTGGCCCAACCATTGGCCCCGTATAGTAAGCGGCCCCATCACACCCTCGGGGCACCAGCAAGTGACAGACTGGTCGCTTAAAGTATATATGACACGAAGTATTTTGTTCTTAGAGAAGTTTAATTAACAATTCTGGGCCGAGTTGTTCAAAGCTGGGTTAAGATAACCTACGGTTAGTGCGAGATTTGAATTCAGATTTGAAAGCTTCAAAAGCATTTCAGTTTTAATTTTTTTTGTGTACAAGTTGATGATTGGAAGCTCTAAAAATAACAGAGAAAATTATCCGAGAAAATGCTTTCGAACACGAGAAAAAGAAACCTGGATTAAATTTAACTCTGGGTTAAGCACTAATCGGCCTTCGAACAACTGGGCCCTGAACTTTACAATGTGACTTCCAAAATTTTCTTGAATTTTGCCTTTCAAAAACTACTTTTTTTTCCTTCGCTCGAATGTCTCAGAGACTGGGGATGAGGTTAGGATCAAAGAAAGAAAGGGTGATGACGAAGTTATACCGAAGAAAATAAAGATTTTGAAGATGACTTGGGAGTTGTCGACAACAAAAGTTAATTTATTCTACATTATTGTCCTTGCAAATTATTCTACATCATACTTTTTTTATTTTTGGCAGCAAATTCTTGTCTTTTTTAAGACAAAATATAGGTTTTGGGAAAAATTTTGCGAGTTTAAATTTCAGATACATACTTTGACTTATTTAAAGAATTAAAAACGACAGAAAATCGTGTCATGTACACTGCAATAGAGGCCCGTCATAACGCTTGGGATAAACATCACTTAACTTTGCAAACAAACGACGTGAGTGGCGCCTAGCACTACTGGTCCAAAGTCGGTCATCACCTTCTATCTCGAACTGTATTTTCCTTCATCATATTTTTGAGATAAAGACCAACAAAGTGCACCAAGCGCTTGATGGCCGCTCAATAGAGGTGACAACAGTTGTTGAACTCTCTTTGGGAGGACGGAAAGGTGGTCGCTTACTAAGGTCTAATTTACAACTCTTTTGTACGATTATTTCAGGACCTTGGTTACTTGCTGCCTAATCCGGAATGGCGGCTTACAGTGCGACTACTCGAACCGGGGCTCGTAGAATGAGATTATCGTTTTTGGAAACAAATGATTCTCAAGTTCTTTTGCAAACGGACCTGTTAAATTCAAGGTTCAGTTATGCAATCGCTGAAAACTTAAAAAACCGTTTGAACGTACCTCTCGGGAACAAAATAAATTTGTGAATGTTATTGGTCCGTTCGCAAAAACAATTGAGAATCGCTCGTTTCCTAAAACCGTTGTGATTAAATAATCGTTTTCCAAGTGCCTGGTTCGAGAAGTCGCACTGTAATAGAGGTTCAACTGTAATGTCATTTTTTTGTATATATTATACTATCAAACACGCGAAAGAGTGTTTTCAGAGTCTGTACACATAGTCGGCATCAAGGTGAACCAGTACTGGTTAGTATTTTGGACTTCGTATCAAGTGTTGCGGGGTCGGGCCCCTGCTAGGATCAATTTTTTGTGTCCTTGGACAATACACTACTTTTGTTACAGTAAGGGCCTGTTTACATGGAGCTGGGGGACCCCTGGTAGGTGAGGTAACCCGCTTAGGTTGGGTAACCCGCCTGTTCATATAATCTGTCATTTTAATTTGATCGCGTTTACATGATAGGTGGGGTGACCCGTCACATGTTACCTCACTACCTGGGGTCCCCCACCTCCATGTAAACAGGCCCTAAATGGGCACCGTTGAATTTAACGGCTGGATGTAACCCTGAGTTCGACTGGCATGCCGTTCAGGGTGAAGCGGGTAGAAATATCCCGCCTATAAACGAACCATGTTAGCTGCAGAGACCAATTTATGCTCCGGCCTGATGAGCTCGAATGCAGACTTTTACACGTCTTATAGTCGGTTGAAAAACAGCGGATTGGCTGCCTAGCCATTTTTCTTGATTTTGAATTGTTTTGATATCTTTTGAAACACTCTTTTGCGTGTTTGATGAAGTTTATCAGTCAATTATGCTTGTGAGTTATTTTTATTATTTTGATAATAATCTTCTTCTTTCATCTGTTGTTCTAAGTTTTAAAATGTGTAGAGACAATTTCTTTTTTGTTACGTATCATTTTTATAGCACAGTCATTCTTGGAAATAGGGTATTTATAAGAAAACAGCAAAGTGCACAAAATCCAATTCTGGCACCTAGAATTTATATCACAGGTACCTTTTAAAGAGAACTAATAAAGCAGTGGATAATTCAAAACGTTGTGTTTGTGTTCCTATTATGGTAAGTTTGGTCATTTTGAGTGCGTTTCTTGGGGATGATCCGAGTCAGGATCAGTGACCTGAAGTCACTCATCAAAGGAACCGATTTCAATTCACTCCGGCTCCCTTGATGAATGATCCGGATCAGGGTCGTACCAGTAACGCGCAGGCCTTATCAGCCAATATATACTCTCTTTTGGGTGTTAATAACACCACTGAAAATGACGCTTCTCGAAGCCCAAATATTCTTGGGTCATCAATTTCCTTCCCTGCCCCCACTCCCTTCCGCTTCCCACAACACACAAACGCTTGCACAAGCGCACACCCCCATCTAAGTGCAACTTCCTTTCCAGGGTTCTCCTGCTATTTCCCGGGAAGGCGAGAGGGGACGGTAGAAGAGGGCCCTGGGAAAGACATTGACCAACCGAGCGAGTTTAGAATTAACGGCCCTCGCACACGCGTCTTCTTTCGCGTGCGGCTTAGTCTTGCGTGACTACTCGTGAATCCCTCAAATGGAGAGCTTGCTCGCAGGCTTTTCCAAAGCCATCAAACTGGACATCGAACTTTCAAGTTGGCAGAACGACTGAAAAGAACCCTAAAGGTGAAGGAGTCGCTTAGTTACCACTGAAAAAATGGGTGTACACATTTCAAGAAAAATTCGGCTAAACTGGATCAGAATCTCCTTTCAAGGTGGGCGTCGCTTATTTTAAAAACACTTATAAAAGAAAAACCACAGTGACAAACCAGCAGCAAAGATTGCCGGATCCTGTGCAGACCAGGGAGTTACGTAGAATTTACCACTGACCCTTCCCATCTCCCATGCGATCCTAAATATTTTTCATTGCATGGAGTTTAATGACTTGACTAGGTCCCCCTTTTTTGCCAATAATGAGGTAATCAGCAGTTGTGGACTCGCCTTAGGCAGCAGTCACGCTTTGTGAGTGTGACGAAATCTCGGGAAACACTTGCTGATTTTTTTGTTGGGAAAAATTATCTGAGAAGCGGGTGAATACAACAATGCAATAGGAGAAGAATAAATTGAATAACATTAAATTGTCACTAATTTTAGAGTTCTCCGAGGGGACAAAGAGGATGTCGTTTGGATCAAGTTAAGATCTCTTTGAGTGTTTTTATTGTTGGTTAGTTACGTGTGGTCTTCATCAAAGTCACGCGATGCTTTTCGCTGGGAGACTGGGTCTGGGGTCGTTACTTACGTCAAAGTTTGGATGATGATGCTTCAATTTCTGATTTTCATAGTTTATTAAATGAGGAAAATTGGTTTAGTGAATCGTAAAACTGAATGAAGAGAAAGAAGATTACTACAGGTATAATGTTTTTAGTCAAATAACAATCTAAATGAGCAGTGTTAGGAAGCGGAGGAAAATGTACTCGGGCGATCAACTTCTGTTCATTTGTCAAATCATTTAACACGGTTTAAACCTGAGGGCGGCTGCTTTAAACAGTTTCCTGAGTCGTCTAGTCAATCCTATTTAATTACTATCATTAGCATTTTATTGTCACTAGAGACCTTTTGAAGACAGACCAATACAGAAAAGCGCCAAAAAGCCTAATGTAGACTTAATCGATCCGTCTTTATGACACAGTTGTGTTGACAAAGTAGTAGTTCTGGGTGTCTAGAAAACGACGACCTAGAAAACGAAGACCTACGACCTAGAAAACGACGACCTAGAAAACGAAGACCTACGACCTAGAAAACGATGACCTAGAAAACGACGACCTAGAAAACGACGACCTAGAAAACGACGACCTAAAAACAACCCCGCGGGGAGGGCGGGGGGGGACTTAATAGAAATGTGCGAAATGTCCCATCCCCGGACAAAACCAAAATAGCATTTTCCACTACCTATTTAAGCTGCGAATGTCATATTCATAGCGAATCTCAGTCTAATCTTATCAAACGCGCCAAACACCCACGCAAATCGCCCCTAGCCGCTAGTTACCCGGGGCTTGTAAGGTAAAGGGTCTAATTTGCACCTGCCGCACACTTTTTTGCACATCGTAGTACGTGCGGACGATAAACCAAAATTTCTTGGATGCCTTTTAGACGCCTTCCATTCACCCAAAACTTAAGAAACTTTGGAAACAGCGGCAATTGGCACAGTATTTTCCCGGAAAAGTTCCCAGACTTCCGCAAAATTTTCCGAAATGCGAACCATTCTTGACCAGAAATTTTAGACATTCGGGAGCAAAGTTGAATGCGGAAAGAAAACTTCCCGATGATAATTTTCGAAAATTTGGGAATATATTGCGAAAATGCTGTTCCATTCGGTACTGCATGGAAGTTGCCGAAAATTTAAACCAGACGTTTTGATTGAATGGAATGGCGCCCATGCAAAGGTAACCAAATTTGTTACCAATTGTGCTCCCTTTGCGAGCGCGCGTGAGAGCTCCACTAAAAAAAGTTTCTCAAGTCAAATTTTCCTTTAGGCGGTAGGGTCAATGAAGTCATAATTCAACCTGACTGACTACTGGAAGCAAAAGCTTTGCTTTGACCTATTTATTATCCTGATATCAATTTAAACAAATTTCCATCAAATCTAAATGACCTAAATAATATACACTGCCTCACTGGCGCATCGTTTATGGCGGGAAGTTCAAGCCCACATAAATCAAACAAGAAATAAATCAGAATAATACCGTAAACAAACAGTTTACATTTTGAAAACAAAGAAAGAAGGGCTTCAACATTTTCTCACTGACCTTTCCATATATGAAACGGCAGGATATCGGTAACGAGAATTGTGAAATATTGTGTAGGACACAATGAAGGTTGACATGTCATAAGATTTAAACTGTATTTGAACTGTAATATTTGAATCTTATCATCCTGTTCTGTTTCCTGACAGGTCCGATAGCGTGGTATATATGCAGTTAGATCTCCGGTAGAACTTTTGAATTGTTCACAAATAAATTATTACATCATGTGAAATAGAGACAACGCCGCAGAGCAAAAATAAAAATTTCACTTCGGTTCATCTTTAATTCTTCCATCACTTTCACGCAATGCACAATGCAATGTCCCAGACAAAACAATAGCTCCTGCGACCACACTAGGCACTCTGTAACCGCTGTTTAAGGTGGCTCGATACAGTTTTTCAGGGTCAATACCTGCCAAGTTTGAGCATAAACTACGTCGCCAAAGACAAAGTTTTGGAAAAATTGCCACCATAGTTGTATTAGATAAAGATGAAAATTTGTTTTTATCAGGGCCGGGTTGCAACGGCATCGGAGTTGTCATAGCAACGGAAATGACGCTATTTCCCATTTTACTTGCAGCGGTATATCTCGGCACTGGGAACTGTTCTTCGAAAATCATTCACGGGAGCTTTTTCCTCCAATAGCAGCCTCGATGTTCGTGAAGATTAAGCGAAATCTGTAAGAGCGTTATCGAAATATTTTGGGATAAAGATTTTGTGGTTGGAAATACGGTAAAAAATGGACAATCTTGGTGTTCGGCTGTTATCTGTAGAAAACGAAGCGCTTTTGACATGCAGTTTTTGGCGACGTAGTTTATGCTCAAACTTGGGATGTATTGACCCTGAAAAACTGTATCGAGCCACCTTAAAAATGCGAGAGACGGTTTTATAAACCGCGTTATGAAAATAACGCAAGAACAAGAGATGTAGGTATCTCGCGGGGTACATTGAAGGCTTACGTTAATCAATAAATCAATCGAGCATCTCCGCCTAAACGTGAAAATTTCCCAAATCTTGACTTTTCGTTTTCTAGGCCGTAGGTCTTCGTTTACTAGGTCGTCGTTTTCTAGACACCCTAGTAGTTCTAGCACAACGTTCGACGAACAAAACATTATTTGCTATTTTGTCTTTAAGACAATTATGAAGCTGAGTGAACTATCCACGATGGCATACCCGTAATTTGACGTGATAAATTAGGCTGTGTATAGAAGTGGGACGGGGACAAGGAGACGGGGACATCGGGACGCGTGTGTGGGGACTTGGGACTTGGGGACGCGAGACGAGGGACTTGAGGACATGACGTATGGGTCGCGGGGACGTGTGGGACGGGGACGCGGGGACGTCAAAAACAGGGACGCAGGGGACGGGGGATGTGAATGATTATCGCAAAAGACGGAGGTAAATGCGATATCTCTTTCTTCGTGAAAATGTGTTATTCATGGTCAACATTAGATTCCATCTTCCAAAACCACATTGGACACCTTATGATGTTTACACAAAATATTTCTTGATAATAGGAGTAAGCGCACTGACTCGTGATTAGGGTTAGGGTTGATTTCCACTCTCCACAGGCGGCCCAGACGTAATATGTGTCACTGAATGAATGTATTAATATTCACATTGACAAATTAATGCGATGAGTCGTCGAAATTCCCATGGACGAAAATAGTCCAAAAGTCAAAATATGAC
>BOPM01000502.1:21824-48064 GCA_022179025.1 Porites australiensis | reverse complement strand
CCCCCCCAATAAGCCCCCCCCCCCCCCCCCTTCAAGCCTGTCCTCACTTAAAAGCCCACTCAGTCTCCTCCTTATACTTCAAAATCAAACATGATTGACTGTTTTAATAATTTATTCAGACTGTAACACTTCATTTAAATTGATAGATCTGTTATGATTAATTATTTACCATCTGGATTAGTTCAAACTGTTTTTGATGTTCATGACCTAGCTCCAACTTCATGCCCTCGAGCTTTGCCACTTTGTATTCTAGTTCTTTAATGGAGAATTGATAACTTCCTTTTTTTTTTTTCAAAAAGCAGTATAGCACCCTACTTGGCTTAATTACACAATCCCCTGGCCCCTCTCAAATAACCAGTCCCCCTTATTAAGCTCCCTCCCCTAAAATAAGCCCCTGGGAAGGTAGGGGGTCTGGGGGGATAACAGAGGATTTATGGTAGTCCTAACTTTGTAGATATGAAGCAGAAGAAATCAAGATGTATGTGTTTTATACTTTGTATAAAAAATGATGAAATAAAAGAGCATTGTTGCTAACAGAATTGGTGCAAACAGGATCACATTTTTGAGCAAAACATTACACGCAGACTGAAGTCCATTCTGGTGCTCGCAATTTTGTAGCATACGATGCTGCTTGTACAGAATTCTGATCTTAAATTCCCCTAATATTAGTTACATGTACATCACACAAGCAGCCATCATCAGTATTGTAAAAGTATATTGCTGGAAACTACTATTGCTGGAAACTACTATTGCTGCAAATTTTACTGATTCAGAGACCAGAAGATTGTGTTGCACTACTAGGGAGAGGTTATATCACCAGCTTGAATTATTTCAAAGAGAAACAGAAATATTAAATCTTCTGGGATTGTCATTGATCCACGCAGGCTTCTTTTTAAAATTTAAATTTAATCTAATATTTATTTTCTTTTTAATTACTTTTCTTGGTGACCAGGGCTCGAAGTTATCTTTTTAATGCACTTGCAAAGTTTTGCTAGTAAGATTTTTTTCGACTAGCAAACTGGTGAGACCACAAGCAATTTATTTCCCTTTGTTTGGGAGACATGGATAATTCTAACTCGCAATCGTTTGCTAGTGGATATTTTTCTTACTCGCAGATTATCAAAATCACTCGCATTTTGCGAGTTTGCGAGCGTTAATTTTGAGCCCTGGGTGACTTTTACCACCTTCAACCACCTTTTTGCTTTTAATTTGTACTTAGTTGCCTCATGAGTGTCACCAAATTTGTTCACAAGATGAGTTTACAGTAAAGGTAAATGGAAGTTCAGTACGGTGCTTACCTTGTGACAAATGTCATCCTGGATTGGGATTGTTTCCAGTATGTGGAAGTGACATATCCCCAACACAAAACATTGAATGCAAGCCCTGTCCTTCTGGAAAATTCTCACATACATATGACTCAGCCCCCTGCCATGAATGTCATGAATGTGTGACACATGAGGTAGTGGCTGTCAACTGCACAAAATTGCAGGATAGAAATTGCAGTGGAACATGCCAAAAGGGGTATTACTTTGTTAAGAAGGCTCCATATATTCATAGTTGTCAGCGGTGTTCATATTGCTGTTTTGATGGGAAGGATGTAATACAGGAGGAATGTGTAACGCAGGGCTTGAATGCTTCAAATCAACACTGCAGTCAACGAGCAGATAAGAAATGTGCCCCAAAACCAATGTCTGTGACAAATCCTGAGCCAACAAATCTATCATGGTCGTCCTCAACTACACACTCGCCCACAAATCAAAAGAAGAACATTCTCACAATAGTGTTTGGTGCACTTGCTGCTATGCTTCTTGCTGCTCTGGCTGGAACAATATTATTTAGGCGGAGAAAAGGAAAACAAGAAACCCCTTCACAGCGTGACATTGTACTACATGTAGAAACACCAAGTAAGTGTTAACAATTCATAATTCATTTGCTCAGTTGAATGTTTATCATTGTGATACCTGTGTGTAAATGATAGAGTCCCTTAAATTGCTGCAAAGTGCTTAAATTTGCATAATTGCCTGTTGTTTAAAATTAAAAATTAATTCTCCCTAATTGATGATGATGATGATGATGATGATGATAATAATAATAATAATTAATAACAACAACAATAGCAATAATAATAATAATAAAGACCTTATTAATGTGTCAAAAGCTTAGCTTACAGGGAGTATAAACTAATCGTGGTTACCTATAACTACAAGTACCTTTAAACTACCCGAAAAATTAAACAAACAAATGAAAAAACTCGGAAACCCTGCTCACGCCATTAATTATTCTATGAGTTACACTTGTGACAGTTCTTACAGATGTCAGTTCTTAGGAGGTTCTCAATGTCCACTTTTCTCGCCTGGTTCTTAAAAGTATTTCAGAACTCTCAATGTGCATACTTAGTTTGGACCATATAATTTACAGGACCAACGTATCTAATACTGTGTTCTCCATAGATATTAGTATTTATCCTTGGAATCATAAAATTGTCTGAATTTTTTAGGTTTAATCAATGAATCAATCAATCAATCAATAGACTTTATTTAAGAAGGGAGCAAGTGACAGTAGTGAAACTGATGACCCTGTGGCCCTTAAATTATAAACTTAAGATGTAAAAATGAGCAATGACCTTTACTAGAAGTATTATAACATGCAAAAACGAAATAGAAATAACTATAACTTCAGTTGCTTAAATTAACTTTAAAATATCAGATATATAGCTAGGGCATAAATTATACGTGACTTTGTACATTATAATCTCCTGCACTCTTTTATGCTTCAGCAATGAGGGGAGTCTAGCCTTTACGAGAAGTCTATGAATTTTCTTTAATTGAAGTCCTTGAATTTTCTTCAAATTTGAATGTAGTGGCCTGGAAAGTGCCTCTTATCTTGGTTGTCCAAAACAGAATGTAAATCATAACTCAGACAAGTTAAAGGTGATTTACATAATGCGTTTTTTGTTTGATGCAATAATTAATTATCAATTTAAGACAAGTCAACTGAAAAATGTAGAGAAAGTGGTGAAGGAATCAGTTCAATCCTTTAATGTCCTATTAGAATGGATTTGGAGTGTGCATTTTTGTACTTGGTAGGTGGTCCATGAAAATCAAATGTTGTCCTTGAAAAGTCCTTGAAGCGTTCTTAAAAAATGGTTGCAATGTTTTGAATTAACCCTGTTAAACTGCTGCAGCTTACAAGGGTACGGCGTGGTACCCAAAAGTGCTGTCCGATAGCTCAGGGCAAGTGAATGACCTGTTGGGCTGGCATGTATTGATTTAAAGTTCTCCAGTGGGTAGAAATTTAGTAAAATATGTAAGCGAAACGGGGCACATCTCCCGTAATACCTTGTTTACCCCCCCAAAACTTTGCGTAACCTTTGTTTGTTTCTACTGGCTATCATCTCATGAGAAATAAAAGAGAATACTAAATTTTGGGGGGCAAAAAAGCGAATTAAGTAGGGCTGTATGAGTGTTCTGACCAGGCCTATAATAATCTCTAACCTGCGTATAGCAGCCGTCGAAAGGGGTAGGCTAAGTAAACTCCAATAACCGAGCTTTTCCAAACTGGGCATCTCTCCCCTAGGGGGATGTAGAAGACACGATCGTTTACCTTAATTCAAGCTGTTCTTCAGAGTTCTTGTAAAGAAAAAAGAAATAAATGTTTGGATCATTTGTAGAATGTCTTCCTGACCCGGTTAAGATTTGCCTTCCGCTCCTCTTTTTTCATAAGCCCCCTTTCAATATTTTGTTGAGATAATCCGTGGTTGCTTAAACAGAAGACACTTGATAGCCTCGGTAGATAACATCCTCCTCGATCTTCATAATTCTTCACATCCTACCCAGCCTCATTCAATAATTTTTCTGTGAAATTTACTTTATAAACAACAGCTTCAGCAAGTCATCAAGTCAACATTCCTGAGGCGTCTATACCACAAGGCCACAAGAAATCTAGATTACAAGCGGTACAGAATGGAGGTTTTGCTCCATCGGCTGAGGGAACACCTTGTCAAAGTGAAGATGAACTTGATGACTTGCCCGATGACAATAACGGTACCAAGCCCCTCGTTAGGAAAGGTCAGGGTTAAACATATTTTACATTATTAACTCTATCTACACCAGTTATGCACGCTGATCTGCTCCAAGGTCCATGTTTTTAAAAGAGTACACCTGATACGTAGTCCATATTCAAACCATAACCGTCCATCTGTAATCACGTCTCTCTGGTACTAGTTGTGACGTCATGTGCATTTGTTTTCAAAGATACAGTCAACGTTCAACTTTTGCATAAAAAAGATCGTTTCGAACCATTGCCAAATGTGCGCCATTCGGTTTCTTTTCCCCATTATCCACTTCTTGGGAGGTTAAACAACCACAACGATGACGGCAGCGCAAATGCACACTTATGGCCAGGAGTGAACTTTGCTACGAAATTTACAAAATTGACGGTATTTCGCGATGACCTTGCGAAAACTACTGAATTTACAAAGTTAATGATTTCTTACGATGGCCTGGTGAAAACTGCAAAATTTACAAAATTTACGATTTTTAGCGAACGAAAAGCAGCGCTGCAGATTTTACAACTTGTTCACCTTTTCCCCTTTCTTATGTACATAACAACACATGATCCTCAATGCGGTGCTGCAGATTTTAAGTTTTTAACGGAAATTGCAAAAATTACAAATTTCAGTTTTTTTTGTCGCGATTTTGTCACAATTGTTCTCCCTTTGTTATGGAAATAAAAACACATCCTCGAAGCGACGCTGCAGGTATGCCTTCTTCTATAAGCGAAATACTGCGTGTAAATTTCGATTGCAATAAGAGGAAGATTAAGCCAAGGAAGCCTTGCAACATCGAATACCCCTAAACGGTGCGTAGCGAGTGGGCGAGATTATAACTGTCTGAAAATCTTTAGTTACGCCACGGAGTCACTCCGTGGCGTAATTAAAGATAGTAAACTCAACTTTAACGAACACATCAATGGCGATAATACAAGAGAGCAAGTCAGAGGATCAGCGTAAAACGTGAATTTTGGAAGTTTTGCATCGTAGACGTACAACAGTTGCGAAATGTTAAAAGGTTTTTTTTTTCTTCTTTCCGTTCTCGGCGTCGTAGCCCGTCGTCTTTGCTTAAGCGCCCTTCTTCCTCAAACCGCAGGGCCTAAAAATGTTTGGCTCACGATCTTGAAATGTTACTGGTAATTTGAGAGAACTACTACTGAACTTGTGTCGAGATTAAGCTAGGTTCATTGCAGGTTACAGTAATAACCGACCGTAAGAACGTTAACATCAATGATAGCCTGCGTGGCAGGGACGGGGAAGGGAGAAAAGCGCGAAAGGGGGGAAAAGGAAAGGGAGCGGCTGCTACAAGAGCCGTCCCTTACTCCTCTCCCTTTTTTCCTTCTTCCCTGTCCACTACCTCTTTCGACGCAGGCTACTTTAATGGTAAAATAAAGAGCCAAGAAAGCTAAGAAACCGTGCATACGTATACGCTTCAAGTTTGGTCGTTGCGACTTTGCCCGCTGATGCAAAACGTTCCCGCATAAGCTAAAGTAAAAGTGTCTCGATCCCCTGAATCAAATACGTGAGTGTTGTTTCTGTCCTTGCTCTGAACCTACAGTATATCAGTTTAAATGGAAGTTCCTAGGGCTCTCCCAAAACGTAAGTAAAAACGTTGCCAAATATAGCGCATTTTGCTAGAGTGAGTTTGATTCATCCGACTGATCGAAACAAATTTTAAAAATATGCGGCAATGGTCTAATTACCTGTTAATTTGTGGGCAGAATCTTATGTGACAACCTTGGACAAAACGGTTGTGCAGTTCCATCTGTTTCCCAGTTTCGCGCCTATAAAAACAAAACAAGATCACCCCCTTCCCACCCCCTTTACATTGTTTCTTATGGTCAGGAGCCATGGTGTGACTGTCAAACATTTTCCGAACAATAGTGCACTTTCTTGTAAAATAGCTAAATTTTACATAAGCCCCAGTTTTATTTAAACCGTGGTTTTAAACAATTATTTTAATGGACCTCGAAGGTTTCCTATAAGTGCGATGCTTTTAAATAAATGTTTCTATATGCTGTTCACAAAGAGCACGTAACGGTTTGTTTTTGTAGTATGAGCTATTAATCACAGAATACAGGCGTTTATGGTTAAATTAAACTGCTTCAGAACGCACTTTTGCTAAACACTAGCTAAAACTTATTTTAATCAAACGGACTAAGCTCGAAGCTGTACGTGCTCTGACCTAGCTAAGTAACTTAAACGCATTCGAAGTATCCGATTGCCTTTCTCTACCTGAGTATTCTAGAAACTTGTTTATACCAGCGCTGCATTTTCTGTACAAATTACATAGCACTGATGAATGGAATCATCGACAAACAAAAGCCTGCTGGGCAAAGGTCACTTAAGAATTCAAGCAAAATAGCCTAACGCTTGTTGGTTTTAAAACCTGTGCTTCCAGTTGACTCAACATTATTTCATTCCCTGTTTGCATACGAAGACAAATAGTCGAATCGATTGGTCCGAATAATTGAATAAAACACAATAGATACTCCTGAATGTCGCTTTAACAATTCGAGGACCGTTTTTTTTTTGCTGCTATAAAGGCTCTTTGGCTTCTTCGCTTTTCGCTGAACGAAATCCCATCGCGATCGTCTTTCACACTGTTCGTCGCTCACACTCCTGTCGATCGCATCTTCTCCTTATCAAGTTATATCGGGAACAAATGTGCACAATTCGTCCAAATGTACAACAATGATCCACGCTCAATTATTTCAATGTCCTTTTATAACAATTCCAAGTCCATTTCTTGCAGATGATATCGTCAATGTTCTTTAGAATATCTCCATTTTACAAACCCCATCTCTATAATGTGTCGGGACAAAATCTACGCTTTACCAGTACCCTCTAGAATACGCCAAAGATATGCGTAAAAGGCACTTGGAACAAAAGTAATACTAAGTGTTTAATCTGGCTTTAATGAATAAATTAATGAGAATCGAGTGAGTGAGTGAATGAGTGAGTGAGTGAGTGAGTGAGTGAGTGATCAAGTGCCATTCGAGTGCCTCCAAAAGCCCATGGCATGGCTACGTCATCCATGAGCTAAAAATAACCGAACGTCACTGTTCAGACAGTTGATTTCGAGAAATTTGTGGAAACAAGTTACGCTTGTGATTTTAACTTTGCTGTACTTGACTCCCAGAATTTATTTTTTGTAAACAAAGTGACCGTTCAATACAGGTGAAAACAATAAAATCAGCACTTTGAGTAGGCTTTTGTACATTATGCTTGTGCTTCCTCCCTAAAATGATCCACCTTAATGCTCCATTTTTCCCACAAAAATGCTCGGTTTCCCCTAAAAAGTCTCTAAAATGCTCGGATAATGCTCATTATACAAACTGTTTTTTTAATTAATTCCAAAGTTTACACTTGCAAAAACGTGCAAGTGTTGCAAGTAACAACGACAACGTGTACAAGTTCATAAATACAGCCAAAAAAACAGCTGTATTAGGGGTTTTTTTTGTGAATTTTGAGTTTAAGTCTTCATTTTCTTTAAAAACGCAGGAGCTCGTGGGGCATGGGCTCCTGCAAAAAGTTAATTTCTATTTTATTTTCTCGGAAAAATTAATTTTCCGGGGAAAATGCCACTAAAATGCTCGAATACTGCTCAATGCTTTTGCCTCACTAAAATGCTCGAAAAAATGCTAGCATAATGTACAAAAGCCTAACTTTGGGTCCTTAGAAACGGTGACCGCGTCCGCTTAACAGAGGTGACCGTTTAATGCAGGTCAAGTTTACAGTAAATAAGGGAAGCTATTTCCGGGACTTTGACAGCTGACCGCTTAATAGACCTATTCGGCTAACTCAATGTTGTACCCAATTCAAACCCTTTAGGAATAAAACTTTTTGTTTCAGGAAGTTCCATACATTTAAATGAGAATGCCATATTATAATGTAAATACAATACACAAAGAATCTTAACCCCGGGAGATCTGAATTGGGTAAAACATTGAGTTAGCCGAATAGGTCTATAGAGGGCCGCTAAATACAGGTTTGATGGTAGGTATTTTTATTATCCCAGCGTGGGAGCTAGAAAATACCGCTATAAGGATCAACGTCGTAAAAGAAGGTAAAAGCGATGGATTAGAGCTGACTGGGGAAATTTTGCAATGTGTCTCAGCAAGTTTTGTCTGGGTTTGTACCCAACTATATTTCTGTATAAACTTCATAAAATCCAGTGCGTAAGTTCCGTTAAAGTGCCCATCACCTAAAATTTTTTATTTTCTTATCTGAAACTACACCTTATTAAAATAACTTCTGCGAAAAAATTTTGCGATTTGAACCAAAGACGATTTTTTTCAGAACTTTTTAAAAACGTTCAAACTTGCCGCCATTTTGGCACACCATTCGTCTTAGTCTTCTCTCGGACTATGACTAAAGATGACGTACTTTAAAGGCCCATGTTCACCCAAACGGCTTTGCGCGCTTGTGTTTTTGTTTTGAAATTATTCTTTTGTTAAATGCAGCGTTTTGATTGGCTTCCACTTTTGAAGAGCGTTGCGTGACGATACTAAAAACGACTGCGAGGAAGACTAGCTTTTTTCGCGCTTAACTCAGACTTAACCGAAGCTTAAAGAGACAGTATCAAAGAGGCCAGTAAGACTTTAATTCTTTTCTAAATGGAGGAAGATATATCGCCGACTTCGTTAAATGTCGCCGCAGAAAGCAGTTCAAAATTTAAACTGGTAGTGAATGCGTATGGATGCTTTGTTGAGTCCGATGAATACAATGAAGATCATAAAATTACGAAACGTCTAAGCACCAGGTGAGATTTTCCTGAAGCCCCATTCGACTGTGAAATGTTTTGATTCCTCAATCTATTATTTTGTGTTAATTCTTAGGAAGCTTAGGTATGTGTTGTCGAAAGAATAAGCGAGAAGTTGTGTTTACAAAGCGTCGAATCAGCACTGCGTACAGTCTTGTCGCTGTAATCGCTGTGTTACACTTTCTTTAGGTTTTGCTAAGGATTGGTTTGCTAATAACAGTTCTCGTTACTTTAGAGCTTTAATCGTGATACGCCAGACGATAAGTTTATGTTAAGGATATCACTCGCTTCATAGGTTAAATTAAATAAAGCATTGTTCATGTTAGATTGACTCGCTTGTTTTGCTTTCAACTGATTTCATCGGGACCTCAGTTTGTTTACAATTGAACATCAACATTCGACGTAGAAGGAACTCGGCAAACACGCTGTCTGTAGAATTTACAGCCAAGAGCTTTTTTCCCATCTCTCCAGAGATTTAAAAAACGGATTCACGGAGACGAATGTACTCCGGCGACCCCCGTCGACGCGGACTTCCAACCGTACGTTTCAATGGCGCCGCCATCGAAAGTGTTGCAGTGAAAACAAACACTCACAGAAAGAAAAAGGCTCGATACCACACCAAAATATCCAAAAAGATGTAAAGAAAAATACCAAAAGAACCTGTTTAGACTCTCTCTTAAACCAGATTTAGCGAACTGTGGAAGATTAACAAAGATTGACTTTACACATTGAAGGCAGCGATTTTCAACTAGGCGAAATGTTTTTCCTGGAGTACAGGGCGCGCAATGCATCTAGGGTGAACATGGGCCTTTAAGGAACACGTGACCTTATCGACAGGAAAACATTAAGAGTTCTGGTAGGTTTTCTGTTTCAGAAAAACTTTCTTCTTGCGAAGACATGATTCAATCCTTACTTGTAATTTATCTTTTTTGTGTACAGCTGGTGAAGACAATGTAATGCGAGTTCCTTAATTTACGTCACATTACGACATATGTGAGCCTGCTGGTTTGCATGATCAGCGGAGCGGGTGTACCGCAAAAATGTAGACTTCAAAAATTGGTAAAAAATCGCGTTTTGTTCAAACCGCAAAATTTTTTCGCAGAAGTTATTTTAATAACGTATAGTTTCAGATAAGAAAATATAAAATTTTAGGTGATGGGCACTTTAATATATTTAACTCTTAGCTCCAAATGATGAAGCAAGTCAAAAATTGCTAGATCGCCCAGAGGAGAATTCAGCTGGAGAGAACGGCTCGATTCATGGTGAAAGTGCTGAAGGTACAAAGGATTGCGGAACATTCTAGTAGAACATAGTAGGATGATATGACACGATTTTATACATATTAAGCACGCGCCACGGCACGCAAAAAGTAAAAATTTTTAAATTTTTTGGTAACTGCATTAGACAGATTTAGGGCCTGTTTGCAGGAAGGCCTTACATAACAATGACCTCAACGAGGTTGGCGTCCAGCGGTTTTAGTGAAAACAAGGGTTTGGTTGGGGTGCTCAGTCTCGCGGGCTCATAAAACCTGGTGTCGGTCATTGTTATTTAAGGATTTTCCTGTTTACATGGAGGTGAGGGTGAGGTAACCCGCCTGTCCATATAATGTCTTGTGTCAATTTGATCACGTTTACATGATAGGTGGGGTGACCCGACACATGTTACCTTAAGCTGAGATCAGGCCCAATTTTAGCGGTTCTCATACATTCTCTAAAATTGGGCCTGATACAAACTCTCTCACGTTTGTGCTCGTTACGGCCAGATTTTGGCCTTAACGCTGATTGGCTGTTAGAGTAATGTCACAAGATCTGATTGGCTGTCGGAAACGTAGGAAGTTGAAAGCGCTTATTCCTCGCGTGGTTATTTTCGTGAATGATCCGTCGTCGGCGGAGGGAAGGATCGATTTTGCTGTCTTTTTTGTTGTTTTATGGTCTTATGGTAGGAAAATATGCCTTAATATGTGCCATGGAAATTCAGAAAAGTCATATGGTTGTTCACATCTTCTCAGGATTTGCTTTATTTACGGAACTAATGTAAGTTTATCGCGGAGTTGAATCCCTCTGCATGTTGTCGACCGCTAACAAGGTGCCTTTTGATTTACTAACAAACGAGTGCAAATCAAAATACTGTCCATCTTAAAACTGGTTTCATTTGAAAGTTTAGCCGGGAATGACTTCTCTGAACGGGATACGCAAGCGGAGGCTCACTGCGAAAGAAACCTCAATCGCCAACTGTGAAGTACGAGACGAAAAATATCGCATCGCTGTTCAAGGAATTTTTGAACGCTTTTTGTAAAAAATAAACCAGGAAAACTGGTGTCCTCGCTCGTTGGCTGTTTGCTTTCGTTTTTGAAGATTTATGTGCTGAAAATCGGGGAAAATTGCCGAGGAAAATATTAAGGCAACAGAAAAATAGAAATTTCAGTATTTTAAATTCGATCGCGCCTAGCTAAAATAATAAAACTAGTAGAACATCGTGTCGCCGTCTTTTGGAAAACGTTTTACCTTCTATGCCAACAGAAATAACCTTCGAGATCTCCCTTAATCTCGCAAGAATTTAAATGTGATTGTGCTGACTGTTTTATTTTTAGCTGAAAAAATTAACAGATAGAAGCTTTTTTTAAGTCAGCCAGTCTGCATTTTTCCCACGCGTGAAAAATTTGCGCACTAGAAAAACAAGCAACGGAAGTAATTTTGGTTGGCTGATTCGGCAAATGTCAATCAAATCAATAAAGTGGGCGGCAGACGTTTCGTAGAAGGTTTGTATCAGGTTCTCTTTTCGTTTCGCCTTGCCTGCCGGAATGTAATTTTCAAGGCGAAACGAAAATAGAGCCTGATCTCAGATTATGTTACCTCACCTATCTGTGGTCCGCCACCTCCATGTAAACAGGCCCTTAGAGTCACGTGTAAAGAAAATGACAGGCTCGTGTTAAGAAGTATCTCAAAATAGAAAATGGGCAGATAAAAACAGTCCAAAACAATTCTTATGGAGTAACGAGCAAAGACAAAAGTAAAGGGAAAACAAAAATTCACGCTGAACTGCGCTCAAAATCTCTCTATTGTCTGATTGAGCTCAAACTTGACGAACAGACTCTGTTTTCCAAGCAATCCTTTTTTTTTTCTTGTTCTGGCTGTTATCCATTTGTTTGCTTTTTAACGGATTTTTGCGTCAAAATGACTTCGCAGGATCGACAGGAAAAAAGTAGATTTTCACGGAAGTGATGATTTAACAAATTTCCTCTCTTCCTACAGAACTAAACTTATAATTAAAAGTTAAAAAACGATCTTTGTAATTCTATTTTTACATAGACGTTAATGCACCTTGTTTACCCAACTTTTCGCATAACCATTGTTTTCGATTTCTTTTGGGACGACTGTAATACCCGGGCCGAGTTCGCCAAAGCTGGGTTAAGATATTCCAGGGTTAGTGCGAGGCTTGAATTCGTATTTGAAAGCTTAAAAAGCATTTGAGTTTTAATTCTTTTTGTCTACAAGTTGATTATTGGAAACTTTAAAAATAACAGAGAAGATCATCTGAAAAAATGCTTTTGAATTGGACATAGAAAAAGAAACCCGGGTTAAGCGCTAATCGGCCTTTGAAGAACTTACCCTACGAGCAGAGGCTACATTTTCGCGGTATGAGATGGCGAGCGAAAAGTAGCCTCTGTCGAATACCGCTTAAATCCGTGCAGAAATGTGGACGAATAAATGTGGACGAATAAAAAATCGGGTTTTTACCTGTTCTTGACCGGTTTAGAGCATTGCGTGAGTCTTCGTCAGCGAATGAACGCTGACCATTACTGCGCCTTCATGCATCCCTTCCCGCCAAATTCTCGCATGCGAATGCGGCTCAAACGCAGCAACGGAAAAAGTTCAAAACAATTTCAAAAATCCCTTTTTATGTATTTAGAAGAGCGTCGTCAACTTGAGAAAGCTCTTTATTTTAAAGCTGTTGGAATACCAAAACAAGCTTGCTACTGGTGCTTCTTTAATACGGGACAGGGTAAAGATCGTTAATAGGCCACTTGCACTAAAAGGTCACGTGACCATTGCTTCCTTTAAAAAATGAGTTGGAATCTTGCTGATGCCAAAAATTGACAGAGCACATAAAAATTAGCTTACACCCGAAATTTGAGAGGAAACGCATTTAAGGGAGACATTTTATGGCACTTTGATTTTTCAACAAAGCAGTATGATTTGTATTGGCCGCCATGTTGGAGGGCATACTTTTGCCCTCCAATATGGCGGCCAAAACTACCTTTTGCTTATATCTTGTTAAACGTTTAATATATACGCTCAGATGTGCTGTAAACGTTAGCACATCATTTTTTCAACATCCTCCTTGAAGTTTAAGTGCAAAGCTTGTGTTCAGAAAGAAGTAATTCATAATTTTAAAAATCACATTTTGGTCACGTGACCAGCGAGGAACTTTCTCATTTGAAGAAAATGGTGCGGGTTTGAAAAACCAAATCACTATTATTATGTTTAAGATATGACCCACTAATCGTTTTTCGAAGGCAAAATCATATAGCTTTCATTTTCATGAAAAGTATGTCACATGACCTCTTAGTGCAAATGGCCTATTTATCAGATGGTAGTTCTTGTTTGCCAGGAAAAGAAAATGGATACTGCGGTGATTTTGTTGTGTCGCCTCTCAATGCAAGGCTAAATGCTCTGTTTTAAGACACAGATGGGAACCGGAAAGTTCAAAACAATCATCGATAAGTTTTCTTTTAGTGGAAAAAGAAGAAGAGAAACAGTTTAGCTGAACAACGATTTGCCCTCAAGGACTGTTATGAAAAGAAGCCAAAGCGGCAACGTTTTTAAAGATTTTCACATTAATGGTCAAGGAAATTCCGTTTTTAAATGGAAATTGAAGTGTTTATAGTTGTGTCGTAGATGTTTTATACGATTTGAGACGGATTTTGGCGTTGACATTTGATGTCTTCGGCCGCTTTTACTTGCGTGAAAAATCCACGACCCAGTTAGTGTTACGCGAATTGCTTTTGAGGATAAAATTATGGATTTTCGAATAAAATTGTTCGATAAATAATTTCTCTGACTATTGTTTTGTCATTAGTTTAAAACGCGATCGTGAGACTACAGCATCCAATTTATTTCACAAATCACTTCTGCGTAGGGTTGTGGGCGAATTTCATTTTTCGCTTTGAGCAAAACTATGGTTTATTGGTACAGCTTGTTATAGATTAAAAGTAAGAAAATTTTCGAAAGGTGCTTAAATGGTCATGAAACTATCGTATTTTGAAATGAAAACTTCCCAAAAACGCGCCGGTGGAATAGTCGTTTACGGGTTAAACCAGCGCTCCGTAAAACGTTTCAGAACATTTTTCCAGCTTTTTATATATAGCATCAATGCGTCTGTAGCAATATAATTTTTGCAAAGGCGTTAAGATGGTTTAACTCTTGCCAATAGATCATAATATGATCTCTTGTTCTGGCTTAAAAACTTCTTTAACATGAGTGTATTACCTATATGGCCAATAAGCCGGAAAAAAAACTGCCGTTTGGAGTTAAAAGTGCTCCCCTCAAATCAGACAGGGCTTGCTACAGACGATCCGGGAAAATTTTGCGGCTAAAATACTTAAAACCAGACGGGCAAAGCAGAAAAACAAAAGAAAAGCTCGAGGAGAGTTGTCCGCAAGTAGTTTTCGCAATTTTGATTCCCGCGAAACTCACGCAGATTTGACGAACCAGTTGCTTGCGAATCGTGTGACGAATTTTGCGCATGCACGATAAAAAATTGAACGGTTGTCGGCAGAGGATACTTTTCGCACGCCATCTCATACCGCGAAAATGTAGCCTCTGCTCGCAGGGTATGAATAACTGGGCCCTCAGGAGGAATTGGAAACAATGGTTATCTGATGCAAAATTTCGGGAGTTAAACAAGATGCATTATGGGCAATGTGAGAATGATAAATTCGAACTTCTTACCATGACAGCAAATTATTTTGACTTTATCCGTCTTCACGCGGTTTCGTTCATCTTGTGACGTCATTTTCCTGCTAGGAGCCGTTAAAATCGAAACGTAAAAAGACAGCCTTATAAGGAAACCTTTCATAGACTCACGTTAAGCTGTAAGTTTTTTTTACGTTTTGTGTGACCTTTCAATGAAGGATGTATTGCACAGTAACGACATTTAAGGATAGTACAAGGCACTTTTCTAAAATACTAATCTTTTTGGCTTCCATTTCTTTAAACAACCCTGAAACAACAATAAAGTGAAGCAGGACTTCTTGGACTTGACGGTGACTACAAATTTTAAGACCTGAAAACAGATTATGATAATCATATACTTTTTCGTGATTATAACGTTCACTTGTCATAGGAGCACAGGGTGGAAATAGAAGGAGAAGTTCTACTGAATCAATTATAAGGCTGCTGACAATAATAAGAAGACTATCCCGTGGTAGTAAAGATTATCAGCCTGTTCAAGACCAGGTATGACTACTTAAATTATGAAGCATAAATGTACCAACCCCACGTTCGATATATCAAAATTCTAACATGATTCCGAGACTCACTTCTGGTCATTTCAAGTCCATGCACTTTTGTCCTTTAAGCCTTGCAGTCATGTTAGAATTATTTTTTTTATATATCGAACTTGGGCTATTTTATCTTTTGGATGTTAAAATATCACGATGAAAGCAACGAAAATGTCAAAAAAGTAATGGAAATGCACGTGCTTTTTCGGTATTATAGGACCGAAAAGCCACGACAATGTTTTGTTGTTGTTGTTGTTTACATTTGACAAATTGGACGAAATGGGTATAATAGCGATGAAGTTTGAAAGTGCCCGAGTTCGCCTTTTGAGTAACGTTTTTGCTACAGCCGTCGCCGTCGTCTTTGCTTGAGCTCCCCAATCACGTTACCAGTATGTTCTGATTACCTTGGTCTTGGTACTTGTTTAATAACAACTATTAACAACTATTAATAACAAAATTTAAAAGGAATAAAATCTCGCCATCTCACAATCACGCTACACTCTTACTTCATAACACTCTTCCTCTGTTCATCGCGTATAGTGGTGAACAATTCGATTATTCTTATCGTAGTTGCAATGTCTCTGATAGAAATGTTCAAAGATCAGTAGTCATCATTAGTACGTTCGGCAGCGTCTTCTATCCTGGCACGTGCTGCCACAGCAGCGTCTTTTGACGGCCTGAAGACAGGTGCTTCAGCGCTGAGGGTGGCTCTCGGCGTAGCTGTTGCCCTGTCACAGGACAGCTCCATTGGATAAAGGTGTTGGACAGGGCTCTCCAGATAAGACTGTCCTGCTCACAGTTTAGCCCCTCTGACAACTCCTTCTCGTCCAGTAATCAGCTCTTCGACTGTTCCTAGCTTCCACAATCCACAATTTTTTTCGTCGCGTTTAATGATAACAACATCTCCCTCAGCTAGAGTCACCTTACTTCCTTTGTGTTTTAAATTGTGCTGCTCACGCAAGCCTCTTAGGTATTCTGACGACCACCTCCCCCATAGTGCGTCTTTACATTTCTTCAGGTACCATGCACTCGTGATCAGGTCTTTGTTCTCCAACTGATGGTTCTGTGTTTCAGGCAATAGATTCGTGCGGCCAAACTGCAACAGGTTGGGGGTCAGTATGGGTAGTTGAATGTCCTCTTCTACGTAGCTCAACGGGCGGTTATTCTTGGTACTCCAACGTCCTGAAGCACATCTTGTCGCTCGCCCCAGGTAAGCATACCGTTTCCCACTGTCTTGTTAAAGGCTCTTTTGACAAGACCAACCATCCTCTCAATTGACCTCCCCACCGGGGTGCTCTGGACAGGTTGAACTACCACTTGACGTCGTTTTTGGTTAGGAAGTTATGCAGGCATTCATCTTTCATCACATTTCTCAGCCACTTCGTTGCTGCCACGAACGTTTTACCGTTATCGGAATATATTTTCTCTGGACGGTCCTTTCTAGCGATCAGGCGCTTAAGGGTGCTTATAAACTCGTCAGTCTCTAAGGTATAAGGTTTTGGTGAGCTCTAGGTAAAGTGCTCGTGTCAGACTACAGGCGTAGGCTTGTGCGGTACTTGATGGGACCGTCGTAGTCAACACCAACAACTTGAAAGGGTGAATTTCCTTCAGTGCGGTCACGAAGTAAATTTCCTTGAGGTGGATTGGCGAACGCAGTGATCTGAAACCGTTGGCATCTGTAACATTGCTTGATTACTCGTTTAACAAGCTTGTGCAACCTTGGTATTCAATGAGACTCTCGCACTTTGGCCATGGTTAGTCCTACTCCCCCGTGAAGAGTAACTTCATGAGCGTGTTGTACGAACTTCAGGGTGTAGAGAACACTGTCAGGGACATAGACTGGATGCGACTCCCCTACTGAGAGAATTTCAGCTTTTGTTGATACTCTTCTTCAACCAATAATGAAAGAACAGCAGTCATACATTAAAGATACAACACAGTTTATTAACTTCATTGAAGGAACGAGAGTTCCACAAAATGCAATCCTTGTCTCAATGGATGTTACAAGCTTATATACAAATATACCGCAAGAAGAAGGTATCACGACCATATTCCATGCATGCATATGACACATTCTACACGGCAGCACCCCCTATATATACCAACACATCATCTTAGAGAAATGCTGAGACTTCAGACCCATGGTACGGCTATGGGGATTAAAACAGCAGTCTCCTTTGCTAATATTTTCATGGCTAAGATTGAGACAGCAATTATCGATCAGCAAAGTACAAAGCCGTTGGTATGGAAAAGATATATCGATGACGTGTTTTCCCTATGGGACACTAATAGAGAGGAAATTAACAACTTCATTGACCATGCAAATAACTATCACCGTACAATAAAATTCACTGCTGATATTTCTGATAAAGAAATCATCTTTCTTGATACATGCATCTACAAAGGAGCAAGATTTGAAAAGGAATCTATCCTTGAAACGCGTACTTAGTTCAAGCCTACTGAGACATTCCAGTACATGCACTTTAAATCCTGTCACCCTCCCGGAGTCAAAAAAGGCTTCGTAAAAGGTGAAGGCCTGAGACTACTAAGAACTAACTCTTCAGAGGAGACTTTCGTAGAAAACATAAAATTATTCAGACTACGCCTTCGAGCGAGAGGCTACCCGAACAACCTTATAGACAAAACACTCTCGGAAGGAAAGTTCTCTGACAGAAAGAAAGCTCTCAAGGACAATACAAGAGTGCGAAAAGAAATATTGCCCTTTGTAACGCAATACAGCCCATCTGTGCCTAACCTTAAACACATTTTAATGGAGAAATGGCATCTTATAGAATCACAACCTAAACTTAAAGAAATGTTTAAAGAACCTCCAATTATTTCTTATAAGAGAGGCATTTCATTAAGAGATATACTGGTTAGAGCCAAACTGTAGTTAATCTCTTTAACACTACGTGTTGATAAGTAATTACATTCATGCTACACGCTTGGGGTATCTGTGAATGGCCTGTCACTATTTATTTACCATTCTTTAATGAGC
The DNA here is from genome assembly GCA_022179025.1 of Porites australiensis. Classification (NCBI taxonomy): domain Eukaryota; kingdom Metazoa; phylum Cnidaria; class Anthozoa; order Scleractinia; family Poritidae; genus Porites; species Porites australiensis. The sequence continues at coordinate 29,748 of BOPM01000502.1, read as the reverse complement.
AAATGGCACTTAATTCAAGATCAACCACTACTGAGAGAAAAATACAACGAGCCTCCCATCATTTTATTTAAAAGAGCAAAATCGCTGGGAGATATCCCCGTTAGAGTAAAACTACAAGGTCACGGATCACACTATTACAAGCTTATGAGTCATGTTTGGCCTGTCAACACCTTCCACAGATGGTCTTGATCAACGATCACTGAAGCGTGAACGAAAATTCAGAAGTCGTGTTGAAAATTTTCAAGGTCGAGTTTGAAATATGACTCGGCAAGTGTAATTTGATGAAGCGAGTTGAAAATATACGGCGAGCAAGGTCAAATAAAAGAGTTGAGTTGAAGGAAGAGTGTAAAATTTTATAATCGGCTATAAAATTCAAGTAGAAATTTAAATGATGAATTTTGGCGGGGATCGTACGCCATAGTTTCCTTGGATTCTTTCGCGGCACTCGAGAACCTCTTTTCGGTTGGGCTGCAGGTTAAGTCATAACTGGTCTTCCTGGAATTGATCAGATCCCTCCCACCGTTTTTGAGTCTTCTTCTCCCAGAACAACCTCTGCTTGTTAATTTCCTCGGTAGTCGATGTATCTTTGATTCTTTCTCTTCTTTGATTTGATGTTGCGCAGGAATCGTACGACCCACGCCCCCACTCTCAATGTGCGCCAAAGGGATGATCTTAGTAACACTTCGTCCATAACATCGTTGCTTTCTACTGCTAAGACAAAAATCTGCGTGGATGCCTTCGCTTCTGCGTTAGATTCTGGGCTTGCAAGCATGTCGGACCATTCCACCACAACGAGTTATCTTCCTTCACTAGTCCTCCTCTACTTGCTAAGTCTATAGGGTTTTCTTGGCTCGGTACATGCCTCCATGTGATTCCAGTTTTCTCTCTGATCTTGTGGACACGGTTGCTGACAAACTGCTTGTATTCCCCGGAGCTCCTTATCCAGTGTAGGTCGACACTACTGTCTAGCCATGCGTACAAAGACTTAACTGGAAACCCGATCAGCGCATCTCGTACATTAGTTAGCAAGTTAGCCGCCATATGACCAGCCACTAACTCAAATCTGGGGATAGTAAGACCTTCTTTGGCGCAACGTGCCTTCGCTGCCACGAGTCCCTGCGTCACCACTGAATGTTGGTGGACCACAGCATAAACAGCTGCCGCAAATTCCTGTCGCTTGCCACGCTAAAGGCATGAAGAGTAATTTCATGGATTTCCTCTTCGGCTACAGCTAAGGACCTGGGCACTTCAACTTGATCAGGCAGGTTATTTTCCCACTTGCTCCACTTCTTTGCGATTTGTAATGGAATCTCTGCGTCCCACGCGGTCTTTTCCTTGCATATATCGCGATAAACAATCTTTCCTTGTAGGGTTACAGGCGCAGCAAGACCGATGGGGTCGTAGATCTTCGCAATTTTGCAAAGCACACCTCTTTTGGTAGGGTCAGCAATCTCTGTAGGGAAGGTTACAGCTATTTTGTCATCTTCTTTATTCCATCGCAATCCCAGAAGGCCACACGCGCCTGGTTTCTCTCCTAGCTGTTCTTTAGCGTAAGTAAGCCCAACTTCACTGTCAGTTGCTTCGGTTAATTCTAGCTCTCTAGCGTTTGAGCTCCATTTGTGTAAAGTGAAGGTGGCCTTTGCAAATATTTCTGTTGCAGTCTTCTTAACTTGTTGCGCCTTTTCAACTGTAGGACCGCCTGTCAGTAGGTCATCCACGTACAATCCCCTCTCAATCTCTGGTACTGTCTCAGGATAATCCGGCTTACAAATTTCGAGGTGATGCTGAATGACGCCCCCAAGAAGAAAGGGTGATGGGCCCAGACCAAACAAGGCACGCGTAAAACGCAGCGTACGTACTTTCTCGGGATTCTCTCTGTCAATCCAATGAAATCTCAAGGCGTCTCTGTCTTCTTCACGGATGCGCACTTGAAGGAACGCCTTTCTAATGTCTCCTGCTATTGCTACTGCATGAAATCTTCCGCGGACCAGCACTCTCCAAATCTGGTTTTGTAAGGGCGGTCCTGTCTCTAGACACTCGTTAAGGGAAGGAGCTGTATCCTTGGCTCTAGCAGAGGCATCGTAAACAATACGCATCTTCGTGGTTGCTGCATTCTCTCTAATTACAGCCTTATGGGGAATGTAAAATTCTTTTCCTTTAGCGGGCATTTCTGCTTCCTCTACAACCCCCTCTTCAAGCTGCTCACGGATTATGGCATCATACTCTTCTAACTTGCCGTTTCGTTTAAGTCGATGTAAAAGGGTTGCAAGGCGTTTGAGGCTACCCAACTTATTGTCTGGCAAGGGGGGATGGTTTCCATTCAATGGGAGAGCTGTTTCGTACCACCCCTCTGGACTGCGTTTTAGTTGTTCAAGGAACCCCTGTTGCACGACTCTCTGGTCACGAATGGGCGTGTTTTCCAACCTAAGGGTATCCAAGCGGCACAATTCTTCATAGTCGGCAACTGATGTCTGTGTGAGGAATATAATTTCAATGTCCACCTCAGCACCAAAGGACATTATTGTCCAGCCGAACCGGGTTTGTTCAGCAATACGCTCTCCAATTTCTCGCACACGTTGATAACCAGCCATCTTGATTTTTGTGTACTCATTAGCACCAAGTACAACATGAATGGGGAGAATTTTCTTAGTGTCAGTTTCTTCCATTTGGACTCCCTTAAGATGTGAATAACGTTTCAGCATTTCTGGATAGTTAGGGTTCTCTAGCGATAAAAGTTCTCGTTGTTCAATCTTCGTAGCGCATACTGGTAGCGTAAACCTGCCTTGAATTGTCACTGATCTTAACATCGTAAGTCTCCATGCGCTTGGTAACCAGGCCCTTAATCGTCTTCATACTAAGCGTAAGGGTGCGAGCTGGATTAACTTTCAACAGATCCACCAATAAAGCTGAAATGTAGGTTTTAGTACCGCCAGTATCGAGCAATGCGCGGCATTTGACTCCGTTAACTTTAACAACGACGACTGGATGGCAAAGTTTCTCCCCCACGTGTGCGGCTGTCATTGCTGCCCCCCCCCCCATTTGGTAGTTGACTATTTTGGTCGCAGATTGAGGTGTGGTGCCTCTGCTTGCAATTCGCGCAGTTTCCTCTGCTCCGACAATTGGCTGCTCATGCGGACCAGTAATATTGAAGCACAGCCTTTTCTCCTGCAGATATTTAATACGATCTTCAACGCTAGTAATGACGCTACAATCTATAGCTTTGTGCGATACTTCACGGCAATATAAGTCACAACTACGTGTCGCATTTCCGTTGCGTTTCGCCACATGAAAACTTGTTAAGGTATCGCGTGACTTTACATTTTCTCGGGGATGGATTTCCTTCCATTCACGAAGCGCGTTAAGCAATTGCGTGAAATTCCACGACTGCCATTTGGGTGACCGTGTACTTATTCAGCTTTAATTCCCGGCATTTTATTCAAAATAACACGCACCAACGCCAAGCATTCGGAGGTTTTTCCTAATGTTTCGAGCGACTGAACATTGTAGAGCAAAGCTTCATAGAAGTCGTGTACTTTGGGCGGTTGAGTTCCGGAAATGAATGGAAGCGAGAAAATGTTTTCAATACATGCGTTCACGATCTCGCTTAGGGTTAAACACATTATGCCAGCATAACTTCGGGCATAATGGCATAGTCAGAGCATCGAGCATAATGGCTAAGCGTATAGCATAATTTTAGCATAATGCTACAAAACTAATATTTCCGCTATTTTCAGTGAAAATGTAAGAAAAAAATATCGAATTTGTCTCCTGTCTGATCCAAGGCTTGGTTACTGATTTAGAGGCCTGGTTACAGCAGTATGCCAGGTCCATCAGCCTTGGCAGTCATCCTGTCAAAAATCGTTTTAAGCTTTGGGGACTCGTTTGGGTGGTACCGTGCATTCAAGGGCGAAATTTCCGCCAGCATCACACGAGCATAATGGTCTGACATGAACATAATTTTCGGCGTAATGGTATGATTTTTAGGGTGACGCTAAAAAGCATAATGGTCAAATTTACGAGCATAATGTGTCTAACCCTAATCTCGCTCATCTTCCCATAATTACTCGTCAAAATATGTTTTGTGCCCTCATATCCTTCTGCAGTGAGGGGAAGGCCATCCATTCCTTTACGAACACGTAGGTGGGTAAATTTCGTGACTGCTGGTAAATCTGTGCTATCAATTTCCGCTTCAATTTTTTTTCCAAAACGACAACCAATTTTCAAGAGCCCCATTGTATTTGGTTGTCACGAGCTTTGGTAGTTTCACGCGTTGTTTAGTCGGTAAATATGGCGTTGAATTTTGGGCCTTAGAGAATTCTGTTTTTTGTTCCAGCTGATGCCGCTCAAACTTTAGCTGCTCCTCACGCTCTCGAGCTAAATGATATTCTTTGGTTTCCCGTTCTTCGTTTTCAGAACGGGTGACTATTTCTTTCATAAGAACCTGTAATAATTTGATGTCATTGTCCACAATGTCAATCTTACCTTCGGTTTCCTTCCCCCACTCTTTTACCTCGTCCACAGTTTCTCCCTTTTCCAGTATTTCTTGCCCTATATCCCTCTTTAACTCCTCAACACCAGCTACTATAGTCTGCAAGGCTTCTTTGTCTCAGCAACTGTGGCTTTGCGCTAAGCTTAGCCTCCATCTTCTGTAGCTTTTATCTCAGTGTCCCGTTGGAGGTGCCACTTTGTCGTGAATGCCGTACGGCCATTCTTCACGATGTCACAGTTTTAATGGCTCGCTCACGCACTACACGAAATCGTAACTTTTTTGAATCTATAAGCTTTAGTTTTTAATCCGATCTGTCAGCAAGTTCTCTCGCTCTTTATGTTGTTAATTTAATTGAATACGTCGAATTTTTAATCCCACAATCAGTAAAATCTGACAGACGAGTAGCCTGTGTAGCAAGCGTTTCTGTTGGTTTCGGAGCAAAAAGAGACCGTGGAACGGGATTTTTAGTTTTGATCGCGCGAAAAATTAAACGAGAACTAAAAAATGAAAGCTCTTTTACTTGCGCCATTTTTCGCGCGGTCTTTGACCCTTGTTCCTCTTTCTTTGCTCCTAAACCGCACAGAAATGCTTGCTACGCAGGCTAACAGACGAGTGAAACTATCAATAGCAAAATTTAAAAGGAATATTAAGTGGTTGGGTACGTAAGGAAACGGAATTCGGACCTATGCCTTTGAGCTACAAAGCTACCTTTTTAGTCTGCCGCGCGCTGTGTCATAACACAGCATTTATCTTCGTTACATACGACCCACAGATAACGCACGGCAAACAAATCGGCAATGGAAAACAAACTTTTTGGGAAAACAATAGGTACACTGAGTAAAACAAACTATTAACTAATTTTAATTTTCCCGTTAGAAAATGATCTTCCTGGCAGCACACGGTTTGAATGGTTTGGCTTATTGCCAAGAGTTTGACAATATTTTTGGTCTCTGTTGTCGAGTGCCAAAGAAGATGTCACGCAAAATTCCATGATCTCGTGCATGAGATAATTAACAATTATTCTTTAAAATCGAGTTATTTATTCCACTATAAGCTACTATTCACCTAGATTGAAAAGAATAATTGTTGCTGCTGGGCATCAGTGGGCAGCAGACCATATTCTTGAGCGATTTGAGATTTTTCAGGTTCGATGGTTCAATGGTTCAACCACAATCTGTGACTGCAGCGCTGTGCAGTCAGCGGTTGGAGCAAGTGCTTAGCTACCGCGCCTCTTTTTCTCGTAGGAGCAACCCGCCATTTTGTTTTGTTCTCCTATGAGTTTAAGGTCTGTGCAGAAATCGTTGTCCATGGGATGTTCACTGTCTTGTTTAAACGGCCTAAACGGCAAGAACAGTTCAAGAAGTATTGTACGGAACATTTTTTTCGGTTTATTTTTTTTATTCTATATTAGTTATTGCGAAACAAAGATTGTTATCTCGGAAATCAGGATTGTAAGTTACATAAGTGAGCGGTATGTGCTATACGTCTACCTGACCTGTGAATAAACAAGTTTCGGCCTTTACGTTATTTGTTCGCAATTCTTCTCCTCATGCGTGACGGGAGGCTAGCCACACAATCGATTGTTCGACGAGGAAACAGCCTATCAGCACTGCTGTTGTTTTAGAATTAAGTGAAGCATTAAAATGAATTACAAAATCATATTGAAACTTTAGCGAGTTATCTGAATGTAAGCATATTTGTCATCGTGATCGGTTCATTTTTTATATTTCGCTCTGAGTGTTTCATAATACCAACAAGTCTAAGTCATTGACTTTAATTAATAAAATAATTCATGTCTTCAACTATTCTACTTTGTCCTATTCGCATTGCAACTAACGGCAGCACTTCCCTTCTCAATCTGAACTTCTAGTTTTAGTATGTACACACGACGTGATCTCATCAAAATCAGAGAGGAAACCATTCATACACTAGCTTATCACTTCGCAAACAACAGCGTAATGGCTTAAATGGAACCGTTAAAAGTTTGAATTGTTTCCTTACCTGAGAAGAAAAGTAGAGCTTTTTTTTGTTGTTGTTGACTCGCCAAGTGTATAGCCAAAAAGGTTTGTTGTGTGGTTCTTCCCATGAAGTGCTGACTAAAATGCCGGCTCGGTTGCTCCGGGTAAGACGTCGTCTTCCTGTAGCATTCTTTTGCCTATTTACTTGAAACGTAGAATTTCTGGAAACATTTGCTTTCAAATTTGTTTGTCACAAATAAAATTCTTTTTTTGGACCAAATTTTTCTTGTTAGGAAACGCTGAGTTCACGAAACGGCCTCTTCTACGCGAATAAACGGGAGTAAACAATCCATCGAAAAAAAAACTCAGCCACAGTAAATGAAAAAAACGCCGTTTTGGATCTTTCGAAGCCTTTTCTTGCCTTAATAACGTCAACCCAAGGGTTTTGTCGATTTTTAAAAGATCGTTTTCTTAAAAATTTGGGAAAAGCACCGAGCTCCCACATTATCCACTCGCCAGGAGGTGAATATTGTTGAATAGTCCGAGATAGCGAGCCAATCAGATTGCTTAAATCACCAAGATCACTGAGTTTGTATATACTAATTAAAGGGGACATTGAATGATGCATAATTTCATTGCATATTTTCGGTAAAGAGGTGATTTCTTAAAATCTTATTGAGCAAAATGACCTCTCAAACAATTTGCATTCTTTCACGGTCGAACCGTTTAAGGGGCAGAGTCCAACGTCTTTCACGTGCAAATCGCTTTCTATTTTTAAACTTTTGGGTTAATTAGATTAAGTCGTATTTTCTCATACACAAATCACAAAAGCGGCAATTTCAAAGCTTTCACGTGCAAACTGCGTGAAATTACAACTCACAGTAAGGGCCTGATCACATGAGCCGGGGAAGCAATGCACATGAACAGAGCGTTACCCGCTGTCTTGTTTATAGATTGGTTCTTTCCCCGGGCCTCCTGGCAAGCGTGATTACTTGGAAAATTTCCACCCGGGATTCCAGCTAACTTGGCCGATAAAATACATTTCGAACCAATCTTAGCTACTACTAAAAATAGAGATATCGGTTACGAATACTTTTAACAGCTTTAATTTTTAATTGTACATTTGCTTTTAGTACTTCTTATCTTTTAATTGTTGGTATGTACGACCCCACCAGCAATGCTGATCTTTTTATCGTGCTAAAATAAAGTTCTTATCTATCTACCTATCTATCCATCCATCCATCCATCCATCCATCCGTCCGTCCGTCCGTCCGTCCGTACGTCCGGTCCATCCATCCATGCATTCATCCATCCATCCATCCATTTCGCAAAGCTGATTTTTGTTGCGTTTAACTAAGGTGCCGAGATCTCTGCAAAGCGAGCCAGCCCGGCCCATGTCAGGCCCTTATAATGCGGTAGCCAGATTTTACGCCATACCCTTGACATTTCCGATGTTTCAAAGTCCCCGAGCACACAC
>BOPM01000502.1:0-12524 GCA_022179025.1 Porites australiensis | reverse complement strand
GGGTGCGAGGCGGTCTCAAAAATTTTTTTCCGTCCTTCGGGCCTCTGCCTTTGCAAGGGGAGAAATTATTATATATTCTGAGAGGAGTGACGCCATAATAATTAAATAGCATTTGGGGGTAAATTTTCTCTGAGATCTTAGCCCTTTCTGTTCTGATGAATCCATACAAATCCTTCTAAGTTTGACTCCGGTCATAACGTTATGACCCAAGTGAAATTTAGAAGTATATCTTAAACACTCTTATTCTTCGGCCATTTCAACTTCAGTAAAAATAAAACACAAACCACGGTAACAAGCATGATGAAACAAGCAGCATGCGTTGTTTCATCATGTTTGTTACTGCAGTTTGTGTTTTATTTTTACCAAATTTAGAAGGATTTGTATGGAGTCATCTGAGCATAACTGGGCTAATGTCTCAGAGACAATTTGCCCCGAAGTGCTGATTTTTGGCAAGTAGGCCTCTTGGGCGTTGTTCTTTCAGAATATCCTGACAAATCCCATAATTCACTTCATAAATTTAATTATTATCACGTCATCACTTTAGAACTCTATTGCCCACGCCTTATGCGAGAATAAAGCTAAATCAGTCCATTTGCTGGCCCTTGAAAAATTTGAAAGCCAGAAGGATTGGTCCAGTTTCTTACTTATCAAAATGTTGTAATTTGGAAGCGAAGGTAAATGACGTGAATATCAAGAGCTAATAGTTATTTTAAAGTTAAATTTATCTCAAAATCCGTTAAAACCTTATATATATTATTATATTAGAACCATGCCAATTCTCAGAATAAAAAAGCAAAATGAACCAATTTCTCCCACACTAACTTGCAGGTTGAGTATGCGTGATTTTCCTGTGGTACAGAGCCGGGCGGGACAGGCTCAAATTTCAATAGCGTGACGCATAATATTCCCGAAGCCGCAGCTCACTTGTACATTCCACCTGATTCCATGTTCATGATTCTTTGATCAGATTTTTTTAAAATTGAGATCGACGAGAAAAATCTAAAGAAAAGTATTTATTTGTGAAAGAGGATCATCAAGAAGTATCCCTCCTTTATTCGACAGTTGCCCCACATGAGAATTGGCCTCGGGAATATTAGCAAGTCACTCAGGAATTGACCTTCAAAAATCTTTAAGCGCATTTCCAGCTTGTAAGCTGTCACGCTCCGTTTTGTGGTTAAACACCTTTCCCCAATTATTAATTGGATCGCCCGGCTGGACTACTATAACAAGCAGTTTTTGAGGGTTTTTTCTATATTGAGAGTCCACCCGGAACAAATATGTAAATCGCTGCGAATAATACATAGTTAATACATCACTGGCAAATATCATTGCATTGATTCACTTACCTATCCCCTCTTATTTCCAATGTTTTATTGTGCCCTTGAAGCGTTTTCAGTATCCAGTAATTTAATGGACACGGACTATGTAGAGAATAGAACAAGGAGCGTAGCTTTTTGAATTGCTAATGGCAATTTGAGGTCAGTTCAGGAAATGACTTTCGCGTGTCCCTCATCAAATATTCCCAGCTATTCCCAGGAGAATTCATATAAATAGTTCGTCACGCGTTCCTGCCCCGTGGCGTGCCAAAAGTACATGGGTGTAAGTGTCCCGTCTGTGGCTTTATTTTTTTTCTTCCTTTGTTTGTTTATCATGTTTGTATATTTCATTCTGTCTTGATCTTGTCTAATAAAGCATGAAATAAATAGATATATAAATAAATAAATAAATAAAAGAACGTTTGCGTGGGAGGCTAGCCCCGTCTCGCGTTTTTCTCCCATGCAGGACCGTGCAGCAGTTTTGTCTCTTCACGCAATTGCTGGTTTTCACTGTCACTCAATCAAAAGTTAAAAATCAGTCCAGAAACTGAAAGGAGGTAAATATGATCCTTGCCAAGGGAATCACTGCAGTGTCGACGCCTTCAGGAGACTGGGCTCTAAGGTTTTGCTATTTGCATTTCAATATGGCGGACAAATTGACGTTTTCCTGAGCAACAGATTGTGTCCTCTCTTTAAAATTTGCATATTGATATCTGTTTTTCTGTCGACACTCAGGTAGCTAAAAGATGATCTGTAAAAACGGAGTCCCAGCTCGAACCGTCTCCGATCTTCATGAAGCCGGTAGTATTTATGTGAAACTTGGTTTTCGTTGTCTTTTGTTCAATACACGATTTCTTATTTCAGTTTGGTTCATATCCATCAGTAAGCTTTTACTTTTGACAGAGGATTTTCGCGAATGTCGTGTCTTGGTTTGGGGAAGCACATATAACAGTTGTTATATCGTTTGACAAAGTTAGCATTTTCCGAGATACGAAGTTTAAGCTTGTTGATTGTAATAGTCACCTTTAAGTTTCAGAATTCTTCTAAGGGCTCATGTGAATGTATTAAATTTTCTCCTCGGGTGACGTTAAGCTTAAGTTTTAAATTTATGGCAGAGACTTAAAAATATAAAGAGCGGTGTGACAATATTATTAAATGAAATAAACTTCAAAGACATTGTGCCCGCGATTTTACTTCATTTTTCCTTCTGCTTTTTTTACATTCGGTTTTGTAGAAGGAATAAGGGAATGAGTCGTCCTAGAAAATAAATTTCAAAACATTTAATTATCTATTTATTATAATATCATTTGCTGTATTTTGTCTTTAGCGTTCACTGGTGATATTCGAGAAGTTACACAAGCCCTTGATGATGGACAGGTAAAAGATACATCATATGTAACTGCAGTCATTAATTTGTAAGCTTAATTGTAGCTTACATACACTGTACTAACAACTAAAAAACATTTGGTTCGTACGATGAAGCTTCCAATTTTCCATCTCTTTGATAATTCATACTTTTATATATAGTATATTATATAAATAATAATAACAATAATAATAATAATAATATTTAATCATTGCATTAAGTTTTTGACAACCTAATGTTTCCAGGGTCCTCCCTAGGAGATTCTTTGACTGATACATTCTTACTCTTCCTAAATAGCCAAGTATACTGTTATTAGTCAATGCTGGCCCACAGGGCCACAGGGATCCTTATTAATATTATACCAGAGTCGTCAGCGGGTTACACTTTACACTTAGCATTGCCCGGACAAGAGTGCAGAGTTACAAAAGGAATGGTGATAAAATTGAGTGCAACTTGAATGTTTCTGATTTGCATTTTATTACTATCTTAGCTACTAAGAAAGGGTTTTACCTCAACTAAAAAATAGACTCCATGACTTTGGCAGATGGCAGGGATGCATTTTGTTTGGGCACAAAAACAAGCCAAGGTCTGTCAGTTTGCCTTGAAGACAAGGTGGTGCACTTACGTTTTTCCTTGTATAAGGCAGCGGCTTTTATTTTATCGGAGGTGGCAAAACACCTACTAAAATGTCACATCTTCAAGATGAATGCTGTCACTTTTTCTGTGAATGGCCCTAGATGCTTGTTATACTCTGTTATTCATAAAGATTTAAGTGGATAAGAAATAATTAGGACACATGCATAATGTACATGATAAAATCATAAAAGAATTTTTGAATAGATTTTGTAGTTGAGCCAAATCTTTCTTGTCCAAAGGATGACTTTTGGAGGTATCTTAATCGTCCGTGTGAGATTGTAGTTGTCTGGGACGACTAGATGACTGTGAATATGGATCCCTGGTGCCATTGCTGACTTAAGTTCTGCGGTGTGCTTCTTTTTTTTATACTACTTTTTTTTGTGTTGCAAATTTCCATCCAGGGGGGGTGACTGGATAAAGTCTTGTGTGAGTAGGTGTCATCCAGCCCTCCAAATTTAGACGTAATCGACACATACTCTTACATTTACATTTGGGGCATAAGCTCCAGACAAATTTTAAACATGTAAGTTTAAACAGTGATTGATAAGTGTTCTCTCTCCATAAACTGTGACGGCCAATTTCTCCCTTTACAACGTATAATTATTATTACCAATGTTCTCTCTACGTGTGAAAAGTCATTCACTACAGGAAGGGCCGGATATGCTTGTTGCAGTTAATGCCATATCAAATAAAAAAATAAATTTTCACCTAGTAGTAAGAATGGCTTTCAATGCAATATATCAGGCAAAGCAAAACTTAACTTACTTTGCTTAATGAGTTTTTAGGAACAGAAAAGTACTGTATAAAAGTTGACCATGACATGTTTTATAAGCGTAGAATGACTATACATGTCATTTTTTGGAATTTCCGGTTAGATCCAATTAGTCAGGTTTTACTGTTATGCTATATTTTTGAGAGGAGAGGAGTTAGGTGAGGGATGTGTTGTGGAAAATAATATTGATCAGCAGTTTAAATTAATGCCAATCATTTCTTGTTTCAAAAGGTTAACTAGCTTACTTGTTTTCATAATGGTGTAAGTTACTATACAGCCCTGACCTTAAAAATGGTACTCATTTTTCTTGTTGTTATTAAGTCTATGCTTTTTTCCAATTCCACGACTTAAAAAAGTACCTTGAACTCCATCATGTCCAGTAGATATTAGGTGCATGTTATTTACTAATTTGCTATATGATTCAACTGTTGCCCCAGGGGTATAAGGGCTGATGGTAGCCTTTGGTGGGGGTATTTGTAAATGTCATTGTGCAAATGCCATGGGGTTCCCCATGGTCAACCCCCCAAGAGTCAACTCCACCAGAAGGGCTGCTGATATTGAATATTCCTGATTGTATTTAAGAGTGCAAAAGAGTTTGATGAGGCTGGTTCCACAGCAGTACACAAGGCAGCTGCCAATGGTCACCTGGATGTGCTGAAGCTTCTTATTCAACATGGTGGTGATGTGGAGCTTGCTGACATCTCTGGATGCACACCGTTGCATGTTGCAGCAAGAAATGGTCACCTGACTTGTGTAAAGTATTTGGTCTTGCAAGGGGCAGACTTCAGAATGAAATCAAAGAAAGGAAACACAGCAATGGTCATGGCTAAAGCAAACAACCAACCCAAAGTTGCTGAATACTTGTCCAACTGTGGTGAGTTAAAAAATGATCAATTCCAGTGTAATAAATGACACTCTCACAGTATAATATTGTTCCTCTCAGTAAAAGGGTTCGAGAAAGTTTACAGTTTAACCTTCATTACACTGCAATTGGCCATCCTCTTTTAAGCAGCAAGTAATCAAAGCTCCAAAGTAGTTGCAATTATGATGTAATACAATATGAAGAAGTTAAACTTCCATTGGGTGACCACCTCTATCAAGGAGCCGTGCCCACCTTTAATAAAATTATGGCCATCCTGATGAGAGTTTCCCTATTATTGTCACCTCAATTAAGTGTCCACCAAATTTTTGATTCACTTAATTTGGGTTTGTTTTGAAAATTACAGACAGAGATAGGTGATGAGTGATTGCATATGCCTTTTCCCATAATCATCAAGTTTTCACCATAGTTTACAAAGTAACCTCTAGCTGTTTATTAGCCAACCTCCATATTATGCAGCCACTTGTTTTCGTGCGAAGGGTGGCCACTTTTTATATCGGTGGTTCAAGTGTGATAATATTTAAAGGTACATGTCTAGGGAATTCATGCCATGTAGACGTGGGGGGAGGATCAGAGCTGCATAGACAGTTTCTCAAAAGACTCAAACTTCCTGGAAAAATTTGTGAAAAATTTTGAGGATTGTGGTTAAAGTTTGCAAATTACTGAATACTGAATTCTCTAAGGGTAAATTTGAACAGTTCTCCTAGCCTTAATTGAATCTGCAACCTGAGCTGCTGCTCATGGGAGAGTTGAGTCTGGGTCTGAGGAGTTTGGAGTTTTGGTACACCTAAAGAACTCATTGTCCTTAACACGTTTAAGTATAAATAATTTATACTATTATTAATAATATGTTGGTACAAGTGAGTCACTTGATATGTCACGTGACCATTTTTCTGAAAATCTTAAATAATTAACATATTGGTGATGGGTTTAAGAAAAGAAATCGGGCAATAACATTTTTTCTTATTCATATCTAATATTTCTGAACACTTCACCTTTGGAATGACTGTCCATCACTCTTCAATAAAAAATTACGACAGAAAACATCATTTTTTAAATGCCAAAATTTGATCTCAAATTATTTAAAATTATATTTTTAGACTTCAAGTACATTCATTCCAAAAGTTGAAAGTTAAGTACAACATGCATGTTTATCCTCTATCAGAAACGCCAATTTATTTATCCAAAGAAAGTAAAATTATTCGCCACCGATTAAATTTCCCTTCTTTCAAATTTTTAGGCACACGACATGTCACATGTCCATAATTAACTGTTAAGGCACAAGAAGCAAGACCCCAAGATTAACCTGTGGGGCAAAACTCATCTTGTTTTTGATATCCTAGCGAAAGATAAGGCCAATCCGTCATATTCTCTGAACACACCTTTGACCCAGGCCTTAAGCCACGTGACAGTACTAACCCTAAAGTTACATGCACCTCTACTATTAGGGAGTTTGAGATACTACGCTGTTCCTCGATCAATGGCAACAGCAGCATAGCATGGATGTGACTTGCATTGTGCAAAGCTATTCTCGTTGATCTGGAATTTCAGCGTAATTATTCCAACTTGCGCACCATATCAATTGTAGGCAAAATCTCCTGAAGATAAATTCCTAACAATGGTATCCATCAACTCCGAAAGAGAAAAGAAAAATTTGTCATCCTTTATTTTTGTTCTCAATGAAATTTGAAATGAGGCAATTTCACACCATGCATTGAAGTTGTACAATGAGTGCAAAGAAAATTAATAATAATTTATGGAGTAGGCTGACTTTGTGGAGTTCTTGTTTTGCTAATCAAACCTATTACTCTTTTGTCATTATCGCTATTGTCACCTTCATGACATCTTAAACTCCCTAGTATTTATGTGGAAAAACGACTATTCTAGAAGGCTTGTCCTGGCAAATAGACAGGTTAAGGTTTCTAAAGATTTTACTTTCTCTTATGTACATGTAAAAAAAAAAAGAGAGAGAACAGAAATTACCCAGGCAGTTCCTTCCATGTAAGCAGGCCCGCTCTCTCACAGGCTGGCGCATTGGAGGGGCAATAAACTGAAGTTTGTTAGTAATAATTGTATGTTTTCTATTCTTTTTTCTATTTCAACAGATAGAGAAAAGTTTGCATGGGAAGTGGTTTAAGAATATAAGAATTATTGTTCATACCTGACATTGTATATGGAAGCCAGAGTCAATACTACATAAAAACAATTAAAGACAATTATAGTTGTATTAATTTAATGGAAAAATTAATGTATTAAATTTTATGTGAATCTATTTATGATCTACTTCTGTCATTATTTTGAAGTTACATGTATGGCACTTTTAAAGTTAACATGCTTTTGTTTATTGGACCTTTAAAAGTTTCTCTAGGGCATACATGTTCCAGTATCATCGCTACTATTAATTTTTTTTTTTACAACACTGGCAGTACTCAGAGTACTCTGGTCAGTACTGATATTCCACCTGCAATTGCATCAAACTCCAGAAGAGATTATTTGAAAAACCATTACGGGTATTTATTTTGACGTCTGAAGGCTAGAATAAATTATTATTGTTATGTTAGCTGATGGCCTAACAGATGCATATTACAGTGTAGCTGGATATTTGAAAACGTTTTTGCCAAAGAAGACCACTTTAGTCAAGCAGTTTTCTTGTTCAAGAAGTGGCCAATATAATTTATAATAATCGTAGAGGGCAATCATCTCCTTCTCTATCCTCCTTCTCTTCATTATTACTCTTTGTTTTCTTCTGAGGTGTGATTTCTAGTCTAGTGGCTGCAAGTTTTTGTAAGTACGTTTTTCATTCACCATACCACGTTAGGGTGATTGCCAATGAGCCTATTGCTTGCTGTTAGCTATGCCAAAAGGCTAGGAATTCCAAACAATAGAAAATGGAAACTTACAAATAGTTTCACCTAAGACTAAGCCCTTCTAATTTCTTTTTTCCGAGTCTACTTTCGGAGTTCAGTTTTTAGGGAACCTAAGAAAAGAATTAGTTCTTTTAATTTACGGCTATCGCCATCCTTTGTGAGAGAACATCCACGAGATCCAGCCGCCTGAGACCTGCTTCTTTGAACGTCTTGCAAACATAGTAAACGGTCAGATTAGGTGCCAGAGATGTCAGCTTTTCAAGCATGGCTCTTGCGGGGATTTTCTCTTTCTCCAAAGAGGAGATTTCCGTTTCCCTCATAGCATATCTTCTTGCTATCTGCTTCCAGGTGGGTAGCCTAGGGAGGCTTTTTTTGCTTAGCAAGTCAATTACTGCTTGTTTAGCGTCAGCATCGAGTTCGTGTAATCCTCTGAATCTTAATGAAGCGCCGGGAAATCAGGTTAATAGCAGATTAAATTAAGAAATGATAATCAGTTAAACAAAATGCATTTTCTTAAAGACACGCCGAGATAAGGGGGAAGGGGGGGGAGGGTTAGGGTTAGGGTTAGGAGACCTCTTCTGGTCTCCAAAACACAAATTTTCGGCCCTTCGGGCCACGGTTTGGTCTAAAAATAAGGGGGGGGGGGGGGGGGGGCTAGCCCCCCGGGGCCCTTCCCTGGATCCGCCACTGACCGTACTTACTCATATGGGGAGATGGGAAAACATCGACATCCGCGGGTTCCGAAGTCAATGATCCGCTCTTATCCCACACACGACAAAAATAGCGGCCAAAGTCCTGCATGCGCACCGGCTCTAACACCAGGTCCGAACGATTTGCCCCAGGGATTTCGATATCATCTTTAATCCAGCGGTATGAGACATCAGGTAAGCTTCGCGTCCTGCAACTTAACACCAACTTCCTTCCTTCCTGAATGGCTTGGGATCGAGGCATCTGGATAATCTCTAAGGCTGCGATGCAAAAAATGAGAATGACAATGATGATGGTAATGATGATGATGATGATGATGATGATGATGATACTGACGAGATATAAATGCACCAAATAATTCAAAGATTCATTAACTGTAAGTTCCTTCCATTATCCCTTACTCAGTTACACGCTCCCAGTGAAACGCTGTAATTACTTCTCAGGACGCGATTTGAAATCGTTATGAATTATCTGCACGAATATTCAGTTCTCATTTTTCGTATTCGATCGCTTGAGACAAATTCAGTATTTGAGTAGCATGTAAAATACAATACTCATTTTTTCCAAAGTTTTTTAACTCGAACATCATTTTATCCTAGTCTCCAAAAACGTATAATTACTTATAAGGGTGCAATGTTAAAAAAGCGAAGAATACAAAGTACTACTCTACAGATAAGACCCAAGTTATAACGAAAGAGAGAAACAAAACCAAAAGAAAGATTCGAAAACTTACAGTTCTCTTCGGGATCTTCTTCCGACTGGTACCCAGAGCTCAACCCTAGCGATGTCCCCGAGGAGGCCCTTGGACGAGGTTGTTGAATGTCAATATCTAGTGTTGGTATTAATTAAACAGTAGATTAGGAAGATAAGGAAAACCGCTTAGATTTATAAAAAACAACGTGCGTCAGTAGTCAGTCATTCTTGTTGACCTCTTTGTTTGAGTAACTGTTGCTGTTGCCGTGTTCATTAATAAACTTCGGGGGCTATTTTTTATTAGTTTTGCCAACGTAGAAGTCGCCGGCACTCTGCGGCAGTGGGAAACAACATTTGTTAGCAGGTTAGAATTCTCTTCCAGTAATTTTAGTTTTTGACCACGATATATGAAAAATGAAAACAAACAATTCGGGTATTATATTATTACTTTTTTCACCTGTTTCTAAGGCTTGAAAGCGTTCAAGTTCCCTGTCCTTCTTCTTCAACTTCTGCTGCAACATTTCATTTTCCTTCTCCAACTCGTGCACCTTTTCACGAAGTTCCCGGATATCCCTTCGCAAAATTTTCATCTCCTCCTTTCCAGCCCGCGTTTTATCCTTTATTTCTATCCCATCGACTTTTCCTTGCTGGGCACTCTCACCCATTCTCCTATTTTCTTCTTGCAACTTCCAATTGTTCCTCGAAGGCCTTTGGAAATGGCCATTTCTCGCTTTAGTGATTCCTTTACATTGTCTAGCTCTCTAGATCCATTTTGTTAGTAAGTATGACAGAATGGAAACCAAAAAAAGCAAACAAACAAACAAATTAGGAGGGCGTGATAATGATAACCCGGAGCGCGCTTGTCCCATACTTAGCCTATGCAACGGCGTTTTCACAGATCAAGTTATTTTTAGCATCAGTTTAGAGCACTTTTTCCTGCGAAAATGGAAGCAACAAATGTATTATTCTGCGCGAGTGAAACGAAAGCAGCGCTCTGTAGGTTAGAGATTAAATGTCAAATGCTTTACCTGTCGTGATTGTTTTCTTTTTAAAGTTAGTGTGGGTATGTGCAATAATTAATCATACCGGTAATATTATTAGTTTTCGTTAGTTACTTTACCTTGGCAACATCAGTTGTATTTAGTCTTATAGAAATATTGCTTGTTAAAAAAGTGTATGTCTTGTAAATTTCGTCAACCCAAAGTAACTTATTTTGACTGTAATTTAAAAAAATATACTGGTATTAAAAAAACGTTCCATTTGCGCGCGCATCCAAAGTACGATAATTACCGCCAAACTAAAGGGTTAAGGCTGATTTTCACTAGAGAAGGAGTCGGAGTCGTAAGCGGAGTCGTAAGAGCGCTTATGACCTAGTGAAAATCACAAATCGGAGTCGTAAGCGGAATCATAAGCGCGACGCAATCAGAGTCAGAAGAATCAGAACGTTTCTATTTCTTCCGACTCCGCTTACGACTCCGTCGCTTACTTTCCGCTTATGATCTAGTGAAGACCAGATTGTCGGAGTCGGAAGCAGGAGGGGAAGGATAAACCAATCACAATTCACGTTCCCGCGCTTTGTTGTTTTTTTGGTTCTTTTGCTTCTGCTTCCGACTCCGACAATCTGGTTTTCACTAGATCATAAGCGTAAGGTAAGCGACAGAGTCTTATAAGAGGAATCGGATCTGTTTTCACTAGATCGATCATAAGCTCTACGCTTCTGATTACGACTCCGACTTCGACTCCGTCGCTAGTGAAAACCAGCCTTTAGAAAGAGACAGAAGAAGCAGGAACCAATTACTGATCGGCTCCTGGTGGAAGTCTATAGCTATTTGATGGACAGTGCCTTTTTGAGGATGTGAGATGTTCCAAGTAGTGTGATCTTCTGTAGTTCATGTATTTTGATATTACGCGGGACTTGTTGTATATATTTCTCCATTACCATCATCATCATCATCATCATTATCATTCCGTTAGTCACTAATAAATGATATATTGTATCGATCAATTACGACTGTAAAACTTCGTGTGGACTGATCCAGGATGGTTTATTCAACAAGCTGGAAGTACAGACTTGTTTTTGATCCTCAGTTGCATGACCTCTAAGCGTTGCCCTTGAGCTTTTCCAAATTGCATTCTATTTTTTCATGGAGAACTGATACCATCGTCTTTGCTAAGATAAAGCCCCCCCCTCCCAGCCCCCCTCTCAAATAAGTCCCCCGTTTCTCTTAGGCCCCCCTGTTTGAAATAAATAAGTCCCTCGGGGAGCTTAATAGTAGATTTACGGTAAGAAACTGAATACCGTAAAAAAACAAACAAATAAACTAGACTAGTTTCCCGTACCTGTTTTTTATTTGGATAACTTGCTGATATACTTTCTCCGCGTTTCTGAGTGTGACATCCAGCTCTGTCGAAAAGCCGATTTTTTTAAACTCTTCCTCTAACCGAAACTTAATCCTCTTCGTTTTAAAATCTTCCAAAAACACTAGAAAGCTTGTTTCTGTGCTACAAAGCAACTCAGTCAGAATAGAGTGCCCGTCTTCGATGTTCGTGACTTTAGGATCCACAACACCCAAGAATTTTCTCTCCAAAGCTCTTCTGATAGCACTTTCAGAGGGTCCCTTGCAGGCCAGATAAAATGCCCCAAGTGATAACGCACCCACGCTTACAGCTCCTGCTAGCCACACGTTATCAATCTTCAGTGATAACGAAAAAGCCCCTGCAGTAAGGGAGAGGTCCATAACTGCCTTATTGCCCACTTCAGCTGCGGCTTTGGCTATGTCTTCTGCCATTATAAACCTCCTGAGTTCTGAAGAACAACAATAACAACAACAAGAAGACAAGCAAACCAATCACTCTTTCCTTGCAAAATCAGGAATCCAGGAATTTTGGCTTGTGAGATCAGGAATCCTGGGCTTTGGAATCCGGAATACAGCTCTAGGAACAAGAAATCTGGAATTGCAGTAACGACTGGAATCCAGAATCCAAGTTCTACTGACAAAGAATCCAGAGACCAGTACTGGAATCCGGAACTGATGGAGGTCATGGAGTGGAATCCAGGATCTAACCGGTCTTGGATGCCCTTATAAGGCAGTGGCGGATCCCGACCATCAGATAAGGGAGGGGCCCGGTCATTAAGACCCTGAGATAGGGGGTGCGAGGCGGTCTCAAAAATTTTTTTCCGTCCTTCGGGCCTCTGCCTTTGCAAGGGGAGGAAATTATTATATATTCTGAGAGGAGTGACGCCATAATAATTAAATAGCATTTGGGGGTAAATTTTCTCTGAGAT
>BOPM01000501.1:290149-313642 GCA_022179025.1 Porites australiensis | reverse complement strand
CAGCAACAATTTGGAGCTCTTACGGTAAAATTCTCTCTTAACCCTATAAGACCCAAAACATGGCCAATTTGAGAAATACTGTCACACATCTTTGAATCATCATTCACAGCTTCTTCTTATGGTGCGTTTTATGTAAGCGCCATTTTGAAGCTCTTCCGGTATAACTCTTACTTGATTTTTAAAATACTATTGATTTTCGAAATACTGTCATACGCCACAAATTCATCATTTTCAGCTAGTTTCATTGTTCTTACCATTACAGCGTCATTTTAGAGCTTTTGGTATCAAATACTCAGTAAACGCCACTACGACCAGCAAGACGACCAATTTGCAAAATACTCTCAAACGCCTTAAAATCATCGTTTTTAGATAATCTTACGATGCCTTTTATTACACCGACATTTAAAGGCTGTTGTAGCGAAATTCTCACGTAACCACCTTACGACCTAAACGAAGCCCATTTTTAAAGATACTGTTAAACGCCTTTAATTCATTGTTATCAGCTAGTCTTATCATCAGAGTGACATTTTGAAGTTCTTACGGTAAAATCCTCTCTTAACCCCATTACGACCTAAAAGATGGAAAATTTCCTAATACTGGCACACGCCTAGAAACCATCGGTTTCAGCTTGTCTTATGGTTCTTATCATGTAAGCGACAATTCTGAGCTTTGACGGTACAATTCTCATTTTTTTCCACAACGACGCAAATTATGACCAATCTACAAAATACTGTCACACGCCTCAAATGTACTGTTTTCAGCTAGTCCTGTGGTTCTCATTATCACCGCAACTTTTTCCAGGTCTTAGTATTAAGTACTCAGTAAAGCCTATTACGACCCAAAAAATGCTTAATTTGCAAATTACTGTCACACGCTTCTAAATGATAGTTCTTAGCTAGACTTACGGTGTTGATCATGTAAGCAACACTTTGTCTCTTTTACGGTGTAATTCTCACTTGATCGCATTCCGATCTAAACGATGGTTATTTTGCAAAATACTCTCACACGCCTCTTATTTAGCGTTTTAAGCTAGTCTTATAAGTCAAATCATCACAGCAACAATTTGGAGCTCTTACGGTAAAATTCCCCCTTGACCCATATGACCAAAAAGATGGCCAATTTGAGAAATACTATCACAGACCTCTTAATCACTATTCACAGCTTTTCTTATGGTGCGTTTTATGTATGCGACAATTTGGAGCTCATCCGGTGTAACTCTCAGTTGATTTTCAAAATACTTTTTATTTTCGAAATACTGTCATACGTCTCAAATTTATCATTTTTAGCTAGTTTCATTATTCTTATCATTAAAACGCCATTTCAGAGTTTTTGGTATTAAATACCCAGTCATCGCCATTACGACCAGCAAGACGACCAATTTGCAATATACTCTCAGACACCTTAGAATTATCATTTTAGCTAATCTTACGATGCCGTTTATTACACCGACATTTCAAGGCTGTTGCAGCGAAATTCTTACTTAACCACCTTACGACCTTAACGAAGCCCATTTTCAAAAATACTTTCAAACGCTTCTGATTTATTGCTTTAGTAGTAATAGGGGCGGGTTTGGCGCAGGTACTACTTCATGTAAGCGTCACGAAATGTCCTCGAAAAAATTATGTGGGGAGGGGTGGGTTAGGATACTTACCTGAAGAGGGAGAGGTTAGGGTTAGGGCTAATAGAGCCTCTTGTAACCCGAGTAGGTTAGGGTTAGGGTAGGGTTTATATTTGTGGATTAGGGTTGTGTCTTGGCCTTGTGGTAAGACCCCCAATTCATGAGGGCGCATGCGCGTGGTGGAAAGTTAGGGTTAAGGGTTAGGGTTATAGGGTTAGATGGTTAGGAGGAGCCTTGTGGTTAGCTGAATGGACGAGGGCGCATGCGCATGTGTGGATTCCCAGTCCCCCGCAACGGGTTATTGGGCCCGATGCGTATTATCCGCTCGAGGGCGGGGGTGTCAGGTTAGGGTTAGGGTTTGTTTAGCCTTGTGGTAAGGCCAATTCACGAGAGCGCATGCGCGTTGGAGGTACTTACCTGATTAGAGAAAAGGGAGGGTTGATCTTATATATGAGACCAAGAGGGGGTGTTTAGCCTTGTGGTAAGGCCAATTCACAAGGGCGCATGCGCGTTAGGGTACCTTACTTGATTAGGTTAGGGTTAGGGTTATATAGGAGGAGGAGGGTTCGAGCTTAGCCTTGTGGTACGGGAAATTCGCGAGGGCGCATGCGCGTTGTGGAAGGTTTAGGTTAGGGTTAGGGTTAGGGTTAAGGGTGAAGGGTTAGGATTAGGGTTAGCCTTGTGGTACGGGAAAAAAATTCGCGAGGGTGCATGCACGTTGTGGAAGAAGAAGAAAAATGGTGGATTCCCAGCCCCCCGCCGCTTGGAGGAGGAGGCTGCGTATTATTCGTTAAGGACGAGGCCAACCCTTTCACTCCTTGTCGCTGGGGCTTTTATTTTTGGGTGGAGACTAGGCTTCCCTGGGGCCTTTTGAAAAAAAAGGAGCCTCGATAGTTCGCCGCGCCTAGACAAATACTCTCTGGGAAGACATGTGCACGAAGACGAAAAAGAAAGATCAGGCAGCAAAAGAAGAAGAAGAAGAAGGAATAGTTCCCACCGAGGATCCACTCCGGAAGCCCGGGGTGGAGTCGAACCACCAACCTTTCGATTTGGAATCGAACGCGCTACCCCTTGCGCCACCGGGCTTGGGGCATGCAAGCACTCGCCAAGTTAGCACCAAACAACAACCTTTTTATTCCTATTTTTTTTTAAAAAAATCAGTGTACAGTTTACATCTCAAGTCTAGAAGTACAAGATTGCTCAAAAGGGAATGGACCTGCATGTTCCCATCTCTCCGGGTTTCGAAGACTCACGCGTTGGAGGGCTTGCCCTATGAAACGATCGTTGACCTTATGACCACAGGTTTGACTAGGGTACGCTTGCAACGCTTTTCCGTTGGTGAGCAGATGTTTCCAATGCTCCTGCACCTATTGCTCGAGAAGAGGGCCTGCATAGGTCTTCAAGGGGAGGGTCGTCACTGTTCAAGAGTTCGCAATGTTGGCCGTGCGTCCAGAGGGCGAGCCAAGGGGGTCCTGGGGACCGGCGGGATCTTAGTTGACGAGGTACGCGGCGGGTTTGGCGGTGATGAGCTTGTTGGGTAAGGGATTCCTGGCAAACACGCCTTGAAAACCAGGCCCTAACGGGGGATGGTGTCGCGCCAAATAGTCCAACTGCCCGTTCTTCAGAGGTCCTTGTTCCATCTTTTTTCTTCTTTAGATATCGCCGATGGGGAAGAGAGTCGATCCGCAGGGGACGTTCTCCGGAAGGGGTACAACGCGGGGCCTAGAGTAGGCGGCATGCATCGTTTCAAAGAGCGAGTCGAGCGGTGACTTGCTTCGAGGGTGTAACAAGGCGGATAGCTCAGAGATTCCTAACACGGCACGGATGAAGCACTGAAATGGGCGGCGTTTGTCGGACACTGAAGGGTTCGTCGGGGGCAGAGCCTTTATACTTTTGCCTAGGGGTGACGTCACACATCCAGAGGTTCTTGACCAAACGGAGCGTGAGTTGCGCTCATCGACGGGTTTCATCTTCGTCCCGTGGGGCCCATTCTGGAATGGCTAGCAAAGAATGGTTACGCTATTCACAGTACTTGACTAAACAGATATTCTAATTGGCTTATAAAAAGAAAAAGGAGTGTTCTAATAACGTATTGTCCAAGAGTATTGTTCCCAAAATGTAGTGGCATGCAAGGGTATTGTTGTATAGAAACAAAAGAGTCTTTATGCAATAGGATCAATAAGTATTGCCTACGTGACGTTCAGGTTTGACTTGTCCGCTCGAATAGGTTCTTCATGGCGCTCTGAGCTTGGCTGGGAAAGGCTTTGGATCCTATGATAGCGCTTCTGGGGGCCAGAATGGGAAATCGAGACGTCATGCGCGTCAATCTTGTCGAAGAAGGGTTCCATTCGTACCAGTGATGAAAATTCACATCGTAGACAAAGACGCGTTTGTTCAAATCCACGGCTATTTGAACGGCCCAGCCTGTCCCGCCTTGCACTTGTTTTTGACTGGCACTCAAATACCCAAACGCAAAGATCGAGTCCGCCTCGTTCACGACAAAGTAATAACGGAGTAATAGTTCGCAGGCGATAGGGCTCTTAGGCACGGGGCGACCTAACGCATAAGCCGCGTGGCCGAGCGGTTCGCACGCGTTTTCCAAGTCTTCTCGGGTCAAGGGGGTGATGTGGGTGCTTCGGGGGTGATTCGGGCCAATCTTGATGGTGACAGGAATGCCATACTCTAAGGCTAGCGTTTCGGCGGCCTGCTCGGCGCCTTGGCTGCCTCCTGTCACAATCCGATAATCGTTGAGGCGGGGAATGTCCATCATCGCTTCGTGTTGATCCATTCCGTGAGGTGACTGAGGCTGATTGCAAGGCAAAGAGGCCTTACGTAGAAAAAAGAAAGACCCAATCAGAAGGTGAGAGGTCCCAATAGGCGGGAGTCAGGTGACCTGTGTCGTCACTCGGGGGGCCCTATAAGAAGAGAGAGGCTTTTCAAACGGAACTCATTAGGCGATCATGGGAGAAGACGGCGCCGGCCCGGTGGTCGCTAAGAAAGAGGGGCACATGCCTCTGTACCCCTATGAATACAAACGCAAGAAAGGCGGGAAAAAAAAACCGGACCCTCCCAGCAAAAAAGTCAAAGAAGATGAAGCCACGGTCCCTTCGTGTGTGGAACAAGTGCCGCCTTTTTGTTGTCCTGTGCATCCTTTGTTGACGTTGCGCCAAACGAGCGGAGAGTGGATTTACCTGTATTGTCCCGAAGAAAGCTGTGCGTTTTCCTGTCCCATCGAGAAGTTTCAACTCATCGAACGGTTGTTCCTAGAACAAGTCCACTGTGAAGTCCGAACCTATTGGGAAAGTATGCGCTGTTTCTGCCAGAAACGAGTCCGACTCCGATTGAGTCAAACCACCAAGAATCCCCATCGCCTGTTCTTAAGCTGCCGCAAGAAAGACTGTGAGTTTTTCCAATGGATTAATGTACCCTTATCCCTGAAGATCACGAGCCATTTACTAGGAATTATGCCTGGGAAGCAAGAACCCGACGAAGAAACTCTGGCTGCCTGGCCAACGACGTTGACGTCCGATCATCTGGGGATGAATCCCGCCTTCCAGAATTTAACCGGAGTGGGATTGTTTTAAAGAAATCAATAAAACGGCGACGCACTTTGCGCCGGAATCAGACGGGTGCGGGCTTTTGGCGAGAATTGCATCAAGAGAGGGGCGATTCCTCGGTCTGCAAGGCATGAGTGACCCCGAGAATCCCACCACCATCAAGCGCCTGGTGCAAGAAATTGTGCAGTTGACTCGAAAAATAGTGGACTTGACGGCTGAAAGAGAGACGCTTGAGCAAGAACGCCATCAGTATCAGCGAGAACGTCATCACTATCAGCACCGTTTTCTAGAGGAGCGACAGAAGCGTCTTCACGTAGAACGCCAACTGCTCGAAAAGCAAGACCCCCACTACCTTGAAGGAGATATGGATGGTTTCCCGGCAAGCCATGCACAAGGAACGATGGACCGAGCATCGCAAACGGACGCAAGCGGTTAAATAGAAGGACCGAGAAACGCGACAGCAAGCAGCCCCCGATTTTATCAGGCCCGGAGAGAGAGACCAGGGGCGAGTCGCCTGAGGGAGCAGCCCGGGGGTATTTTAACTCAATAAAAGAAAAACACATTTACACGGGTGTCGTGTTGTTGTTCTTGCAGCGTGGGTGCCATGAGTAAGAAGAAGAAGAAGCGCGGAGTGAGTTGGGCGGAGGCCTATGAAACGCCCTCGCGCCAGGGGAGTTTGGGGGGGATTGAGCGCTTTGCGCGAGCGCAGGGCATGTCGATTGGGCGCGCCCGGCAAGCGTTGCAACCTTTGTTGAGTTACACGTTGCATAAACCTCGACGTCGCCGATTCCCCACCCTCCCCGTGGTGGTGCTTGGCATGGACGAACAATGGGTGGCCGACCTAGTGGAAATGCAAGCCCTGAAAAAGTGGAATCGCGGGGTGCGGTACCTGTTGACGGTGGTGGACGTGTTGTCAAAATACGCTTGGGTGGAACCTCTGAAGGACAAGACCGGCAAGGCAGTGGCGGCGGCGTTCGAGCGCATCCTGAAGCGGGCTAGGGGGCGACAGCCTCTGCGATTGCAGACGGACGCCGGGAAAGAGTTCTACAACCGCGTGTTTCAGGGTGTGATGACGCGACACAACATTCATCATTTCTCGACTCGCGGGGATACCAAGGCGTCGGTGGTGGAACGATTCAATCGTACCTTGAAAGAACGTATGTACCGTTACTTTACCGCCCGCAACACCTACCGGTACGTGGATGCCTTACCTTATTTGGTGCAAGGGTACAACGCCACCAAACATCGAAGCATTGGCATGGCCCCTCGCGACGTGACGCGGGCCGACGAGCGCCAGGTGTGGCAACGTCTGTACGGCAAACGCTTGGCCCGTCGCGTGCGTCCGCAATGGAAACCGGGCGATCGCGTCCGATTGCAGAAACAGCACCGGCCGTTCGAGAAAGGGTATTTGCCCGGGTGGACGGAAGAGGTGTTCATCATCGACCGAGCCGTGCCGGGGCCCGTGGCCACCTATAAAATCAAGGAGTGGGACGGAGAGCCCATTGAAGGCACCTTCTACGAACAGGACGTACAGAAAGTCGACGTGCCGGACGACGCTTTGTTTCGCGTGGAGAAGGTGTTGCAGCGGCGACGCCAAGAGGTCAAGGTGCGTTGGAAAGGGTGGCCCAAAAAGTACGACAGTTGGATTCCCAAGAGTAGTCTGACCCAGTTGTGATCAGCATGGAACCGTCGAGTCGGTCGCTGTATGTTACGCTGCTGAGTAACACCAGCAAACCGGAGTTTCCCAACAATACTCCGGCTTCCTTCAAGGTGCGATTGCCGTACCCCCTGCGCGTCAAGAACTGGCAGGTGGGCGTGGCCGGGGTCTACTTACCCGGACCGCCCAACACGGTGTCGCACGGGGTGACGTCGCATCCCGTGACGTCGCATCCGACCGCGCCTCTCACGGAACATCGACAATCGAATTTGTACAAGGGTTCGAGGAACCAACGTCTCTTTCGATGGTACAACCGAGCCCTCAAGGGAACCGATGGGAGCGAAACGCAAGAGTTCACCTCGACCATGGAGGACGCCGACATGCCCGAAGCCGCGACGGGGGTGGAGTTTATGAAGAGAGTGTTCCGTTGGTGGCAGCAAGATAGGATGAAACAACTCAGGACCGGGTATAACTTTGGCACCACCCAGGTGGACTATGCCCCTCGGTACGAATGGAAGGACGAGGCGGGAGTGCCTACGTTCTGGATCCTGAATAGTAAAACCGATGTCACCTACAACAAACCGCGCCCTTACTTGGGGTTCAATCTGGTGTTGGGGCAAACGATGGGATGGGTGGTGAAAAAGGAAGACCAGTCGTACGACCTGGGACCCAATTTGGTCATGTACGCGCATTTGGACCAGCCCAAGGCCCCAAAGGTGGGGGCCGACGCGGATAAGAACCAATTGTTCACGTTTTCCAACTACGTGCACGTGAACGGGGGTATGGTGTATCTGTCCATGGTGGTGGATTGGCAGTTTGTGAAGTTGGACGAAGCCTATGCCCAGGCCACCACGCACGTGTTCGTCCCTCCCAAGGTCCTGTGGAATCATTTCCGATGGATTATGGACGACGAGAGCGTGTGGACGAAAGAGGCGGGCATTAGCTCCTTGGGGTTTGTCAATCTGGAAGGCTCCCCCCATTATTGGAAGAAGAAGACCATGGGCATGACGTTGACGAAAAGCGGCAACAAGTACGAACCCAAGTTTCGTTGGGTCATCGGCACCACCAAGCTGAGCAAGGCGAACACGTATCGACTGGTGGTCGAGGTCTACACGACCGACAAGGTCTTGTTTGACAAGACGCGCGTGAGTGCCTACACGAGTTTCTACGTGCGAATGATCGATTCGGCGGTGACAACGCACGTGCATGAATACCTGGGCACGCACTTGGTGTATTACCATCGCCTCGTGCAAGATTTCCGGTTGACGTCGTTGTCGGACAGTTCGTCCCGGCTGCACGTCACGGTGACCATCGACGACGTGCCCACCTCGTACCCGGCCACGTTGACGGATCAATGTTACGTGGTGGTCTACGGGTACACCATCGGGGCGCCGTGGCCACCCATGAGTCAAGTCGACGACGTGTACGACGATCATCCGGTCATTCAACGAGGCACCACCACCACGTCCACCAGCAGCACCACCGAAACGACCACCCAGCCCACGCATAAGGGGAGTCAAGACAAACAGAAAAAGACCACGGTGACGCCTGTGTCGCACGGGGAGCCGGCCACGCGTCCGGTGCACCTCTATTGCAACGTGGGGGAGAGCAGCATCGTGGGCACGCAGATCACGAACTTCTTGCGAGACCTACCCTATAAAGACCAACCCATCCGGTGGGAACCGGAACACGTGCAGTATCACCGGGTGCGTGGAGACACGCTGGAGATTCTCGAAGTGGAAGTGGCCGAGACGAACGGCCAGTTGATGACCTTGAACCCGGCGGGAGAGACGCAAGTGACGTTGCATTTCCAGGCATGAATCGCATCGTGTTGGTCAGCGATCCGACCAAAGAGTTTCCCACCAACACCACCAGTTCGTTCAAAGTGCGCCTGCCCGTGCCTTTGGAATTGAAGGGGGACGGATGGAAGGTGGGGCTGGCGGCCATCTCCACCCCGGACGCCGCCTTGGACTTGTCGAGACTCACGAATGCCGTCAACCCACGTGTGTTCAAGGTGGGCTGCAAGTTGGTGAACAGTTTGAGGGCCGACGCCGTCCCGTACCACCATCAGACCACCATGCAGATCAAGGATATCATGCACGATCCCGGCGTGGTGGATGGGGTGAGTCTGATGAAAGTCCTCATACGAAAATCGCAGTTTTACGAGATGAAAGAAGCGCAAGCGAAGAGTAAACGACTCTACGACCGGTTTCGGGTCACGTACGAATGGGACGGCGAGGACCTGCGCATGCTGGCCAAGGAGTTGGACGACATCGCGTTGACGACCGGCATGATGTTCGTGGAATGGCACGTGCACGTGACCATGGCCAAGTTGATGGGGTGGCTGGTGGAGACGGGGAAGGACAAGTACGCCTTGGGGCCCAATCTCCGTTACGAACTCATTTACAAGACGCAGCAGTCGGGGAATTATTACAAAGACGTCAAGAACACGGAACTGAACAACCACGACCTGTGGAAAGTGGAAAGCGGCCTCCTGCAGTTGAGTCAGACCCTCAATTGGCGCTTCAGCAACTTGAACGTGGCCTTCCGAAACGTGGTGGGGGAACCCTCGCGCACCTTTCTGGTCTACTCGGACCTGGTGGACAGCAATATCGTCGGTGGCCAACAACATGCGCTGGTGCGCGAAGTGGAGTACCGGCGCCTAGGCCAGGGCGTGGCCTACTTTGAACCCTTGCACATTCAGTGGTTACCGTGTCGGCGCGAGTACATGGACCTCGTGGAGGTGGAAATCGCCGAGAGTCACGGTGGTCTCGTCAAGTTCGGCTCGGGACGCACCCTGATCACCTTCGTGTTCAAACGAGACGTATAAAAAAGGCGCGTGCCTCGGGGGAAGGTATCACATCATGTGGGGAGGCAGTCTGACGCGGTACCGTCCACCACCCCTGCCACCGCAGGATGGACGAGGACTTCGAGAGGATCTCTATCGTTTGGGCGGACCGATTCTAGCGAGTGCCGTCCAAGTCGGGGCGCGGGCGGGCGCCCAAGGGCAGTCGTGGCGCGGGGTGGCACGGGCGGCCGGCCAAGAGATAAAAAGAGGGTTGAAACGCAAGGCTCTCCCCATTGCCGGAACGGTCGCCAAGAGGTCGGCAGCATCGACGGCCAAGAAAGGGTATCGGAACACGGTCGGACGCATTCGCGACGTGTTGGGCGTGTAAGAGATGACGCGTCCACGAAGGTTGGTGGTGCAATCCCGGCCTCGTTATCAACGGAGCGTGCCCTCACCGTTTGGACGACAACGAGGAGGATGGATTAGTGCGAGCGTGCCCAAGCCGCCAGCGTACGACTTGACCAAATGGTTGTTGGCCCGTCGAGGTCGCGCTCAGCGCGGAGGATGGATCGATGCCAGCGTGCTCAAGCCGCCAGCGTACGACTTGGCCAAATGGTTGTCGGCCCGACAACGTCGAAGTCGCGCTCAGCGCGGAGGGGTCTATTCCATCGTGTCCGAGGAGTACCCCGTGAGGGAATATCAGTCGGCCTTTATGAGACGTATAAAACAACGACGCCGCTGAGGCGGAGACGCACTCGTCGTCCTCGGGCATCATGAGTAGTTTGGACATTTTCTCGGTCCCGTCGACCGACTATCAATTGCAGGGTTACAAAATAGTGCCCTACCACAAATTGAGCAGCAGCATCACCCCGATGAAGTTCTCGGTGCAGGCCTTGGAAGATTACGTGGATTTGAATCGCAGTTATTTTGTCGTCGACTTGCGTTTGTCCACGGCGGGCGCCAACGGCATCGTGGCCGATGCCAATTCGGCGTCGGATGCCAACAACACCAAGTTCACGTACGCCGTCAACAACCTGGCCCACACCATCTTCAAGCAGATCAACGTGCGGTTCAATGGCACCCTGATGACCGAACAGACCGACACTTACGCCTACTCGGCCTATCTCCAGACCCTGCTCAACTACAGCCAGGACGATGGAGAGACGTTGCTGGCCCCTCAAGGCTGGGTCAATTTCTTGAACGTGTGGCCCACGTTGACCAGTGGCGCAGACGACATTAGCACGCTGGTAGGTTCCCGTCACAACGAGGATCACCTGCTCAAGACCCTGACCACCCCTTTCCGGGGCAATGCCGTGGTCCGTTTGATCATGCGGCCGTACCTACCCGTGTTCCACACGGGCAAGATCATGGTGCCCGGGGTGGAAATGAATTTTGAGTTGCACTTCAACAGTCCCGATTTCTACACGTGGGCGTCTCTCAACGACGGCACGAAACAGTACGTTCGTTTGCGAGAACAAGATGTGGACATCACCTTGCATTTGTGCCGACTGAATCTCAACCCGGATGTCTATGCGTCCCTGGAAGGGGAGCGCAAGCTCAATGAGGAGGTGGCCAAGTACCCGGTGGTGAGTGATCAGATTCGCACGTTCTCGTTCAACGGGGCCACCACCGTGTGGATGGAAGATAACCTCTTCCTGGGTAGGGTACCCCAGCGCATGATCGTGGGGATCTTGGACAGCACGGCCTTCAATGGGGCCAAGGAAAAGTACCCGTTTGCCTTCCAGAGCAAAGGGGTGACGTCCATTCGACAGTTTATCGAGGGGGAAGAGTACCCGTACGTCACCCTGGAATTCGCCGGGAATAATACGCTGAAAGATTGGGAAGGCTATCGTCGCTTCTTGGACGCGGCCGGGTCCGTGGCCAAACATCGCGAGTTCATGGTCAAACCGGGCGATTGGGGGCACAACAAGAATTGTACCCTGTACATGTGGAACAACGTGCCCAGCGGGGACGCCGATGGCCCCAAACTCAATCCCAAGCAGACCGGCAACGTGCGTCTGGAGATCAAGTTCAGAGCGGCCCTGAACGCCAACATCACCATTTTGGTGTGGGGAGAATTTGAAAGCGTCATCTACATCGATCACCTGGGCGCCGTGACGTATGATAACAAAGTGTAAAGGGTTCCAGGGCGTAGTTGGACCATGGAACTGGTGGCGTTGAGCGATCGTCAATTGAGAGCCTTGGCGCTCTCCGACCCCGAGTTGAAGCGCGTGTTCCAAGGCGTCTATCCCTCCGATCGATTGCCCGAGCACCCGCCCAAGACCACCCGAGGCGCCTACATCGTCAACACGGACCCGGCCGGCGAACCGGGCCAGCATTGGTTGGGTCTCTGGACGGAAGAGGGGGTGTGCGAAGTGATGGACAGTTACGGGTTACCGTTGACCGTCTACGACGCCCCGGGATTGCACGAGTGGATCGCGAAGCATTGCAAGTATGTGCTGCGTACCGACAGGACCCTGCAGGCCTACGACAGTCGGGCCTGTGGCCACTATGCCTTTGCCTACCTGCAAGACCGCGTGCGTCGACGGACCTTGCTGGAGTTTGTGGAAAGTTTTCGAGACGGCGATTACGTGTGGAACGATCATCGCGTGGGGGAACGCGTCCGTGCTTGGATACAGACGAAACTGGACGAAGCCGCCATGGACGAACCCGATGGACGACCGGACGCCCAACGCTGTGTATCTCGACGTTGTTTATTTCCTTCATTAAACGAGTCTTAAAGAAAGCGTGTGTCGTTTTATTTGTGTGTGTCCCACAAGGGTAAGACCACGAAGAGGGACGGGAATATAAAGGGGACAGGTGCAAGGCAGGAAGTGCGTGCGGGAGGGCCTTCGCGCGAGTGGTCGGTCCGATGCCCAAGGGTTCTCTCCCGGCCGGTGGTGGGCACGTCCGGTGTTCAAGAATAGTGCCACCCTTGCGCAGTATGACCGAGTCTGGCCGCGGGGGTGCCTCGTACTCGAAAAAAGGGACCTTAGCTCAGTAGGTAGAGCAGCGGCTTTGCACGCCGTAGGTGATCGGTTCGAGTCCGATAGGTTCCACGCCACGTCGTCGCGGGCGCTCCATCAAACCGGTGCGCTCGCGGCGACGTTCTTTTTGTGAGAATGATTACGCGACAAGATCTGCGACGCGTCCTCGAAGCCCTGGACAAACGCGTGTTGATGGAAATTCTTCTTAATCCCGTCGACGTTCTGCATGAGACGTGGGATTATCGACACTACACCACTTTTCGTCGTTTCGCGCGAGAAGGCGACTGGGAGGGATTGGCCCGCACTTTAAAAGAATGCCCAGAAACGGCCGTGGTGGACACGATGTTGACTCTGATAAAAGACGCCTCACCTCGATTGTACGCCATCGTGGTGACAGAACGAGGATGATTCGACATCCCAGCAACACGATTGTGGGCGGCCCCTCGGGGTGCGGGAAATCGACCTGGACGCGCGGGTTTTTGCGCCACGCCGAGACGTTGATGCACCCCGCTCCTCGGGTAAAGCATTACTGTTATGGGGCGTGGCAACCTGCTTTTGACGACATGAAGAAGGAGATGGCCGTTCAATTTCACGAAGGTCTTCCCACCCCAGAAGAGTTAGATCAATGGTTTGGACCGCGAGAAGGAGGGTTGTTGGTGGTAGACGATCTCATGGAGGAAGGCGCCAACGACAAACGCGTGTTGGATCTCTTTTCCAAGCACTCGCATCACCGCAATATTAGCGTGATCTTCCTGTGTCAAGATTTGTTCCCACCCGGAAAATTTGCCAAGACGATCTCGCGCAATGCGCATTACATGGTGGCCTTCAAAAACCCACGAGATCAGGTGGGCATGCGCACCTTGGCGCTGCAGGCCTTT
Source organism: Porites australiensis (assembly GCA_022179025.1). NCBI lineage: Eukaryota > Metazoa > Cnidaria > Anthozoa > Scleractinia > Poritidae > Porites > Porites australiensis. The sequence goes on along the minus strand of BOPM01000501.1, from coordinate 300,157 downwards.
CCGACCGAATGGTCGCACATTCTCCACATCTTTCGCGAATGCACGCAACGTCCTTTTGGTTATTTGATGCTGGACTTGCATCCCGCGTCCGACGATCGGTACCGTCTCTTCACCAACGTGTTACCGGAAGAAGGCCTAACGGAGCTCTACGAACGTGTGGGATGAGTGCAACCCAAAAAGATACCTATAAAATCCGAACATCCTCTCTGGCATTGCGTAGAGTTCAGGATGCCTCGCCGGGCTAGGAAAACACGCCAGACCCCACCTCGCCGCCGTGGGCGACGATCGCAACGAGGCGGCGTCTCACCGGGCCTCATCACGGGCATCTTCAAGACGGCGCATGCCACCACCAAAGCCCTTGGGGAACGTCAAGAGAAAAAAGCCCAAGAGATTAGCCGAAAAAGAAGAGCCGAGGTGGCGAGTGGTAAGCGTAAAAAGTACGCGGGCGAATCGTTCAATTGCCCCATCATGTGAGCTTATAAAAAGACCAGGGGAGAATAGTGACCCTATCACATGGCATCATGGTTCAACGCCGACAACGAGCCAGCTATCGACGCCGCCGCCGCCGACGCCACTACCAACGAGGGGGAATTTTACCCTTTCTCATTCCTCTAGGCCTCTTAGCCGCCAAGGCCGCGGCGGCGGGTGCCATTAGTGGCGGCGTAGGGTATGGCGTGAAGAAAGCCCTCGATCGTAGAGGAAGAAGATGATGAGAGAGCCTATAAAAACAGAGTCCATCCTCCACCCCGTCCCATTGACATCATGGTCCTACCCAGACGAAGGCGGCGACGGAGACGAAGTTGGCAACAAGGAGGAATTTTACCCTTTCTCGTGCCTCTTGCCCTCGCCGCCGGCAAGGCCATTGCGGCCGGGGCGGTGAGTGGTGCCGCGGGGTACGGGGTCAAGAAAGGCTTGGAGGCCGCGACGCGCAAGAAACGCGTGGGGAAAATCTCTTGGGCGCAGGCGCAGGCTAACCAGCGCCTGGTTCGCGACATGCGCAACCGATGGATGAAGATCGCCGGGGCCAAGTAAGCTATAAAGACACCCTCGAACGTGTCCCAGGGAACACGACACCATGGTGCGACGCCTTCAACGACAACTACCCTTTTTGCGGAGCGTGTTGCGAGAAGCCGATCAGAACGTGCGACGGGAACGATTGCAACACGCCAATGCCGATCAAGTCAATGCCATCAGCGAGTTGGTGATGAACACCTTGAAAGGGAACGTGCAGGTCCCCCCTCGACTCTTGGATCAACTGCGTCCGCACAAGCGCGCTTTGCGGGAGATGGCGCGTCGCAAACATTCCATAAAACGGCGACGGTACGTCATGATGGCTCAAACCGGGGCGGGAGTGTGGCACGCCTTGGATCGCGTATGTCGTCATTGCCTGACAACATGAGTCACGGACCGTACCAGAAAAAGTACCTGGTGTCCCCGGCGGACATGGAGCGACTGGTGGAACAATACAAAGGGACGTTGATGGAGAATTCGCGGTTAACGCATGCCGCGCGGTTGGCCGCCAAACAACACGTCTTGCTGGCGTCCCCCGCGATTCCTCCGGCCACCAAGAAGATCCGCGTCAAGGCCCTGGGACCCGAGGTACGGCGGGCCACTAAACGCGTGAGGACCATGAACCTCCCGGCAGCTGGAGGTGCGGCGGGGGCCGACGACGAAGACGAGTTTGCCCAAGGACCCATGGAGACCTTCTTGAAAACGCTTATAAAAAGCAGTACCCCGCAACCCAAGGCCACACCCAAACGCAAGCCGAAACTCCCACCCAAGCCGAAAATCCCGCCCAAGACACCCCTCTCGTTGCCGTTACCGGACGACGATTGGGAAGAGGAATTGGCGGTGCCCATTCCCAGCACGTCCAAGAGCAAGACGACGCCGACCTTGAGCAAAGGCAAGTCGCCTCAGGCAGGACCCTCCAAAGGGCAGACCCCGCTCACCAGCAAGAAACCACGCTTTCGTTTTAGTCAGCAGGCTGCCAAAGAGGGCAAGAAACTGGCCAAGGAAGTGCTCAAGTTGAAACGTCAACCCGGTTGGAGCGAGTGGGGAGAGAAAGTGCAGCGGAAACTCGATGGCAAGGACTACTAGACGCCACCGGCGCGCGTCGCGCCGTGGCCGCCGCCGTCGGATGCATGGTGGGGGATTGGACGTGCAAAAATGGTTGGCCAAGACAGGCATCGAATTTCATTGGCCGGGGTACCAATACATGGGGCCTGGCACCCATTTGGAGAAACGCCTGAAGCGCGGAGATCCCGGCATCAACCGGTTGGATCGCATTGCCAAACAACATGACATCGATTATTCTCGCGCGCGCAATATCCAGGACAAGTGGAAAGCCGATGACAAGATGATTGGCGCCATTCAAGCCCTACCGGGAAAAAAGACTTGGACTGAAGCCCTTGTCAAAAAAATCATGCAAACGAAACGCAAACTCAAATTGTAATTTTGTTGTTGTTTTCTTCTTTGTGTGTGAAAAAGACTCCAGTTTTTTGTCATGCTTTATTTGCTTTTGACCCCATGTACAATGGGTAGTTGTGTTGCTTTTGTCCTACTTTCGCAACAAGAATGGACTAAATACATGCCCTTATTATTGTCCTCAACGTACCCAATAAAAAAGTGTCACGAAATGTCTTCTAGATTCAACATGTGGGTTCCCAGTCCCCCGCGGTCAGTGATTGGGCCTGCCGCGTATTATCCGTTCGCAGACGGGGGTGTCATGAAGGCACCACTCTCTTCACTCATTGTCGCTGGGCTTTTTTGGGTTTTTTGGGTTTTTAATTTTTTTTTTAGGGTTTTTTATGTTTTGTCAACATTCATTTAGGGAAAATACACTGTCATTATCACTGAAGTCACCGTCTTGTTGTGGTGCTGGAGTGAAGCCATACGGATAGGAATGAAAGGTCCTGGGGTCCACCACTCGTTTGCTCGCCACTAACTGGTAGCGCTTAATTTCGGTCCTCGTTTGGAGGCGCTTGGTTGTTTCATCCCGCACGATCTTGTGGGGGTTGAAGATGGGAATGGATCTAGTCTGGGCTTGAGGATGCTGAAGTTCGTCGAGGACATTGCGTTTTAAAATGTCAAAGTTCAGTTGTTCTTGACCGCGGGCATTGAGGGAAAAGCCTCGGACCTTGCACTCGACTTTGCCTTGACGAGTGACGTAGCCGTAATTTTTGGGTCCAGCCGTGGCGAATTCAATAATGGTATCTCCCTCGTCTAATTCATTTTTGAACTGGCCCAGGTACGCTCCCGTCTCGAGGGTGGGTTGCCCTGGAGCATGTTTGTAAATGATGGAATCGGTGTCCATGTACAAAACTTGCTGGGGCTGTAACAGGAACAAGGATCGACGATACAAATGCAGACGGGCATGGGCGGTCGTAAAGGCGGCGATGAAAATGTTGATGTGAGGCTGGATGGGTGCGGCTTCCGTAATCTTATTATAGACGATTTCCAACATCTCTTCGTTGACCACACGGATGGCGTGGATGTGGACATCATCTTGGTTGAGGAGTTGGTGAAACTTGGCAGGACTGGTAATGCTTTCCACTTGCGATTTGTTGCTGGCCTGGCCAAATTTGCCCCAAAAACTATTGAGCATCAATTGGGCCAAGGCACGTTTGGCAGGGTTCTTCCCAATTTGCGCATAGTCTAGATGGACCCCTTCGTGTTGCTGGTAGGCTTCTATGTATTCCTGTCGTTTTAATTCATCTGTACCTACGCTGGCTGGCCATCCATCGGCTTCCTGTTTGATCTTCAAGAAGGTGTTAATGTATTGGACGAACAATTGGGTCGAAGTGTGTGGAAAATGCCATACTTCGTGCACTTTCAGGATATCGTAGCCTTGGGTTAGGGCTTCTTCCAATTCGATGGTGGTCCACGTACCCGTCAGAGCGCGATCTCTGTCCGCGTGAGGGCAGTCATGACTCCTTTCTAAGAGGGGTTTGACCAATTCGGCTTCGACACAGGAACGACACAGGGGAAAGAGTAATTTGCCTTGGGCTCTGTAGGGTAGCACGGGCAAGTACAACCCATACGGCGGCAGCACGGTGACTTTGGCCAAACCAAAGTACGGCGTCAGGTCGGTGGACTCCAGTTCTGTCAGGATGACTGGATGGCCTACCGGGTAAACGTTGCTCTTGTTGACAAATGGGTACAAGGAGGTAAAGTCCAAGTACTGAATGGATTCACCTTGGTCTGGATTGGCAACGGCATGCATGGTCACGGCTTCAGTACGGCCCCCGTAAAAGGCGTCTCGAGGTTCTAGGCGGTCTACGAGCTCCAACCCGTCCACGAACCCTTGGATATCTTCGCGGCTGGCCTTGAGACGTTTCCATTCGCACTCCCACATGGTCTGGAGAGAGTACCCTGATTGGAGGATGGCTCGGTCTCTCGCCTGGGTGCGAAGGTACAGGTCATGCATGGTCTGGCGATCGTGCATCCGGATCTGGACTTGGCGGTTCGGAAAGCAGGCGGGGCACCCGTGGAAAAAGCAACCGTGGAATTCGTAGACGGTGCGTGTGGTGGGATTGTAGCTGTCCACGCGCATGGGCTGGCAGGCGATCAGGAGCGTCATTTCACCTTTGTTTTTGGCATGCTGAATGTAATCTTCTTCCAAAAAGGGGTGAGGGTAGTCAGGATAGGCTTGGGCCATCAGGTCATGATGCTCCCACTCGTCGGGGGTGATGGCAGCATGTCGGGCCTCTCGTTCCACGTGCTCTTGCCAATACAGCCATTCCAGGGCAGCTCGGGAATAAGGTTTGCCTTTGTGATGCCAGCCTCGAATGGGTTCGGAGGCAATGGTCTGAGGAGTCAAACAATGTTTTCTAAAGAAACGGTTGCAGGCTGAGGCGATGGTCACACAATGTTCAAACGGGTTAAACCCCGCTAGTTGTTCAAATTCGGCGGCAAATTTGATACACCCTTCTTTAAGGAGGCGAACATCACTTTGGCAGTAACTAAGGAGTTCCTCACTGAAGTTAAACTCGTAGTGTTCGGCCCGGCGTTCTGCATGCCACTGCATAAACTCCTCTTTTCTGGCAGGCGACATGCCTTGAGGGTCATAGTAATCTTGGGCTGGGATAGGTCCAATGTAGTCTTGGTGGTCTTGGGTGTTAAAAAAATGGGGAAAAAACCCCTTTTTCAGTTCAGTCAGGCCAAAGGCTTTGGGAAACGCTGCCAAGGGCATTGGCAAAAAAGACAAACTGTCCAAAAATTTCAATCCCATCATGCTCATGGAGAGGATTTTGGCACCATTGGCCAGTTGATCGACGTGCAGGTACTGGCGGTAACATTGTTCCAAAATAAAGTAGGAATCATAACCTTTAAAATTATGGGCCAGGCAAATGACTTTTCTTGTTATGTGGGGGTTAGGGGTCCGCGTCAAGGATTGGGTCCAATCCAGAAATTCTTCTATGCAGGATTCACCCCTGAAGGTGAACTGTTCATCACTTTCGGACGTTTCCGCACACAGTAAATTGGCCACGTGTTCACCGGTGTCTTGGCGGGCTTCAATGTCAAAGTAGACGAACAATGGATGGGGCAAGACGTTTGTAGTCTCAGGCTCGGCTGGATCAGGCTCAGTTTCCTCACTGAGATTGGCTTGGAGGGTGGCCAACCCGGCGGAGCCTCCACGATGGCTGCGTGGACCAATGGGGCGTGCCTGCTCTACGATCGGCTGGATGTAACATCGATGGGTGTCTGTGGGCACCTGTTCTTTACAGGACGGGCATTTGCCGTACCCGCATTTGTGTCGTTGAATGGTTAAGAACCCTTGGCACAATGTCTGGCAGTCGGAGCAATGCTTGAGGGTGCTGCACAGGGATGCCTGGGGGACAGGCGCTACACGCCCCGCACTGGTATGGGTCTGGTGGTTCAGGAGGCAGTTGGCGCCGAAAAAGAAGCGCTTGCAGTCTTGACAGGGGACGGCGGCAGGGCCAGCTGCTGTAGAAAAGTCGCGGCAATGGGTTTGGTGGCAGCTGGAACATTTCCGGCCTGGGCAACGGTGATGTTGCAAATCGTTGCTGTTAAAGGATTTTTCACAGTCGAGGCAAAAATAGACTCTGCCAAAGAAGCCACTCAGGGAATGACATACATGGTAATGGTCCTGGACTTTGATCAGGCAGAGGAGTTTGTCCTCGGGTTGGCGAGGACCTTTAAAGATCATCTGGTAGCCATGGTCGGCGGACACCACCACAATTTGGTAGTCGGCCAATACAATTTGAAATAAGTTCAGTTCTCCTAGGCCGCAAGGGCCTTCGGGTACACGGGCACGTCTGTGTAGTTGGCGAGCCTTCTGTTCTTGAAGGGGTCCTCCCCTTTTAATGTGTAGATACTGTTCGTGACGATATCCCCAATCTCGGAACGCTTTGGCGGTGACCAACGCTCGGGCACAGCACAATTCATCGTCGTTTTCAATACGTACGACACTTTTTTTGTTTTTTAAAAACTGTTCAATGGGTCGGGTGCCGGGCTGTTGGCCGCGAGTGCCCCCGACTCCACTGTCTCGGATATGGCTGACTTCTATATGGAAGCTATCATCGATCGCAAAGTTCTCGTTGGAGTTGAGAATTTTACTTATTTGTTGCATCATCATTTGGGCGGGTTCGGTGTCTTGGAGCCAATCACGGACTCTGACCCGGGAAGACTGGTGGGCGTGTTGTAGTCTGTTGCTGGACATGTTGATCATCAAGTGATCATTGTCGTGCACCCCCGGTTGATCCAACACTTGCCGCTGGATGGCCAGTTGGAGGGCCTGGTCCAACAAAGATGGAAGCTGGTCTCGCGGAATCAGTTCGGGACAAAGGGCGCCTCCCCGTTGGACGAGGCGCGTGGTAAACACACGGCGATGCAGTCCAAATTTACGCACTCGACGATCCACGTGTGGAATGAGTTCGAATTCTAAAGGCAATGAGTCGGCTTCGGCGGTCTGGAGAGCCTCTAGGCAAGCCGCCTCTTCAGCGCTATCATTCAGGGCTGCTTGGACAGGATCTTCCAAGGCTTCCAGAACCTCCAAACAAGCGGCATCTTCATCCGTATCATTCAAGGCGGCGGCAATCGTAGGATCAGACGGGATAACGTCAACAGCAGTTAAACAGCCTTCCACGGGATTGTTCAAGACGGTAGCAATACAGGGATCTGCTGGCAAGTAAGGAGGACTGCCATCGGCCATTGTTGGAGGAACAAAGTACGAAGAACACAAAGGGATAACGGAAGCAGTGACGAAGAAAATTGTCGTAGAGACGGGAATCCAGGTACAGGTTCCCCAAGGCGTCTGTTTCCACGACGGAATTATGGCTTGGCTTTTTGTCTCTGTTCCAAAGGCATGGAGGGAACTTATGGGCGCACCAGAGAAAATGATGGAGATGTACAAGACAAAGGCAACTAAGGCGTGGCAAGCCTTGGAGAGGATCATTCACTTTTCGAGGTCTGCAACTTCTCCTGAAGAGACAGCTTCTTCTTTCAAAGAGAATGAAAACGGCTTAGCAGGATGTGACGACGGCTCCACAGGAGGCTCCCGGTTTTGTCTTGGCCAATTCGAGTGCATCGGACTCGAGCGAAGCCCGGAATACGATGAAGTGCTGAAGGGCTGGGGGCTCTTTTTATAAGGAGAAGACCGTTTTCCCAAGGGGGCGCCCAGAAGGCCCCTCTGGGGGAGGGGGAACCCAGGGGGGATGGGGGGGTATCCCCCCGGGTTTTGGGGGTCTAAAGGGGGGAGTCTGGAACTAGGTAGGGAAGGTATAAAGAGTCGAGGGAAGTCCGGCAGGTCTCGTTCATCGAATGGGGTCACGGGATGGCTGCTGCGTAGTTTGCGTGGGAAGTATCTTTCGACGGTACTTGGTGGACCAGACGCTCGTTTCCTTGGGAGTCAGCCGAAAGGAGCTCCAGCCCTCCGATGTTCAATACATGCCCTGCTGTGGTCGATCCATACATCACAGCTGTGTGCGTGCTTGGTTTGGCTTTTTGCTGTCCAAGAATTGTTTGGTCCTCTGTCCCTATTGCCATGACAGAATTACCGGGCCCGTCTTCAGGCACGGACTGTGAGTATTTACCCGTTGAGCTACGCCCTGTCCCTGGTAAGGTACTCGCACAAGTCCTTCGAGAAAGTCTAAAAGGATCGAGGGACTTGTGTCGGCTGATCTACGAGCACGAGAAAGCGGAGTGTGTTAGTTGTATCCGGAAGAAGCGGCGAGGCAAAGATGCATGTCCTCCCATTGTGTTTACCATGAAACAATGGAAGTTTTTTCAGATTCGCGTGGCCTCTTCGCGGTCCCTACCTCAACTTCTGAGATTGAGGGAACAGAGCGGAACGTATCCACCCCTTGATCTTCGAAGGAGCGATGTAAGCATGGAATGGCGCTTTGATGTTCGGCAACATTAAAAAATACTTTTTTTTCCTCCTAGATGCAACAGGCCCAGTCTTGGACCTAGAGGCGAGGGAGGTACTTGATTTGAACGTAACGTTGGAAGGGCAGTCTTGCTGGCTGAAAGGATTTTGTCTTACGCGGGACTGTGTTTTTTGCGACGAGTTTGTCTATGGAAAGAATGCAGCTTACACCCCCTGTTGTTTACGAGCGCGCCACAAAACCTGCTGGGGAGAGCAATGCCCTGACTGTCAAGAGCACCTACAATTGTTAAATGGGCAATTGCGGTTTATTCGTGCTAAGCAAATCAACGAAGGGATTCATTCTTCGTGGGTGGGGCGCCTTCATAAGGAGGAGGGGGAAGAGCTGAGAGCGACCTGGGTTCGTTTGGATCATCCTTTTATGTCCGTGGACATGGAGGCCCCGCCGGACAAGTGCTTGCGTTTACACGACACCCGTCCCCGCGTGAGTGCTTTTGGAGGGCTTATGCGGCGCCTGTATGTGCGCGTGGAAGGCATGACCAAGGCGTATTTCTTGGCGATGATCCGAGAGGATTTTTGCCAAGAGAACCTGGACGCTTTTTTGGCCAATACTTGCAGAGGAGGAAAACGAAGTCTGGCCATCTTGGTGGGATCGGGGTATTACGAGCCCAGGGATTGTTACGTGAGGCACATTCATCATTGCACCTCGTTGGAAGCGGTGCGTCAGCTTTTGACGGATCCGCAGTATGCCGTTTACACTTTTGAACACGTGCAGGACCACCTAGAAAAGCATCCAGGGTAAATTTTCAGAAGGAACACGATGGAAAGGCGGAAGACAGTGAAATGTTTTTTCAAAAAAGAAAAAAACATGGAACGGTGTAGGATTCTTTTTCATTTATTGAAAGACAAAAGTGGTGTACATTGCGTGAATTAAAGCATGGTGTGAAAAAATAGTCATCTTCTTTTTTTGCGCGAGTCAAAGGGTAACCAACCGGGGGGTGCACGCAAACGTTCAGCTTCCGTTTTTCTTGTGCGTAGGCGTGTCTTGGCTTTTTCCACGATGCGTTCGGCCTGTTCTTGCCGGGTACTTCCTTCTCTTGGAAAAAGGGTTTGGCGTACAGGGGTCCTGCGTACGGGAATACGCGAGGTTCGCGGCGTTTCTGGGGGGCCTTTCTTTCTTGGGGCCTTGGGGGCACCTGGCATCAGTTGCTGCAATAACCGATCGATCGGGGGGGTGGCTAAATCTTCGTAGTCTCCCGGGGCGCCCGGGGCTACTCCACCCGGGGCGGGAAATTGACGTATTTCTTTAGGCAATTGCTGCAATTCGGAGGAGAGGGGTTTCTCCACTGCGGCCACAAAAGCAGGATGCAAGTCGGAGTGTAAGAGCAGGTGTTTTTCAGCCGCTAACTTCGCGGCTTTCGTCAGTTTGGGATTGCTGGTCAGTTGTTCCTTGTAACTGTGGATCAGTTTCTCCATGTGCTGTCGGGGGACAATCCATTTCTCGTTCAGAGTCGTAGACATGGCTACACTCTCGTTCGAGGAGTTCTCGTTCTAAGTGGAGGTTTTTTTGGCGCTCCTCTCCTAACCCTAACCCTAACCCTAACCCTTTTTCTTCTTCCACAACGCGCATGCGCCCATTTCCCGTACCACAAGGCTAACTC
>BOPM01000501.1:247832-276767 GCA_022179025.1 Porites australiensis | reverse complement strand
CACTGGGATTGAAACCAAATGGAGCAAAACTGGACATAATACTTCAGCTAAAGAATGCAATTTCCAAAGATGAAGCAAAGTTCCGGAAGGCTTTTAGAAAAATGTGGGGCTGGTCTGGAGGATGGGTTTCAGGGATGTCAATGTTCGAGCGAAAGAGGAAGATATGGTTAATGGGCTTCATTTGATTCAAATATCTGCTGTCGTGATTATATGGTGCATGAAGCTTTTCGTCTTTCTGTGGGTTAGGCTTCCCTTTCAATTCCTTAATGTTCATTACACAATGCAGTGTCTCTTCTTCCTTCTTCACATTCCTTTCGTGTAATCTGTCAAATAGGTACAAATGTTTAGCACTTCCCAATACTGGATGAACTTCAAAAGACTGTATGGCCAGGTTGCCTTCTTTTCCCGAGTCGAGCCAAGGCAAGGAAACCTCCTGTTTCCCATCCAACGCCTTCTGGATATTGATCTGCGTCGGCTCTGCAACCATGCCGTTAAAGGGATAAACCATGTCTTTGTTCCTCTTGTTGCCATGTGCGACCAGCATGTTTGCCATATCATTTATGATACTGTTAGGTTGGTGAGCCATGGATAACAGAAGGTGGACATAATCACGTGGGCTTTCTGCCCACAGGACAAACTTTAAGGTGTAGATAATGCCATGCGGACAGGTCCACAATGAGAAGATTAACGAACGACTCAAGAAAGGTCTGACGTCAGCTTTCGACTACCAAATTAGGCGAGACAAAAATGGCCAAGCAGTAATAGATAAGACAATACCAAGTGTATTCATAATTATTAAGCAAAGTATTCTTGCAATGTGGGTGGGTTCAACTCAAAATACTGGGAGGTAGTATTACCATAAAGCCATGTAAGGGCATTCCTTAAAAGGGCACAAACAATGTACATTTTACCTATTTGGCTGAGCCCTATTTTTAAGTTGTTCTGAAAATTGAGAAAGCAAAAATAATTAATTACGTCCCCAAACAACCACTCCACTGAGCTTCTCATGGGGCTCATGGAACTGTTAAACTGCTGCATTGGGGGAGTCAGGATTCCATTCCGAAATGGAGCTTGCAGGTGTATGGGTAGAGGATGCCCAGTTGGGGAGAAGGCAAATCTTTGGAGATCATGGTACAGTCCGGAGTGTCATAGCATTCCGGCATCAAGCTTTCTGACCTCTGGAAATAGTAAAGTTTTGTACAATTAGGGGGTCAAAAGCATTAATACTTGTTGATAAAAGCAGCCATTCGTTTTATCTTTACTGTTGTACTGTTTGGCTACGAAAAGGTTTGCTTACTGTCACAGATTGTTCCTTGTTTACACTTTATTTTTTTTGGCGAATGAATACTAAGACATGGTTTGAAATCATCACAAAATGCGGTTAACCTGAAAAAACCACAGATTGTGTTATTGCAAAATGAGGAATTAAAAGTAAAGCCCTTAGTCCATGCTACCGCAGTTCGCAGTATTACCGTGCGGGTAATTTTTTTTGGCGGGGGAGTGAAATGGGAAATGGTGCAAAGGCCGGGTTACCCGTGACAATATTGAAATGGCGTGGGCTCCAGTTGAAAATTCAAAGTCAAGGTCAAAGAGGCATTCGGGATTGTAAGCCTCTGGTTTGGTTTATGGAGAAATAATTGAAGGTTCGAGAAATGGGGATTCTGGTGTATTTGCACGAAAGTGAAATGAATTCATCTTTCGTAAGTGTATTCTTAGCTTATGAGCTTATCTTTTGTGCGTTTGTACCAGTTTTGTCCACAGTGTCGCATCTGTACATTTTAAGTTTATTTTTATGTCGCATCTTTTGTGTTGAATCGAGGCTTGTTTGTATTCATCTTAAAGCATTCCTTTTCAGACGTGATGGGGGAAACAAAGAGAAATAAGATAGGCACCTTATGTCGTCGTGGGCTTAAGCCTCTTGTAATCAGGGGCTATGCCGCCGTGTTCAGTTACTGGTTTAGAATGTTTGGGCACGCGGAACAATACGGCGAAGCCATTATCACAGCTGAAGATGGGTCTCAACGGGTTATCCCAAAGGGAAATCCGATGTCTTCACCTGGTAAGCTATAAAATTACCTTGCTCCTTCTAATTTAATCCAAACTTTTTTTTTTACGTTAAGCCTATCTAAGTATGAGTTCCTTGTCACACTTCTGCCTCATGGTCAACTCCTTAACTTTGAATTTAATGTGATCAAAACATGCAAAGTCACCACCCTTCGTCAGTACTATATATTTTAATCATTACAAAATACATATACAATAACCTATCCTTTTCAAATACAAGTCAGAGATTTTAACAGATCTTTTCTTATGGCCAACAAAAACAGTTTGTGCAGTCCCGCCTTCCTTGTTTATATTCCCATAGACCACATGCACTTCCTTGTTTGTAATACTGGCAGGACTGTATGCCTGCCAACTTTTTCTGAGATGTAGGCGTGAAATTTTTATCCTGGGAGTGCTGGGATTTTTGAAAACGACACGAACATTTCCGAAGATTCCCGAAGAAGTCCGAAGTCTTCCGAAGACGTCCGAAGTTTTCCGAAGACGTCCGAAGTCTGCCGAAGGCGAAGTTATCGAGAAAACGCTTATCCACAAAATCAGAGATCGCGAGGAAGGTATTGTCATTTATTCATTTTACACATGGTTTTCGTTCCTTACATGGGTCTGAGTTAACATATTTTTGGAAATTGTCAAGCAAGATGGCAACAACTCACATTTTTCAATCAGGCGTGAGAAATTGGTCCGCAGGCGTGAGTAGGCGTGAGATCGAAGTTTTCAACCCGCAGGCGTGAGACTCACGCCTAAGGCGTGAGAGTTGGCAGGTATAGGACTGACTGACCCAGGATGTCCAGAACTGTACCTAATTCTCCATTTTCAAATCTTTATGGCGGTGTTAAGACTTTGCCATAAAAGTTAATTAACAACCTTCGTGCAGTGTGAATAATCAGTTTTCACTAAAAAATGAAATAGAAAATTACCTGATTGTTTTAATAGCATTGCTTCCTTTTTACTGTTAAAATGTGGGGGGCTGGGGGTGCTACCCAGCCTCTCCCCCTGTACAGTCCCTTTAATGCATCATTCAGTTCCAGTTTCACCCATGCACCCTTCCTTGGATATTATATGTAGCACTATTTTGCATTGTATGGCAAATTCCTGGGACGGGGAAAACTTAACCTGCCGAATGCCCTGTGGCAGGGATGACAGAAGGGGGCAAATTCCCTTCCTCAATTAACACTGTATCAGTTTTTCACTAATCACACATTTGAGTAGTGCCACCCCCACTATGAGCATTACGACCGGTGAACATTTGTTTCAGTTAGCATCTGCCTTAATTATAGAACTATTTTAATTGAAACTTCTAGCGACGATCCTTACTCTATTGTTATTTATCTTGTTCTTAATACTTTGTTGGTAAAAGTAAATTGGCATCAAAATTGAAGCTATCTGATGTAAATAGTTAAATATTGTGAAAAGGAAGGTCATCAGTAATAGATAGACCATAGTAGTAAATTTGAATCATGACCACTGAATTTAATTCAAATCCTAGTTCAATAGAAATTTAATTGAATAACCAAAATATGTTGCTTCATGACGATAACCCCTGATTTTGCTATGTAAATTGTGGCTTGATAATCAATGAAGAAATGCATGCATGAAAATGCGTCTTAAATAACTTGTAGAAGGTCTTCCCGTCCATGAAAGATGAGCCAATCTGGTTAGGCAAGTGAAGTTTTTGTGAATGAATGATTACTGAAGAACTGTTATCAATTATTTACTCTTATGTTGATTATAGTAGTTGATGGTCCAATTTTCTTCCACTTCCTCTTTAAAATTTTTTGATACTTTTTTTTGGCAATCGACTGGATTAGGACTGTTGTTATTTAACGAATAACCAAAATATGCGTACGTCATCTTTATTGTCATGTCGCTTACTGAGAATAGTCCTCTTAGGACTACACCAAACCAGATTTTTCATGCAAAAACCTATGACATGACGCTGGAGTGTTCAAACATTAATTTTAGGTTGAATTTATTTCTTATGTATGCTTAAATGACCACTAGAGGAACTTACTATGGTCCGATTTTTCTCTAGGCAATAGGATCTCAGGGTTTTACCATCTAACAAGCATGATGGTTGGGTAAACTGTGGCAAATTTATAGCCCTTATAAATTCTCACAATGAAGGGATTTTGATTGTATTATTTTCATGCTTGTTACTCAGACCATGAAGCAGCTGGTGAAAAGAGCAAAGAGACCCACTGCTAAGGACATGCGGCGTGGGAGAGTGCCTTATGAGCCTAAAAAGACTCCATCCTTTACAGGTCAGCAGATGTTGCGTATGTGTGCATACTGCTTACATACAATCGAGGTAATCATAACTGAAGTTTAAATCCTCTTGACCCTGCTTGTAAATGGCTAACGGGCTGCCTCCTGCTAGTTAGGGTTGTTTTTTTCTATTCTGTTATCTATCATTTGCATTACCTGTGATCTGGTTTAAGGTTGTTTAAAGTGGAAGGATGCCTGTAAGCTACAATCGATTGGCAACACAATTGTTAAGACGTTGTACTAACTAAAGATAGGGTAACTTAAGAGAACAAGAGAGTTCAAAAACCTCCCCTCTCCCTTCCATTCAAAGTTGGGGTGTTTGATGTTTTCTATAGCCAGTTTGAATAGCGGCACAACATTGCATGGAGGGGATTGGGGAGGAAAAGCTTTATTCTCCCTTTTTGAAGTCGGTAAAAATCACAAAGCCCCATTTGGTTGAAGTGTCTCAACTAATTTTGTTACCCATTGTAGCTTGAGTAGCTAATAATACACTGCATTTCCATGTTAAACAAAACATGTATCATTTTACCGCTGATAGATTTTAAAATGATGATGATAAATTAAAGACCTGGCAGTGAGCTGACTCGATTGAATGTGACAAGCATCTCTTTCAGCAGAGAGGGAGGTTCATGTTATCCCATGTTTTTCCCTTTTGGAAAATTCTGTTTTTCATTTGGTGATCCAAAGATCTTACTGAAGAAGAACCACAATATAACAAATGGCAATTAGGATGTGTATTAAAATAGTTTTCACGTCTAGTTTAAAAAAGTGTTATAAAGGTTGGTCATAGTCAGATATTTCACTATTGTTTGAGCAAGGAATATTGAGGACTTATATAGAGGTTAAATTAAAAGGTACACTACAGGAGGCAAAAAACGTCTGTTTAATTGTTTGCCATTCCAGAAAGTGATAGCTAGAGTGTACCTAGTGAATGTCATTTCGAGTAGCCAGAAAAATGTAACAGGCAGGATTAATTATGAAATTAATTTAATAATCATTTAATAATTTAGTTCACCAATAGTTAGCAAATACCTGCGTTATTAATTCACTGTAGCTAATAATTTATCACAAGCTTTTAAAGCCTCTTGAGCCTTAAATGGAAGGTGTGTTAGAATCACTCATCACAATCTGGCTATGAAGATCGTTCAGATTCTGAGAGTGATCTAAATGAGGAGGTAGAATCATCTTAACCTTCCATGAATATGTTCAAGTTGATCTTTTATTTCACGTATTTTTGGGTATTGTAATGTATGCTAATGAAGTTGAAACAAAAGACCAAGTTACCTGAAATAAAAGAATTGACTACACCGCTTACAAGTGTACATCCAGGCTTATTGTTCACACAGTTCCACATGTAGATAAGCTTTGAAATTAACATCGTAACTTGTTAGAGATAAACATTTCTGATAGAATGATGAAGGGTTGGCCTCGACTAAAGGACAGAGAGGGAATCTTAGGGTGTTGGTTAGGACGTGAATTTTTAGAGGTTGTAATTAAACGGAAATTTAATTTTCGAGACATGTGCTTGTTTTTTTATCAATGGGCCATTTTACAGTTATGGATGGAAGCGAGGCTGAGGGTGACCTTGTTTTGATACAAACCTTCTTTGCTTTGTTATGGAAATTGTTCTTGAAAAATACTGGTTAGCATAAGAATAACTTGATTTACATAATAAGGCAGGGAGGGTTGTATCAAAACAAGGTCACCCTCAGCCTCGCTTCCATCCACAACTGTAAAATGGCCTATTGTTTGAAGTGCCACCAATTCCACGTATAACTTCCACAAAGCAAGCACTGCAGAATATTCTGATAGCCATTGTGATGACGACCTCTCGCCAATCTCCCTCGACAAAGTCTGCTGTCGGATCTTAAGCTCATTTTCTCTTACCTCAACCTTGAATCATTTCTATTTTTTTTTCCAGGATAGTGAGTTTGTAGAGTACTTGGACAAGCTGAGGGATGCAGTAAAAGTGACACAGATCCTGGAAATTGATGGCCCAGTGTCAGCTTTGAGAGTGGTCAAACAGTGTGACGAGATTTTAAATGAAACAGCTACAAGTATAAACACAGATATCAGAAATGGCCGGCCAACGCAATTCCGCCCTTTGCCTGTCATGAATTCCTTGAGGGAAGTGTCCTCACAGATGCTGGCATTTCAGGCTTCTCCGGACACTCCTGATGGAACAGCAGGCAGTTCAGCACTGACTGCTGCCCGCCAAATTTGCTACTGGTCATCCCTTTTCATGACAATGATGGATGAACGCAATGTGGTTTATCCCATAACTACAATGCCTTCATCAACATCGGAACCATCAATGTCTTCTACATTGTCCTCCTCATCTTCTTTTGCATTGTTATCTTCTATGTTTACTTCAACATCATCCAGTCAACCCCGACCTGCCTCGTAATCAAATGTTCCAACGTCATCTGTACTACGAGATCACCTTCCTTATCCCTCATCTCATCAGCAGTCTCCAAGCTCAGTTATAGATCATCAGCCTCCCGTCTCTGTTTCTTTGCAGTTTGAGCAGAATTCCCTTCCTTGTTCTACAGTTTCCTCGAACGCTTCCTGCACAGTGTCTCCATCGTTCCATTCATTATCACCACTACATTATCTGGACAACCCCCAACAATGTATTCATTCTGTGGTCAACCTGCTCTCTAGACACACAAAAAGAAAAACACCTATAAAAACTTGTTTGTGTTGATACTGTATTACATTTTAGCCAAATGACTGTATCTTTAGGCATATGAGGAAAAAGGTTAAGGGAGTCATTCAGGATTCCTCAAACCAGTAAAAAAATATATTTCATTTTTCAATTAACTTTTATTTTAAATTGCTTTATTTAACCCACATCTCTGTTTGATCTTCTTTGAAAGGGGCATTTGCTTACAAAAAACGCATCTTCGCAACCGTTGGCATGCAAACAAGGATCATTTTGCGAAAATGTTTTAAAATGAAAGAGCTTATAAAGTTACATGACTTTCCATAGTTTCATCGTTGAACAATGTTTAGTCTTTAAGATATGATTTTTCAAAGGTTTTAGTTGGTAACAATAGGAAAATAGGGTTTAGAGGTAATTATGACAACTTTCATGATTCGTTACAAGACAATGGAACGGTTTGATTTGTAAATTTGTAAAAAAATCTTATAAAAACGGTTCTTGAGAATTAGTAAATATCAGTTGTAAGCACATTCTAAGTACATTGGCAATGTATATTTGTCGCGGAAGTCAAAACATCCGTTATTATTTTCTTTTTGTATTTTAATGAATTTTTTGTTTTAAAATGTTTTACATTTTTTTTACACTCTGACTTATGAACACGCAACACGTAAAGGAAAAAATACAAAAAACGGAAAGGAAAACTAAACATTATACATCGCAGACTAACACACAATTACATACTTACACAAAAGAAAACAAACGAAACAAAAACCCAGTACCTTCTTTTCTATTTACATGAAGTAAGCGGAGAAGAGATCGTATGCTAATCAGTTTTATATTTGCCCCATTTCATATTGTGGGTCTCCAACTTATTGTTTGACTCAGCGATCATTGTCTCTATTAAGAAGACAGTATTAATTTTGGAATGAAGAACTCTGATGGAGGGAGGATATTTGTTCTGTCTACAAGAGTATAGATATTGTTTTGCCAGTAATAAAATATGATTCACAAATATCTCATCCTCACATCCAATAATACCAAACAGTATATCTTTGTCTGAAAGATTTTCAATCTTGACCTTATGATCAACAAGCCATTTTATAACCTCAGACCAGAAATTCTCAGTATAATGACAAGACAGGAAGAGATGTTCGAGGGATTCGTCCGATTCACCACACAAGGAGCACGCTGGAGATGGTATAATACCAATTTTGCATAAGAAGGTATTTGTCACAAGGCATCTGTTTAATAATTTATACTGAAATTCGCGAGTCTTTGTATCTAAGGCAACACGATATGGCAAGCTATAGATCTTTTTCCAGTTCAAAGTATCATTGACAAAATTAACATCAAACTTTAGTTTAGCAGTTGGTGGAGTGACGATTCTGTTTCGAAGTTCTTTATAGACAATTTTCGAATACGCTTTTTCAAGTAAAACAATTTGACCACTTAAGCGTAACTTAATCTCATCACGCAAATTGAATGGTGTGTCACCTGTATAGATGCAGGATTTCAACGATTCACGCCATTGAGTTGGTAGAGCGTCTATTAAAGAGACAAGCCTAAAAGCATCCAGCGGCGAAAGGTTCAAGACTCTCAACTCGCTTTTGATTATAAGTTCATGTTTATTCGAGATTAAATCACCCACTCGAAAGATCCCTTTCTCAGCGAGATTTCGAAAATACACAGACTTGTCACCAACACAAATAAATTTGTTGTTCCATAAGATAACTTTTGACAAGTCTTTTCCATTTAAATCCTGTATATTTAAATTATTTACCGCAGAGCACTTTGCAAAAGATTTTAAGCATTCTTCATAAAAGGCTGGTAATTTGATAGTCAATTTCTTCAAATCAAAGTCGCAACATAAGACTAATTTACCACCAACAGGTTTCAGATAATGCAAAAGGATTATTTTCCATCCACTCGGTTGATCATTTGCCAATTTCTTGCAGCAAAGTATTCTTTGTGTTTCAATTATGGAGTTTAAATGTGGGGCTTTAAGTCCTCCATCTTCGATATCACTGATAAGTGCAGAGCGTTTAACTTTATCCTTTCCTTTCCATATAAAATCAAAGATAATTTTGTTCGCTTCTTTCACAAATTCTTTATCCAATGATATCAAGCTCGTGCGATATAAGAAGATAGGGATAATAAAGGTTTTGACAATTTGAATTCTCCCTATGATAGTCAAATCCCTCCACCTCCAGATTCGTAGCTTAAGTTGGATGGAGCTGATTAATTCATTGATGTTTAGCTTTTGTTTTGCTTGAATGTCATAGGTAAAATGTACTCCTAAGATTTTAGCTGATCGTTTAATTTTTATGTTGTTCAGAGTGGCTTCTTGTACGGTACAGGCCAGGTTACCCAGTAACAAAAGCTCTGTCTTTTCGTGGTTAACCTTTAGGCCAGAGCAAGTTCCATAATCTTCTATAAGTTTAAGAAAGTTTGTTAGAGAGAGGTCATCCTTTAAAAACCCAGTCAGGTCATCTGCGAAAAGACTTAATTTGATCTCTTCTTTATCGACTTTAATACCACGAATGTCATTACTGTTACGTATGTTAACACATAAAACTTCTAATGCTATAATAAATAAGTAAGCAGAGAGAGGATCTCCCTGTCTTACTCCTCTTTCAACTGCAAAGGATGAAGTTGCAAAGCCATTATTTAAGACACAACTCGAGACATTCTTGTAAAAAGTGTGGATCCATTGAATAAAAGATGGTCCAAAACCAAAAACGGATAACGTTCGAAATAAGAAGTCCCTACTAACTGTGTCAAAAGCTTTTTTAAAATCTATACAAACCATTCTTCCGTCAATACTGTATCTCTTTGAGAATTCCATAACGTCCTCTATGGTTCTGACCGCGTCGAAAATGGTTCTACCCTTTACATATGCAGATTGATTGAAATGTATGATGTTTGGTAAAACATTCTCCAATCTCTTGGCAATGGCTTTTGAACCGATTTTAACATCAACATTAATAAGCGAAATCGGTCTCCAGTTTGATAAGTCCCTTTTGTCTTTGTCCTTCTTTTCTATTAGGGTAATAATGGCTTCTTTCTGAGAGTTTGAGAGCTCACCATGATCATAAGAGTAGTTTAAGCTGTCTACTAATAGCTGTCCTAAGAGGCCCCAAAAAGCCCTGTAAAATTCGACTGTTAGTCCGTCATTGCCTGGTGACTTGTTACTTTCAAACAGCTGAAGACTTTTGTAACACTCTTCAACCGTTAATTTTCCCTCGCAAATTTGAACATCAGTATCAGAGAGTTTTGGCATTTCAGGATTGTTTAAAAAAGAGTTTAACGTGTGTTCAGATGGGCTAAGAGGGTCACGCTCACAAAGATTAGAATAAAAATTTTGAATTTCTTGCAATATTTTTTTAGGATCCGTGATTAGAACTCCATTATCGTCAAAAACCTTACGGACAGAACTCTTAGCTTTCTTATGTGTTTCAAGGTTTAAAAAGAACTTATTGCTTTTTTCTCCTTTTTCATACCAAGTGGCTTTCGATCGGATTATAGCACCTTTTGCTATCTGCTCATAGATAGAATCATATTCCATTTTTAACAATTCAAACTCTTCCTGGTTCTCAGGAGTTGGTGAACTACCGCATCTCTCTTCCGAAATCTTCAAAGAAGCCTCAATATCAGAGATCTTTCTTCTCCTTTCACGTGCTTTTTCTTTGCTATACTTTATTGTAATTTGTCTAATCCTGTACTTAATTAAATCCCACAACAGCCTTTTATCTATAACGTCTTTGAACTCCTCTAACCACAAAGGCATACTTTCATTTATCAGTGCAACAAAGTCGTCGTCATTTACAAGACTAGCATTAAACTTCCAGAAAGAGGGGCCGTGTTTTGGTTTGTCTATGCTATTAAGATGGAGAAAAATTGCCGAATGGTCTGAATTTATCGAAGGAATGATATCGGACTTCTCAATGTCGTCTTGGCATACATCGCTAATCAGCCAATAATCAAGTCTTCTTTGAATGAAAGGATTTCTTTGACGCCACGTAAAGCGTTTAGAGTCCGGATTTCGTATGCGCCAAATGTCAACCAAATCAAAATCCAGGCATAAGTCTTGTATGTGTTTTACAGAATCTTTTCTGAAAGGTCTACCACCGGAACAGTCAAGATCAGAGTCGAGTGTTACATTAAAGTCTCCCCCGAGAATAATTCTAAGCTCTTCATTAACGACGCGGTCTTCAATATTTTTGTTTAACTTATCAAAAAAACGGCATTGGTCTTGAACCTTGTTTGGAGCATAAATATTTACAAACAAAAATGGCGAACCTTGGACCTCAGCTTCAATTATAATGGAGCGGCCCTCGTCATCACAACTAATAGTTCTTGGATTAAAATCTAAGTCACTTCTCACTAGAATCATCACTCCACAACTATGATTAGAGCCGTGAGCAAAAAAGAGCTTACCTCTCCATTGTGTTCTCCAAATGTCTTCAACGTCAACAGTGCTATAGGTCTCTTGAAGGAAGATAATATCATACCTCCGTTCATTTAGCCAGGTAAAAAGGGCTTTCCTTTTCGTGGCGGCTCGAACCCCTCGCACATTAAGAGAAAGTAATTTAAAATCAAAAAGTTCTTTCATGAATGGGATCAGGAAGAAAAAATAAATTATGCGCATACAAATAATTTTCACCGCAGTGGTACAAAAAATTGAAAAGAGGTGGCAACTGAGGTGCAAAAACACACAGCACGTAGGTAGACAATACACACAAAACGCACAAATACTCACAAAACAAAAAACAACAAAGGAAATAACAAAAGGACAAATAAAACAAAGAATACATTACACAACGAAGTTTTAAGAAAGAGCGAAAAAAGGCGGCGAGGTAATTATTACCTATAAGACGCTGCCGCAGAGCTTGGGACAATCGTTTCAACTACACCAATTGTTCTAACCTACACATGCCACTCACGTTACAAAAACAGACTGATGAAAAGCATAAACAAAGTCAAATAAAATAAACTAAGTCCAAAAAAAACCTAGATTTGTCTATAAGGGAACAAATCGTCCATTGATAAACAATTTATCGGGTTCTGGTTTGCTAAAGAAAGCAGTCTTTCCCTCCTCTCTTGCTTTTTTGAGACAAGGCCACTGCTTAGACCTTAATGTCGATATCATCTGCCAGCTCGCATACTCTTCGAAAGACCAGCTCATGCTCTGGAAATCTCAAAAAACGAACAATCACCGATCTAGTTTCGCCCGCCTTCTTCTTTCCTATTCTGTAAGCTCGCTGGAATTCAATATCTGCTGCGTTTTCCATCTCCAATTCGTCGCCAAGGAATTTTCGTACAACTTCATGCCTGTTCTCAGCTCCATCAGCAGATTCTGGAAAACTGAAGAATCTTAGGTTTTCTCGCCGGTTGTACACCTCTTGATACAATATTTTGTCCGTTATTATTGACGTTAGACCCCATGGACTGAGTTTCCTTATAAACCGTTACCATGGCAACGCAAAAAAAGCACAAAATACATCTGACATTGTAGCTCTTACGGATTAACACGCATTGGCCAAATACTAACCCATTTGGCTGATGAAGTAAAAAGATATGATTTTTTCAAAGTTTTGACCCTATACAAAAATGCTGCATTTTGATGCTTCAAAATACCCCCCACCCCCCTCAGAAATCGCAGTGTACCAAGTCACTGACCCCACAATTTGTAGATCCGAATGTCGAATAAGTGATCTGTGGGTATTTGGCTATCTGAATCTGTTGTCAAACCTTTTGTGTGGTGGGGGTGCTGCGTAACCCATTTTTTGGGCCTCTTTTAGAAATCTGCTCCTCGACTATACAGTGTCACCCCGCCAGTGTGACATGAGCATATCTGACTGTAATGGAAAGTCTTGTAATATAATAAAAGAATAATAAAATTAAAAGGTGATAAATTTCGTCTTTGATTGGCCCACTTAATGCAGAAACGTAGATAATGCAAGCACTTTATCATCTAGCATGTCCCTCTGGTGTCAGTAAAAACGGGGCTCCACTTTATGGGTCCTTTAATACGAGCACATGGAGGACATGCTACCCTGGATCAATGTGAGTGAGCAAGGGTCATTCCCTGTTGTGGTGGCTCCACGGGAATGCTCCGCCCAAAAGGGAATCTTTTTCAATCTTCACTCATCAAAAAGGGTGGGGCCTTTGTGATTTTAGGGTTATAACAGGGTATGGAAATCGGTTGTCGAGTCAAGGGTTCAAAAAGGGCTTTTAATCAAATTTTTTTGCACAGGTGTGCTACATGAAAACGAGGAGACTATCAAGGGGCAATTTCTTCATATCAAGGAACAATTTAGTAGGTTTGGGTGTCCGCAGAGCGGAACGTTATAAGTAATCTAAGTAAATTCCAAGCGTTTTGTCGAGCATGAAACGTTTAAGGCAAATTCCCTCAAAGTGAATTTGTACCACATGACAAAGTTTCCCATTGCTACAGATAGTCTATCTAGTTGTTTCAAGGCATTTTTTTCCACAAGAATTGTTTTTAGCTCTTTTTATCTGCTTAATATGTATTTGAACAATTTTCAACCATAATCAGACGTTTGCCATTTTTCCCTTAAACGGGACTCTAAATCTCTCTGCCCTGCTGGGGTGGCGCATTTCAGTCAAATATTCTAGAAGCAGTTTAGATGCCAATATAGATAGAGAGGAAAACACATATCGCTAGCTTAATTTTTGTCAAAAGATTCCTCTTGCTTCAAGGCAATGTTCAACTATGGCTGGATCACCTACACCTAAACAGAGTCATGTGTAATAATTCCCCGAGGTTGGGCATTTGCACACTTTTTTTAACCCCACTGTGGGACAATAACAGCTTTTCCAAAAATTCAAACAAATGCCTTGCCCCATGTAAGGGAATCTGAGAAATGTTGGTTTGTGGCATGGTGTAATGACTGCATTTTTGGAATCACTTTTAGCTCCAGGGAGGGGGGGGCAGGTGACCCTGGGGGAGTTTTGACATAAACGTAAAACAAGATCTCGAGGGGTTTGTGAATTTGATAACCTCGCCTTCTGGAAAACATTACCCAGTCAAGTCCTTGAAATCAAAACTTAACACACTTTATGACTCCCTTCCAGTAAGACATGTTAGAGAAAGGCTTCGAAAACACACGTACCACATTACAGGGGATACCACAAAATATCGTGTAACACAGCAACAGCCAGATAACTGGGAATTTATTAAGTAGCGCTTTGCCTAAGAGAGAAAGTGAAAACAATAGGCCGGCGGCACCAGGAACGGTTGTAGAGCTGAGCTGTTCAATTACTAATTAGATTAGTAATTCCATTTTTATTGGTCAAAGAAACAGCACGAAATTCAAACGAGCGTTCATCAAAAAATAATCCTTAGAGTGATTTCAAACTTAAATTTAACACGTTACATACATATTGACGAAACGATTAAACCAAGTAATTTTCAGAAAATTTGTATGTGAGGAAACTTTCAAGATTCGTAAAGACCACTTGGGTGCTCAAAATACCTGTTATCTTTCCTATCTGCGATGACAGAAACGTCATTTACAGACAACATCATTGGCTCAAATTTTCGCGCATAAGCCTGACACCAAATTGTGCGTTTTCCAGCATCAAAACAAAACACTGAAAAATAATGTGAAATGCATCTGCAATGATCCCTGCACAATTTGCGCGAATCTTTTTGTTATATAGCTATAAATTTCAACCCTGAACTGTGAGAATTTTTTCAAAAAAGATGAAAGTCCGACAAGGTGTCTAGTGCATCCACAAAGTAATCACCTCCCTCGGAAACAAAAAGAAACAAGTCCTTGTCAGAAACAATAGTTCTTTTGCCTGCAGCCTTATTCCTCTTGCACGGATATCTCGAAAGGAAGAACAGGAGCACAAACAAGCTACCACAAGAACGCTCAACTGATCGGGAAGGGAACTTTTAGCTTTGAATATCGCATCTTCAGATATTTGGCTGCAGCTTTCAATGTTCAGCATCTCAAGATGTCTAGCTGTTCCAGCAAGTTTAAGGAAATCATCTGATGAGATCATGGTTCTTGTTAGGTTTATCCACATTAACTCTGAGAAATAACATACTGGAATATTTCGATATTGTTTTCCTGTGTCGGCCAAGTGAAGTTGTTGGCAATGATGCAATGCTTTGGCAGTTGATTTGCGGCCTTGGAATACAAATCAAGACAAACAAACGATACACTCAAAAGATCTTCTGGTTCAAGCTACTCAAAAACAAGAGGCCAAAAGGAGAGAACCTCGACCATTTTGACCACGTTTCGTGTAACAAATACGTACGTGATTGAAATCTCTCAAGCAGTGGTGTTCTAATCACAACGTACGAAAAATTGTCACCTTGCGATTGGAAGAATCCTCTGTTGTGTTTCCGGTCATTTTCTATTGTTGCTCTTCTTTCCAGGCTGAGCTCGTCATAAAGTCTGATCTGCTAGGTTATTACTTGTTGGGAACACAAAAGATGGACAAAAGGCAAGTTGTCGAAACATACTTTACGGACATTTTTGATAGCATTGATTAGGATGCATTCAAATTTGCGATATTCATTTTTTCCTTATTTACTATCCGCAATCCAGGAAAAGATCCAGTCAACCACCTAGAGATGAAGGCTTAGGATCCAAAAGTGTCAAGACTGATACTTGTGTAAGTAGACTACGTTTATTATGGACAACCTTTTTTGCAAGTAATTATTGTTGCAAATTCTCAAAAACGTTTTTTTTTTGGCACATAGAAGACGGAACTGCAAGAGATGTATGGACAAAACAAGCCATCACCCAAAAATCATCTAGTTGCCCAGGGACTGATAATAGGGAAAAACTTTCAACAATTGGCAGACGAACTGAAGGTCGCCTAAGCCACAGCAGAGGTGTATGGTATCGATTGTCTTGCGGCAGGGCTCGACATGGACCACCACACAATGGCTGAGTATCTGGTTATTAGCGTAGAGTCATTTGAACGGATAAATGGCGAAATAATAGCAAGCAACGACAGGAGACTACGTACTGTGTGGGACAACCTGGAGGAATTTAGTTAGAATCAGATAAGATTTGTTTTAGCTTGCCAAATCCAGGACCTGGACTTGTAACCCTTGATACACGTCTACCTACTTTCGGATAATTTCATGGCTATCTGTGAATAACCTCATAAGCGTTTTCTGATCCCTTTGATTGAAAGGATATTCGGTTTGAAAATAGTGATTCCTCTACATTATTTGCCAACATCGCTGTTAGGGTGTGGTCGAGTGAAGAGAATTTCTTAATCGCAGACCTTTTGTATTTTTTCTAGTTTTCCCTTATCTATAAATTACTATCGTTTCTGGAGATACGTGATATTGCGTTACTTTCAATGATATTTTCCAATTTCCAATTTTTTATTTTTGAAATCAGTGTGTAATCCAGTAGGTGCCAAAATAAAACTTTTCTTTCACTTAAGTTGGCGTTTCTCCATAAATTTCTCTTTATATCTTCTTTTTTATCCAAATCCGTTCAATCTTTTCAAATGTGAGAGCTGCAAGTGAATGAAGTTGCAGATTCCTTTGACTACCAACCCCCCTTCCCCACCCCCTTCAAGAAGAAAACATACAAACAAAAACGGGATGTAAACACTGGGCAGTTAAGGAAGTTCAAAGAGAAGAATAAAATAAAGGAAAACCAACAAGCTTTATTAGAAAAATAAACTCGAATACTAAATCAAATTTCCTGAATTATTTACTCACGGTTCTGTATTAAGCAAAAAGTCTAGAAAAGCTGAAATGGGGGATTTACAATGTTATGTTTCCCATCTTCATAGCCATTTCTTGCTTCAATGCCTATAACAGCAACAGCAAGCTTTTACTTCCATGAGCACTCCAAACCCCACCCCTAAGGGTACACTACAGGCCATTACTATCATTGGAAACATAGGGAAAATAGAACTAAAAGAAAATTTTACCTGTTTGATCCACCTTTTACTAATAATTATTCTAGCATATACACAAGCACAATTGAAAATCTTAGTGACAGCCCTACTGCAGGGAATAATGCAAACCATTGTTAACTCGTAGGGAATCTGACCCCAATATTGTCCACAGTTCAATTTTGCTCAAAAGTAACCAACTGTGGTCAAGGAGCAGATAGCAAGACCCACACCATAACTTTTTCTTAGCATGTCATTGAGCCAATTTGAAAATGATTGAGCCTGTTGGCCTTGGTAAGGGTCACTTCGAGCAACCAAGGCTCCATGGTGGCCATGAATATGAGAGTCAAAGGAAACCAAAGTTCCATTACTGTCTACAATGATAATCATTGTTTTGTCATTGACCACTAACACATGAAATGACTGCTTCTGTTGGAGAATCAAGTTTATCACTGCGGCAAACTGATTCAGTGGATCCGCACCAAACACATACTCCTGCACAATACCACTGATGTGACAGTGGTCACCAGTTACAGAAACAGCATCTTCCACAGCAACATCAATCCCCTCACTTCCAAACAATTCATCATGAAAATCGTTTTCAGTCCTGATTGCTTCTATTACAGCTGCCTCCCATTGTCTGTTGAGGGGTTGTCCTACAGCTGGCATAGGTAAACTGGACTGGCGATAAATGGAGCCAAAGCAAAGCGCAATAAAAGAGCATGCATTGCTACCATTTCTGCCATCGACTGATGACTGACTGACAATACTAGGAAATAACCACTCTGTGATGCCACATCCAACGTCTGTTCTAGTTACAGATGGTGTCATTACAGGTTTTGTGTTACATGGTGATATAGTACTGGGGCGTACAGGAAGTGATGGTGTGGCTGGGGGTGCTAAGGATGGTGCCGTGGGTGCTATTGTAACTCCAAATACAGGTGTAGATGAAGTGTTCAAGCCTACAGGAAGTGATGTGGATGGAGGTGCTGGTGCTGTGGGTGCTGCTGTAGATGTTGATGCTGGATATGAGGATGGAGTTGTTGAGGGGAGTGAAGAACCTGTGGGCCTTGTCAGTCCAGAAGCTGAAGAAGGCTTCGGTTGATTGGCATTTTGAGTAGGCAGTGTTCTGCGGGCGTTTTGGATGTCTGCAGCCATACTCTCGATTTCTCGTTTTCACTTGTGATGGTAAGTGCTCCACCAGCTCTTAATCTGACTTTCTTTGAGTGGTTCCAAGCCTCTTTCCCTCATAGCTGAAATGCAGTCCAGTGGGTCTCCCCTTATTCCATAGTTTGCCTGCCTGTTATAAAATTCGATCAGAACCTCCTTCTGCTGAAGTGAAAACACTGTCCGCTTTGCACCACCAATTTTTAAGGCAAAACTTTGTTTTAGGAGGTTCAACTTGACCTGATCGGTGCCAACAATCTCAGAAGAATCTGAATTCCTTTGGTTCTCCATCTCATGTTGAACAAAACGGACACTGTAAACCTCATGACTTCCACTTTGTCTTGTATCTGGTGTTTCTTAAAGGACAGGAATTTCTTCAGATGTAGCTGCACCAGTGGCACCTGCGATGGGACGTGTGCGATTGGCTATACTTTGTAGCTGCTGTTGGCTTTTTTAAAAATCCCTTTCCAATGCCTGCAAGAGAGCAGGCTATAAGTCCTCCATTGTTTGGGCCAGAAATTGGAAACTCAAAGCTTCCAAACAGAGAGATGTCTTTGAGTGTCCCTAGCTTCTCTGGTGCCTTGCTTCTGTCGATCAGAAGTTTTCTGCGAGTGACATTCTTCATTGACTGCGAAAGTAAACAAACAAGGAACTGTCACATTAGGAAGCAGCTAAGGCACAATGTTAGAAGTAATTACCAAGCCAAGCACTCAAAACCATCCATTACTAGATAATAACAATGATACAAATAATAATAACAATAATAATAATAATAAGATCGCAATGCTTGTGCTAGAATTAAAATAAGTGTATTAATTTCACTTTCTTCTGGCTTGTGATGAATTAATGACATCAATTTAATTAATTTATCATAATTATTTTGCAGTGACCATTGCAGTTTACTCAGGTAAACAAGAAAAATAATAATAAAGAAATAGGGTTTGACTGACAAAAATTGTACAATACGGTTACTAACACTTTCATCATTTTTCTACACTGAAGAGAAGGTCTAATTTCATAGTTTAGTATCTTTGAAGTGTTTGTAAGTTGTAAGCTTTAGTGTCACTGTATTATTCCGAATTTCATCACATTGTGTTGCATACAAAGTGTTGAACATTGCAGGTTTAATACAGACATTTACACAAAAAAATGCAGACAAGAAAATAACAACTGAATACTAACTAAAAATATACTTATAACTGGGAAACATAATTAGAGGGAGGGAAGGATTAACCCTTACGAAAGAGAGAGGGTATGGCATATTTCAAACATTGGAAAACATGCTGGGTGCATTTAGAGAGTTGCCACGCAAGTCAAATATACATACCCCTATCAGGTCTCCCAATTGACTTCCTGTTTCCAAATTGTTACCCACTCTGACCCATCGAACAATTTATGACTGATATGTATGGTAGCCCATGTGTGCCAATGGAAAAAGCTGTACAGCGAGAGTAAATCAATATTTTTTTCCAATAATTTTTATTTTATTGTTTAGTTATCTTTATTTATTTAGATTTTTTTTAATTTTTATTTTTATTCCTTTTTTTATTTCTTTTCTTTTCATATTTTGTCGAAAAATTTTTCGTTTATTGATTAGTTATCTTTATTTTTTATATATTTTTTATATTGTTATTTTCTATTTCTTTATTATTTCATTTTATTATTTTCTCATTCATACAACAAAGAAAATAAAATAAAAACAAAAGGAAATAAATGAGTATGGCCTATGAGTGCCATAGCAAAAAAATATATATTTAAAAAATAATAATTATAATAAAAACAGGCTTCCAGGCTAAATGTGCAATAGACCAGAATGCATTGCAAGTGAATGCCAACAGTCGAGGCTCTCCATGACGTCCATGTTAAAAATCATGTCCAACAAGAGAAAACGGAATTCCAAGTGGGATGACTACAGAGAAAAAATGTCCAACAAAAGGAAAGGCAACTACGATGATGGAGGTATCAGCGGCAGTATGGATTATATAACAGTCCAAAGGCTGTCTTCAACAGCGGAGAGGAAGTGCCAGAAATACTCACGCA
The DNA here is from genome assembly GCA_022179025.1 of Porites australiensis. Taxonomy (NCBI): domain Eukaryota; kingdom Metazoa; phylum Cnidaria; class Anthozoa; order Scleractinia; family Poritidae; genus Porites; species Porites australiensis. The sequence continues at coordinate 256,666 of BOPM01000501.1, read as the reverse complement.
TCAGAGCGCTAACAATAGTACCACTTGGTTATGAGCCAACGTTAAGCAACAACAAGACGACCTGCAAAAATCATTTCAATTTGCAGGAAATGGAATGTGACTTGCTCGCCGGAAACATCAGCATGATAACGAATTGAAGGGTCCTTCATATTCGTTTTATTCGCAAGTCAGACGAAGGGTGCGATCCTTCACGAGAACAGACAAGAAATAGAGCTGCAGCGAGCCCCGTGAAGTCGGAGCAAGTAAGGCATCCACTAGCACTATAAGTGCCTTCTAAAATCCCTGCTTCTGTTCCACTTAGTGCCATGCATCAAATTGGGAAGCTTATACAACCCAAAGTTGACGTTGTAACAATAGAACTTGAACAGTTCGACTTGAAATCAAGGGAATGGCTACCTCCACTCGAAGTGAAAGTCTCTCTGAGCAAGGAGAAATTTGCCAGCGGGGCATTCAGATATGCTTACGAAGCCACAGTCATATCAGGTGGATTGCAGCCTGGAGAGAAGTATGTCCTCAAGAGATTTCAGGAAGAGCAAGGGAAGGAAGTAGAAAAGCTCTTTTACAGCATTGAAAATCATACCAGGAAGATGGTGCAAATGAACTCCTTAGCACGAAATTTTGCCATGAAATTTGGCCTGGATGCACCTGCGGAATTTGGACAAACTTTCAGCTACACCAAAGTGTTTCTTGGGAAGCTCAATGGCGAGTTGTAACCATGGAGAATTACTTGAATGGGACATTTCAAAAGTACATTAAAAATACTGTTGACATCTTTGGTGACGGAAGCAAACTAAGCATGAAAGCTGAAGCCTTTGTCCACTATAGCTACGTTGCATCAGCAAAACAGCTGATGATTGTAGACATACAGGGTGTAAATTATTGACTTTGCGATCCAGAGATAGTAAGTTCGACACTGATGGCTAGAGATGATACGATTCTGTTTAGTTCTGGAAATCTCTCAACAACAGCGATCGAGGTGTTTCTTAGCAAACACACATGCAACTAATACTGTTTGTTACTTAAACTGGATCAAGAATAGGATTCATACCTTAAGTGGATCACCAAGAGGATAACTGAAACATTGTTCAGATTATGCTAGTTTTGTCAGCTCCCACTGTATGCAGTTGGAAAAACGTTCACTATTTTGGTATACCACATACATAATCACACTTGTTTTGTACTGTACAGCAATTTTGTTGGTTACTGTTACAATCTGGTGTTTTGCTAGCCATTTTGTTTCATCATTAAGAACATTGAAATTAATCAATCAATTAATTAAGAAATTGTTGAAGTGTTAACTTTCCATATAGAACAGGTTGACATTTGACCATTTAATCCCAGGGTGATGAACATTTATTTCTCCTTCTAGTAACACTGTTAATTAATAACAGTATGGAAGTTAATGTGGAGAATATTTATGTTGAGGTTAGGATTTAAAGGCTTTAGGTTTAAGTTGCAGCTCTTATTAGTCTACTTTAAAATTGTTTTACAGTTGCTATAAAATTTAGCAGAAAACAAATGTTTATGTTCAATCATGTGCTGAACAATTTGTATAGGTCTATAGTGGGCGAAGAAATGGTAACGCTGGTAAAAAAGACTGAATTGCACTGCTTAAATATCACCATCATTTAATACATTTGCCATGAAACAGTGTTCACAATTAAAACATCTTGTTTTGTTGTTACTCCTTGTCCCTTCAGTTTTTCCCTCAAATAATCATCCAAGTTGTTGATATTTAACAATAAATTATTGTTGGATGAGGTTTTTTTCCAGCCTCAGCTGACAACACTTACCAAGACCATGAAAATTCTGGATTATATATATGTATTTATATATTTATATTATAAATAAACAGAATCTAATAATTATCTTATTATCACTTGTTTGACAGATTATTTAACTAACAAGGTATGCTTTTGGCTGTGCACCAAAAAGATGCCACTTCCCAACCATAAACTTTACATTACTCTTGGAAATAACGCATTGTACACACGACCTTCACGTCTGCTGGCTAATCTAAGGTTGTGCTGGTGCACAATGAACTGTAGGCTCTTAGCCAATAAGAAGACAGATACTACAGTTTAAAATAAACAGACTAGAAAATGCCCCTTGTGTTTCAGGAGGCAGTTACAATAAAAAAGACCATAAAAAATGGATACCTTAGTCACTAAATTGAAAAGAAGAGAATCTTGTTCTATTGGCAATTGACGTTCTTTGTTTTTTGCATTTTTACCCTTTTTCATGGAGTGGAAGAGTATTAATTTGTTTGATGTCAATAAAAAAAATGGCTATTCGAACATAGAAAGGTAGGTTACAGTGTATGCTGAAGATTAGTTGGCAGAGTAAAGAGGATTCCAGTGGCAATCTATATCTTCTGCACCTCTTAGTATGGCATGAATGTTCCTGGGAATCCTTTCCCATATGTTCTGTGCGTTTATGTTTCAATTCAATTTGAGCAAGTAATGGATTATAGTTGAATACTAAGACTGAAGCGGAAATGTTGTTGTTCAGGGAGTTGTGATCTGACTGTGCCTCAAATTCATACTTTCAGCATGCACTAGCTTATGACAAGCAACTCTGTAGACAGGCTATGACTCACATACTCCTTTGGGTAAACAGCATGATGTGCATGCAGTAAAGACCCAGACAGATGTAACCCCGAATGTGAATGAGTGATGTGTATTAAGTCAGCTCAAAGCCTGTTTGGATCAACCGATGATTTTAAAAATCTGTATGCATCAGCTGCTTCAGCAGGCTCAATGTTGTCAGGGCTAGGCAAATGTCTTTCACATTCCCTTTGGAAAGCTGGTTTCAAATAATCATCTGTTCCTTCTAGAACATCTGACAGGTCAGCTACGTCTTGTAGCTGCTCCTCTGTAATGTGGAACCCACACTTCTGTCCTCCATACTGTTCTGGGAAGTTATAGATATGTTCTGGTACACCACTTGGCAGTTCCTTCGCCTTTTGTTGGCGGGTACTATGGTTGTTCCATACTGATGTTTTGAAGAAATCAAGCTCTTTTTGTGAAACTGGGATATAAATGTAAGCAAGGACATTTCTGAAAAAAAGCAAGGTACTGATAATGAAACCCCTGGTTCACATAAGCACAGGCCCCCTTTTCAGTTTATCACAAACAACCCTTACTCCCTAAATTGCATTTTAAAAAAGGCCAAGGCACACACAGCTTTCTCAGTCACTTATGAACCCTGGGAATACAAGCATTCTTGACCAGACCGGAGCTCCTACAAATGGTCCAGTGCTATGAGTACTAAAGACTGTACATAAAGAAAAATAATAACACTGGCCGAAAAGAGAATCAGGTACGCACAAACATGGAGAACAAAATTGTTATGTAAAAGCTAAATACACAATCAGCTTGTTGTTTTAAAAAGTTTAAAAATCAAGCATGAATCAATGCTGTTTGTGTTATAACCAGTACAAGAATTATTGATTAAATGTTAACTGAATTTTTTCATTGCCACCATTCTCTGGTTTATGACGCTAGTATGCAAGGAATATTGAAGGCCTAGCTGTCTGTTTGGTCACTGGAATCGTAATGCCTACCCTCAACAAGAGATCTAAGTTGGGATTTAAAGTACTTTTCCATTCTGTCATGGAGCTCCCTCCACCATCGCTCTATCTTATTCTGTGTTGAAGGTCCACATAATACACTGTCATTTCAATCATCTAAGTCACCTTGTTTGCTGCGCAGGAAACAATGGATTGTGGCCATTATATCAGTTTCTGTTCAATGAACAACTTGTAAGCAGCTTTTATTGTCTCTGACAGGTGACTACGTAAAAAAATAATAAACTAACTGAAAATATTAACCATAAATAAACTCAAACAGACAGAGATAATTGAAAGTACATATATGACGCGCTAAAACGAACCGCAATGCATTATAGGGCGATTTCATAGATAAACTTACCCAAGACATACGATGATGCAACTTTAGCTCAATTTGTGGTACATCATGCTACTCATTCTAACAGAACGGTAAGGGTTGAGTGACTTCGATGTCATTACACTTGTCAAATTTTTAAGTGTCGGGTTGCTGTTGGTCAACTGTCGGTCAACTGTTGGTATACTGCCGGCCGACAGTATACTGACAGTCGGCTGACAGACTCTTAGGGGAGCTGTTCCTCACTTTTACCGTTCTCAGAGTCCTAGGCAACGCTAAAAATCAAAAATAATATTCCATGTGTTACCAGGGTACTTTGGTTGATTGGCTTAACTAATACTGTTAAAAGGAGACATGCCACAAGTGTTAGAGCAATGGAAAAGCAATCATTGAATGTAATTTTAAATAATGCTTAAAGTCAACTTATTGTCACTTTGCCTCACAATGCTGGCACTTTAGTATACACTAATACTGGTTTGTGTGACTGCTAGAAACGAGGAAGCAATTCAGAGTCATTGACCCCATAATCATGTATTTTTCCATTATTTTAATTGCTTTAAAACTTGACCAGGCTCTTGGATATCCAATCCTCGGTTAACTGTGACAAAACAATCCTACCTCTACTCTCATACAGGTAGTCTAGATAAAATCTTCCAATAATCTTTGGATTGTTGTTTGATGTGGGTATTCGCAAAAAATTGATGCGACTGCTGTACGTGTCTTTCCCACCACATATGCATAGAGGGAACATGGACTTCTGATAGCCGCATAATTTATCATGACCATCCAGAGACACGGTGCAGTCTGATCCCTACAAAACAAACAAATTATAATTAGTGTTATTAAAGCACAATAAAAGTTAAGCCATGTATTATGTCTCATTGTCAGGGCCATGTGGCTACCCACCATACAGAAGTGGGCTGCCTGTAAGAATCAGTCATTGCTCATGATCAGTGCTGCATTTTATTTTTGCTATGTACAGTGGTACTATTCACTCTAGTAATAAGTCAATTTCATGACAGCCTTTAACTTAAAGCATTTGGTTTAGGGGGTTTTAGCCAAAATTATAAAAGCATGTAAACAAGAAAATAATGATTATGTTCTAACACTCAAGGTTTACCAGCCACTTTGTTTGTAAATTATAGCCCAGGAAAGTAATATTAGTTTGAGCTAGCAGATCAGAGCCTGAGTGAACCAAGTTCGAGTTAGCGGTGTTTCACCGTAACTGTTACAGTTACGCGGGTAAAATTAACTGTTAGGTACCAGTCAAGTCAACTACATGTATCTATTGGGGGGGGGGTAATTCTGACAGGCACCTGGACAGGAATTACTTTACTCTTCCTGCTCATGAACGCTTTATCTCTGCGTGGTTACCTTGGTTTCCCAACACCTCCTCTCTCCTCCAAACCACTGGGATCCACTTTAGCCATTACCATGTAAACTAAATCCCTTGGCACATTCAGACTGTGTATATCTCGTATTTTCTTATGCATGGCTCTGTAGCCTAGCAGTTTCCCTGGACCTGAAATCTCTTTTTCTACTGCTGCTTCCGTGTCAGTTACCTTGACATCATAGTCAGTAAATTGAATTCCAAAATACTGCAATCGGCGTGCCAGACTTCTAAGGCTCCAAGCGTACAAGGGGTAATCTTTTCTCATGAAGTCTAATATTTCCATTCTCTTTAAATTCAGACTGACAAACCTAGCTAGGTCGTTTTTTAAATCGTTGTCATCTGCCCAATCGCTGTTTCTAATCCGAGCGTCCGTTATATTGGGTCTAGCACCTGGGAATCGAAATGCATTCTGGTGTATGGCACATCTAGGTCGTAAGACTTTTTTTATTATAATTATTAATATATAAAAAGTAACGATAACTAATCAATAAAAGAAAAATTATTCGAAAAAATAGAAAAAGAAAATAATTAAAAAAGGAATAAAAATTAAAAAAACAAAAAATATATAACAAATAAAGATAACTAATCAATAAAATGAAAAGTATTGGAAAAAATATTGATTTACTCTCGCTTTACGGCTTTTTCCTATGGCACACATGGGCCACCGTACAAAAGACAAAACAAATTATATGGTGAATGAACTTAAATCGTATGATTTTAGACTTTTTGAATTCGCTCAAAAATAGCTGGAAAATTAGGCGTATAATTCACTAACCTGGATGCCTCAAGAGAACAACAAGTCTCCAGACACGCTACAGTTTCCTCTTCCATTACGTTTAAAAAAGAAAACAGAATACAGGAAAATGACACACGAAACTAAAGCTTGTAAACCACAGAAAACGAAAATGGCGGTCAGTAGCTCATCACTAGTACCCAGGCTTCACAGTTGGACTCTATTTTACCCTTTCGAAAGGAGATCCTGGAGATATGGTGCTCCCCATGAGACATTGCGCACAAACTGCCGCCATATTGTTTTCAAAATTGATAAAAAAAAATTATTGCACGAGGGGTGGCTCTGGCCCCAGCGTGACTAGTAGCCTATTTTATACACCCACAAGGAATAATTATTTGATCCATATGTCTACTTTCTTTCAAAATGAAAATGGGCTCAACAATGATGCCATGGACGAAAAGAAAAGAAAATTTTGCTTGGAACAAGACTAAATTTAGACAACAGCTAAGAAATAATAGTGCTTGTAGATATAAATAATCAGGGCTGATTCCTATAAGCAACAGAAGGCAAATCGAGGATGATTTACTTACCTATGCCGTACTTCATTTTGCAGAAAATTAATGTCATAAACGGGGCTTTGATTTACATTTGCAGATCAAAATCGGAACCCCTAACAAGAGAAATGTAGTTTGACATCACTTTTTAAATAATGTAAAAGTGGAAAGTTTAAGTTATCCAGCCATCTTGCGAATACATTTTGTTTCTTCAGAAATGTTGATATTTTCCCACATAAGCTGCGCAACCCACTGACCTGTTTGAGGCAAAAAAAAGTATATAAAAATTATTCACTGTAATCTTTTCAAAGACAGAGGCAAACATTTTTCTTTCACGCACTGTATATTACCATTGATGCAGGGTTTCAATAGCTTATAATCATCATAATGAAGGGCTGTGTTATGGCCGACTTACCAAGATATTGTTCCCATGCTTTTAACCTTCTTCTTGACTGTGATTCCCATCTTGGGTCGCACTAGTTCTTTTTCTGTTGGAAAGCAGTGAACAAGTGAGTAAAAATGTGAGAGGAGAGTTATAATAAAAAGAGTAAAGTCAATTACAGTCATCTTTCTTCCATTTCAGAAAATAGACAACTTGAAATTTTTAAAAAGTGTGCGCACATGGGGCAGATCAGTTAGTTTCAAACAAGAAGTAACTCAAGCGAGGCACTGTTTTTGTAACTTGGTATGAATCTAACTGCCTTCACACTCTCCTATTAAGATGACGACTAAATTCTGCCATATATGGACTGCGATTTTCACACATAAAAACAGAAAACAAAAAGAGGAGAGTTCCGGAAAGGTGAGATAAACTTGCTGCCGAACTAAAATCATTGAAAGGCTGCTGTATGCAGTAATGGATCTTTCTTGCGTGATCTTGATTTATGTGTTTTGGTTTCTGGACCTTAGCGATTTGGCTAGGGCCGCGGGAACTTGTTTTGTGCAGTGGAATGTGATTGAGAGGTATCACCTGATGGGAAACGATTGGGAAGAATTGCATCTGTCAGGAACAGGAAAGCTATATTGTTGTATACCACGGAGAGCATTCAGGTCACTCAGATACTTAAATCTGGCCTCGACGCAATTGTCAAGTCACCATTCATAACAGATGTTGATGACTGCTACATGTTTGGGATGTCTGGATATCTGCAATTGTCCCAAACTGGACCAATTGCCATTTTCAAAGCCAAGGAAAACATGCAAGAACTACTACATATCGCCATTTCTGGTAACAGGCAATTCATGATTCTGGTTATTGCGCATTTGTGCTCCCGTCCAGAGCTTGTAACAATTGAGGCACATGGACTAGCATTCAGTGGAGAACAGCTATTATTTCGTTAGAAAACCTTTGAGTCTGTTAGAAGCGGCAGTTTACAAATAGAAATGGATGAAGGCTATGATCCTTTGTGTATAACGAATACCTTCAAACCTGACCTTTTCGAATAAGAACAATTACTTTCAAGCGTATGGTAACAAGAATCTTTCCTCCCATAGCTTAGTTGTCTTCCTTTTTTGACAAGGAAATTGAACACGTTTACGTTTCTGTTAGATTGGAGTGGATGACCGACACGTACTGGTTGTTAGATACGTGCTAAAGAACAATGAGAAAAACAAACCATGAAGTTTCGTATTACTCTTAGCACCATATTTGCTGAAGAAGTGAGATGTGGAAAAACAGTCTTCTTCCTTTTGTATTATCTTGTCCTTTGACTTCCACATAGTTTTTAAGATCTTCAATAGATATATAGTGTTAAAGCTATCGAAAATGCTCTCTTTTTTATAAATAAAAATTCAAATTTCGCACTTTAACTGTAATCACCCAATCAGGATTAAGGATTTTTAATTGGTGAAAAGATTAACACCATGATGCTCAACCGCAGCTTTTGGATCAGGCCTATTGATTTTTGCCTACTTCTCAAGTGGACCATTACTTAAAGCGTACCTTTCCCATCTGAATCCAGAGGTGGATACGTTATTCCAACGGCCCAAGGATGCAAGTGTAAGTTCAGTCTAGAAGAGGATAGCATCTGGTTTGAGAGGAAGGTTTTAGGTCAGAACATGCTTGAAAATATGCTAAAGAACATGACCCAAAGAACCGCGATCCAGCCATATATCATGAACCACTCTCTCAGGGCCACAACAGTCACTGTTCTTTCTTCATTGAATGTGGTGACACGGCAAATCAAAGCATTCGAATTGGCGCCTTGCGTTCGAATTGGCGCCCTGCGTTCGAATTGGCGCCCTCGATC